>CM014734.1:73700168-74300168 GCA_004329165.1 Spatholobus suberectus
TACATATATATATATATATATATATATATATATATATATAACCAAATTGAAAATGAATATTACGTATAAAGGCAAAAATATATTGCTCATATAATAATAATAAATTAATAATTAAGTTGATATGATTCCAATGGGTTAGACTTGAAAACTTGAGAAAGCATTTACCTGCTAGGAATTCAACTGCCATTTGTTTCTCTTTCGCTTTGATGTATATTTGCCTTTTGGTGTTGAATTGCTCCTAGTGGTTCTTTTATACTCAAAATTGATGAGAGACAATTAGGACCATTTTGTACGCAAAATCTAGCATTTTGTCTGCTTTCTTACTTTCTTTTCGTGCATGCAAACGTTATTAGTTTGTCTGGCACAAGAAAAATAATATGCTTTAGTAATGAGAGGAGGTGACCTCGTGCCTTGGTGATGCTAAAACCTAAAAGCAAAATTTTGTTCCGAGTGCTACACTTTAACTGACAAATTATATATATATATATATATATATATGTAGTAGTAGTGTGTGTGTGTGTGTGTGTGTGTGTGTGTGTGTGTGTGTGTATACATGTATGTATATACATGTATATGTATATGTATATACATATACATATATGTGTGTCTGTGTAGACACACACACACATATATATAACAAAAGGTTATTCTATTAGAAAACATGTGACAAATTAAGATGCTTAAGAATTGTATCACCTGAATTTGGCACCCCATGGTAAGGCTGAGCAACCACTTCGGGGACCGACCGACATGGCACACCAAATACAAATCGGCCTAATGTAAATAAGGAAACAAGGCCTCTTATGCACAATTCTGAAAGCTAAGGCTGTGATCTTAGTATTTATGACAGGTAAATCAAGTAACTTGGCAAGATCTATATGCTCATATAAACGATTTAGGTGCATAATTTCTAACCCTAATCTCAATCCTAAACCCTACATCCCCTAACAAGACCTCTATATCTGACTTGAGCGTTGGAGTGTCTTTGTAGGTTCCCTCACTTTCGACATGCCATCTGTGACACCCATTCACATTAAACATAACCCATACTTATTTACTTATTTAAAAATGAGAATGAATTTTTCTCTACTTTTAATAATAGAAAATTTGTAAATTTAACAAAATTTGAAAACTGGTAGTAAAAAAAATTAAATCTATATGTATTCATTGTAGAACTGTATATCATGATTTCATAATTAGAAAAATTACTGAAATACAGGGAGATCAAAATATACATCAAAATAATTACTACTTAGTCTTAGTGCATCAAAAAGATCCTAATCAAAGTAGTCTACCATATCCCATAAAATAACAAACTATCAGACTAGCCCTATAGGCCCTCATTAACAACTAGGTCTTTATTAACCGTGATCAATCATGCATAAAAAGAAAAATAATGGAGTGAGGTAATTTGTTCTAAAATCATTTCTACATGTATGGTAGGAATTTTATCAAAAAATACAAATAAAACACAGTTGACAATAAAAGAGAAGCCTAAAGTTGAAATAGAAAAGGAGCAGAAAAAAGGGGGTTGAATTGTGCGTTTAAAACTTTTTAAAACAATATAAATAAATTTCAAAACATTTTCAAGCTAAGGGATAGAGAGAAAGATAACACAAAGAATTTTCATAGTGGTTCACTCAACCTGAGCTACGTCCAATCCCTTCACCCCGAAGGTATCCACTAACCAACCTTAGGTTACATAAGTATTGTTCGCAGCCTCTTCAAGCTTTACAAGGCAATCACCCTAGATTGCTCAACCCAAGTATTCTTTTTCACTAAGCCTCTCTAGCTTTCACAACATAAACAAGTGTTTATATAAAGGTATCAACTCACGTAGTGAGGATTTGAAAGATTAAGCTCAAACACTCATAATATTTTTACAAGACTTTACCACTATCGTCCAATGGATGTTTCTAGTAAATGTACATAAAGTTTTTGATGTCTCGCTAAGATTGTCACAGATTAGCGTGTATCACAGTTCTCTATATTTCACTTCTTTCTTGGTGCATATATATATAGTCTTCAGGGAAAAAGTCCATTGTGGAAGACTTGACTTCATTATACAACGAGGGGTGTACAAAACATGCTTTCAGAAAGATCAAGCGTGGCAGCTTTTAGACTTGCATTAAAACGAAAAGCACAGGACTGTGCTGGCGGTCTGCTTTTCTGAACATTCTTCCTTCGGCTTGGCAGCTTAATAAGTTGACTTGCTTTACCTGTTTTGCTGCACTTTTGCACTAGAGTGAATATGATTACATTTAATGCTTCAAACAATTTGAACGTTAGATCATAAGAATGGTAATATGTTAGTTTCGAGGAAAACGAATAAGTAAATTAGATGTTCAAATAAGACTTAGCCGTTTGAAGATTTATCGTTGGAAGCTTTTGTCTAAATGCATATGATATTAGAATCTGTTCTAAGAGACAATATTTAGCTTCGAACGGTCATCTTCAGCTTGATCACTGGACGATCTCCTTCTATATTTCTACTAGACGATCTGCTTTAGCACATCTACTAGACGGTCTTCTTTAGCACGTCTACTGGTTCACATAAGAGTAGCTTATTTGCTGTGACAAGGTTAGTCCTTAGGCAGAAACTTGAACATTAATAAGTTTATTATCTTCAAAACTTTGAGGGTTTAGACGCTTCTACGTCTTTGGTTCCAACAATCTCCCCCTTTTTGATGATGACAAACCTTATTAATTTTTAAGTTTTTGCTAGAGTATAAAAAGGCGCATAAAAGAATTTTTGAAAGACTTACTATGCTCCCCTTGAGTCTGATATGCCATGTTTTGTATACTTTGAGGCATAAAATATATTAGTTTAAATCCATACCAAATATCAGAACATACTAAGTATCAAGGCATATTATATTTAATAATCAGTCTTATAAACAGTTATAAGATCAAACAGAAGTAGAGCAACACTTTGAAACATATCAGAACAAAACATGTAATTTATTGTACTGGGAGATCATACAAAGCTTAAATTTAAAAGGCAAAAACAGAATGAAACGCTTTAATTCTCCCCCTTTTGTCATTAGCAAAAAGCAGAAAAAAAGAAAAGGGAGCGTCATCATGGTCACTGTGGCGGCGGCGGCGGCGGAGGAGGTGGGGAAGGTTGAAAAGGGTGTAGGAGTGCTTGTTGGTTCTGTAGGATTTGGTGAAGGAGAGTAAAGATGAGTTGAAGTTGATTTGCAACGTACTGTTGAACAGCGAGGTCAACAGGGGGAAAGGGAAAAAGTAGAGATGGGAAGGCTTGAGGAGGCTTGGGAGCCAGGAGTAGGCGGCGGTGGAGGTGTGGGTGACGGTGGTTGGGAAGGAGTTGGTGGAAGAACTTCAGTGGGTGGAGGAGGTGCTTCCAAAAGTTTCAAGTCTTGTATATCAAGTTGGTAGGGACGAGGAGTGGTCCAAGGGTAGGGTGGTTGGAAATTGTTGGGGTGGGTGAGAGCAGCAATCATAGTGTACAAAATAGAAGTTTCTGTACCAAGGAGTGGACGTTCATTCGATGTACGGACGAAGGCAGCTGAAGTGTCCGAAAAGTGAAAGACACGAGCTGAACGCTGCGTGAATTCACAATTCGTTGCAGTTGGGATGTCAACCTTGTCGTCTGGGGAGACTCCACTACTGGACCCTTCTTGTTCGTATATGAACATGTGTTGTTGCCAGAAGTGTTCAGCATCGTCCTCGTCCATGTTTGTATAAAGACACTGAGCTATGAACCATTCAAGGGAATGGGTTGGATGCTGTTGAGTTTCAGCTCTGGACGGCAGAGGCAAGGACAGTGCCTTGATCATAATCTTCTTCTTTTTGCAGTTGACATCTATGATTGGCAGCCTTGGGCAAACTCGATCTGGTTGGATGCGAATGGATGTGGAAGGTCAAATGTGTTGTAATGGGGGGATGAAAAGTTGATGTTTCAAAGTCGCTGAACCTTTGAGAGTGTTACAAAACATATGCTCAAAGGCAGATGGAAATAATCCATCTTCTTCGGGATCCATAGGCCTAAACTTCAAATCTGCAGGCCTTAGATGGACGGTCCACTCGTTCCTAGGTCCTCTTTGTTGCAGAGCTTGGTTGGTGTCTTCTACTAGAGGTATTCTGTGTTAAAGTACTCCAAGAGGATGGGTATTAAGGTGCCAAGCTCGTATAATTTTAGGCTACCTCCGTCTAATAAACCGCTTGAGCGGCAAGTGTTCTATAGTTCCAGGAGGTAGTGCCAGATAAGCTTCAGATGGTTGATGAACATACTCTTCCATGTATTTGTCCACATTAATCGAAGAGTAATCAAAGCCAAAGTCTGGCTCAGGAAGCTCTGGACGTAAGATAATTGCATTGTCGTCCATGAGGTTATGTTGGTTTCCTTCGACAAAAAGTAGGGGCCATTTCTGTTTTTTTTTTTTCTCTAAGGTTTCTAAGAGGGTGCAAGATGTAGGGATGGGAATGATGGTTGAGGAGGAAGGTGATTTAGGAGGTTTGATGGAGAGATGTGACTTAGAGATGCCGGGGGTGGGGATGGTGCAGGTGTAACCTTCATCACCAGGCAGCAGCATGTCTGGTTCAAGTGTGGCTTGTGTTTTGGGTTGTGTTTGGGTGAGTATTTCAGAAAATGCAACAGACATTGATTCAACAAATTCACTACCAGGTTCATCAGCATCAGGAGTAGGAAAGCTTACTTTTCTTGGACTGTGCCTCCCCTAATAGTGCTTCTGCTGGTCATTTGGATGAGGCAGATGGTTGTGGTTAAGCTAGAGATTGTGGTTGAGCAAGAACATCAACCATGGCAGTTTTCTGTTTCTTGACAAGCTCGCTAATGGGCTCGTTGTCCTCGTCGTCAGAAGCGACAATCAAACGTCTCTTGGTAGGAACTAGTGTCGGAGCAGGTGGAAGAGCAGAGGCAGCGACGGGAGCAGCTGCAAGAGGAGAAGGCGGAGCTGAAGGTTGTTAGGCCTTAGACCTTGTAACTCTGGTTGCTTGCGTCTTGGACGACTTCCTCTTGGTGGACGTTCTGGCAACAATTGGATTGATGAACAGTGCCTCATCATCCATCGACTCAGCATGCTAGACGGTTGGCTCTACTGTCTACTAAGGCGCCATCTCAACAACTTCTTCTTTAACGTCCACTGGTTTGGACGTGGTCTCCAAAGTCTTCAGCACGAAACCAACCTTCATTTGTGCAATGTTGTTGCATCCAAATGGTAGTTGTGTAAATCTGTGGCCATCACTGAGAATCCTAATTTGGTTCTGCTCTCCAACAGGCAAAGCAAAGAAGGTATGATACACATTCTGTTGCCAGAAAATCTTGTTCAGAAAAGCGGCATATGTGATTTGGTCGCGCTCTCCGCGTCCTCTCATGGTCTTGAAGATGTTGCTCAAGATGAGGTGCGGCAGGTTGAACTGTGTGATCATATGAAACAGTGCGAACCTGTGCAAGAAGGTAACATTGTCCTTCGATTCAACCTTGTGAAGTATTCCCTTGTTCAAAAACTGCTAGAAAATATTTCCCTCTTTTATTAGCTTGTTGTACTCGACTGGGCCTTCGCCTTCTGGACCCATCAGTGCAGCGTCAACTGTGTCATGTCCACCAAAGCTGTCTTACCAGCCACTCTTGATGTAGGACCCAGCCCGTTCACAGCCAATGGCTTGGGCAATAGTGCCAAGGTCCGTGTGACCTTGACTCCCAGAACGGTCCCAACGATGTTTGTCTTGGAGAATACAGCAGAGTTCCAGAACTGTCTGATGAGCTCTGGGTAGATGATCTCGTTCATGTGGAAGTAGTTGAAGATTCCACATATGATCAAGTTGTCCTTCACTTTCACACCCATGTCATCCAGGGTTTGAATATCAAAACGGCTTTTAATAAGAACAACGACCTTGTCTAGGCTCTCTAGACGAGCCACAGCCTTTAAATCAACACCAGCCTTTTCAGTTGCCATATTTGAGAGCTTGAAGGATTTTAGGGTTTGAGATGTTTCGAGAGAGATAGAGAAAGTTCAAATAGATTTGAGAGGAGGTGAGTGTTTCGTAAGGTGTTTGAGTGTATATGAAGAACTGAAGGGTTTGCTTTTGGCGATTCTTTGAATTTCGGAAAGAAAGATGATGTGCAATAAATGTTGGTCAGGCGCTTACATTTTTCGAGGGTGGTTATACGGCGCATGAGTGACTCAAACAAGAATAAAACATTTATTTCAAATCATTATCAGTGAAAACGTAATTAAGTACGGATGAAGATTTTTATGCACACATAAATGTGAGTTGTTATGGAATGCAAAAAGCTATGCAAGTGGACGGATAAAATATTGGACGCTATGAAACCATAGGACGCTACAAAACATTGGATGCTCATGTTCTTGGACAATCAAGGCATATTGAATAAAACTATTCATTTATAAATTCCATACCAAGACGATCTCGAATATGGATGAGTTATCTTCAGGGAGGGGTTTTGTAAATATATTGGCTAATTGATTTTCAGTGTTAATAAATTGAATATCGACAACTCCCTTCTAAACATAATCTCTTATAAAATGATGTTTTATTTCAATGTGCTTTGCCCGAGAACGCAAAATAGGATTTTTAGACAGATTTATAGCAGCAGTATTATCACAAAAGATAGGAATGTTACTTTCGTAAATACTATAGTCTTCTAACTTATGCTTGATCCACAAAATTTGTGAGCAACACGACGTAGCTGAGATATACTCTACTTCCGTTGTGGATAGGGTAATCGTCCCTTGTCTTTTGCTCGTCCAGGAGACTAGATTTCCACCAATGAGGTGACATCCTCCACTAGTGCTTTTGCGTTCTATTCTGTCTCCAGCATAGTCAGCATCACAGAATCCAACTAACTTGTATTCTTTGTTTGACTTAAAACAAAAACAAGGTTAGTGGTTCTTTTTAGGTATCTAAAGATTCTTTAAATCCTATTGAAAGAGTTGAGGAGTTAGCAAGCAAATCATTATAAGCTTCTTGAAGAGAGATTAAGTCATTGAAGTTTACCTCTTCGTCTTGCTAATTGTCTGAGCTATCAGAGCTAGTCTCCGCCAGGAGACACAGGTTAGCTTCTTCCTCTCTTTCTTCTTTTGACAAAGATAGGTCCATGTCTTCCCACGTAGCCATGAGACCCTTTTTCTTGAAGAGCGTCTTCTTTTTGTCCTTCTATAGACTGGGACATTTAGCCCTACAATGCCTAGGCTTCTTACAGTCATAACAAACTAGAGGACTCTTTTCTTTTGGTGCCTTGTTAAACTTCTTTGTGAAGTTTTTGGCCCTGGATCCTCCTTTCTTCCTCCACATAGCCTGTATTTTTCTAGAGATGAAGGATATCTCATCCTCATCAGAGTCGTCTTCATCAGACTCTTCCTCAGAGGATTCTTCCACGTTTAAGGTTGTGGACGATGATCCTCTGGGTGGACGCTAGATGCTTAGTGCGATGGACTTTTTCTTTTGTCCTTCGTCTTGCTTCAGCTCCAATTCATGGACTTTAAGAGTTCCAAGTAACTCTACCATAGAGAGTGCTGTTAGATCCTTGGATGCTCTTAAAGCTGTAACCTGCGGTCTCCATTACCTAGGCAAACTTCTTAAGATTTTTTCAATGTGATCATAATTATCATAGGTTTTGCCTAAGGACCGTAGATTGTTTATTATGGTTTAAAATCTACCAAACATGAGTTCGATAGTTTCATTTTCTTCTATAGTAAAAAGTTCATATTGTCTTACGAGTAAGCTCAACTTGAACCTCTTTACTTGTGAAGTACCCTCGTAGGCAAGCGCGAGAGTATCCCACATTTTCTTAGCACTTTTTAACTATGCATCTTTTCATATTTAGATTTAGATAGGGCACACATCATAGCATTTCTAGCTTTTGAGTTTAGAAGATACCTTTGTGAGTTTCTGTCCATTGACCTCTCGGTACCTCCATTCCATCTTGGTTAAGGGGCAGATAGTCGCCAGTTTCTACTACGTCCCACATGTCTATGTGACATGCATCAAAGAATGTTATCATTCTTTGCTTCCAATAATCGTAGTTCTGACCTTTAAAGAGAGGTGATATGTTAACAGCTTGTCCCTCGTTTTCCATGAGTGTTCAAGATCGTTTTACCCCTGCAGTGTTAGATGCTCAACCCCAAGAGGCTAAGCTCTGATACCAATTGAAATAGACAAAGCGTACAAGAAGGGGGGTTGAATTGTGCGTTTAAAACTTTTTAAAACAATATAAATAAATTTCAAAACGTTTTCAAACTAAGGGATAGAGAGAAACATAACACAGAGAATTTTTATACTGGTTCACTCAACCTGAGCTACGTCTAGTCCCTTCACCCAAAAGGTATCCACTAACCAATCTTAGGTTACACAAGTATTGTTCGTAGCCTCTTCAGGCTTTACAAGGCAATCACCCTAGATTGCTCAACCCAAGTATTCTTTTTCACTAAGCCTCTCCAGGCTTTCACAACATAAACAAGTGTTTATACAAAGGTATCAACTCACGTAGTGAGGATTTGAAAGATTAAGCTCAAACACTCATAATATTTTTACAGGACTTTACCACTATCGTCCAATGGACGTTTCTAGTAAATGTACAGAAAGTTTTTGATGTCTCGCTAAGATTGTCACAGATTAGCGCATATCACAGTTCTCTATATTTCACTTCTTCCTTGGTACATATATATATAGTCTTCAGGGAAAAAGATCCATTGTGGAAGACTTGACTTCATTATACAACAAGGGGTGTGCAAAACATGCTTTCAGGAAGATCAGGCGTGGCAGCTTTTAGACTTGCACTAAAACAGAAAGCACAGGACTGTGCTGGCGGTCTGCTTTTCTGAACATTCTTCCTTCGGCTTGGCAGCTTAATAAGTTGACTTGCTTTATCTGTTTTGTTGCGCTTTTGCACTAGAGTGAATCTGATTACATTTAATGCTTCAAACAATTTGAACGTTAGATCATAAGAATGGTAATATGTTAGTTTCGAGGAAAACAAACATAAGTAAATTGGATGTTCAAATAAGACTTAGTCGTTTGAAGACTTGTCGTTGGAAGCTTTTGTCTGAATGCATCTTATATTTGAATTTGTTCTAAGAGACAATATTTAGCTTTAGATGGTCATCTTCAACTTGATCACTGGATGGTCTCCTTCTATATTTCTACTAGACGATCTGCTTTAGCACGTCTACTTGACAGTCCACATAAGAGTAGCTTGTTTGCTGTGACAAGGTTAGTCCTTAGACAGAAACTTGAACATAATAGTTTATCTTCAAAACTTTGAGGGTTTAGACGCTTCTACGTCTTTGGTTCCAATAAAAGTTTATTCTATGTTATACTATCCTTGACTCGGTATGGATCCATACTTTCCATTAGTGGGTAATAATTCTTAACAGAGCCTAGAAAATGATTGGGAGTACATGTACCTCTCTCAACATCATCACATGGTATAGTCCTCATCATCATTGAGGAACAAAATAACAATTTAGGATATCCATTTATAAAGGTATACACTTACCAATCCTAGTGATGCTGAGTAGTTGTCAGGGTTGTCAAGTTAGTTAAATAAGTGTCCCGGCTCAAAAGCATTACCTTACCATTAGGACACTCATCACTCGATACCATACCCTTTGGACCTAACCATGGTTCCTGCCTTTCATCCCGCAGTATACTAAACTGTAGCTTCCCTAACAAGGTGTCATGTCACTACATGTCACTTGCTTTACATTACTTACTAATTTATCACTTCCTAACTTCTCAAATAGAGGTTTCTCTGCTCTCATTTAATTTGAACACCAGTACAATCAACATTTCTACCTTATATCACAGAGATTGCACAATACCTAAAATTTTAACAGAATAACGACATAAAAATTATAGTTTAATTACTAAAATTTTGGTAGAATAACAACTAAATAAATACATTTTAATTTTCTAAATTTGAGCAGAGTAACAGCTTAGCAAGTGCATTTTGATTTTCTAAAATTGAACAAAGTAACAGCTTAGCAAGTATAATTTAATAATTTAAATTTGAGCAGAGTTACAACTTAGTAATTATGATTTAGTAATTTAAATTTGAGCAAAGTAATAACTTAGCAATTATAATTTAATAATCTAAATTTGAGAAGAGTAACAACTTAGCAAAAATTAAAGTTTAACATCAAATAATAATAATAATAATAATAATAATAATAATAATAATAATAATAATAATAATAGTGGACAACCTTAAGCCTAAACAAGTTTAGGGGAAAACCTTTCCTACCAATATGCAAAGTGACAATAATTTAGAACCAAACTCACTCCCCCTATTACCTCTAAAGTGGTTGATGAAGAGGATGAAGTTGTTGGTACAAAACTCCTAGGACGAGAATTTTTACTAGATAATGGAAACTAGTAAAATTTGAACAAAATAAGGGAGAGAAATCAAATTTAAGAGAGAGAAGCTCTCTAACTTATGGAGGAGAAGAATGATGCAAATCTTGTCCAAAGGCATCCCTATTTATGGAGAAAAAATGAGATTAGGCATCCAATTTGATGACATAAGCCATTATGTCATAAATCCTGATTTCTTTTTAATTTAATTAAGGGAAAAATATGTAAAACTAGGAACACAAATCGATTTTAGGTGGTGACTCACCCCCTTATAAGTTGAAAATGTGCTAAATGAGTTGTCCTAAACTCCCCAATATAAATTTTAACTGTAATTGATTAGTCAATATTGATAAAATCGTCTAAACTTTGAAAAAAATAGCTTTTAATATCAAAAAATTAAAATTAAAAGAAAAACTAGAAAAATACATTATTTTTCATCAAAAATAATTTTTTCATAATTATTTTAATTTTTATTAATTTATTTCAAATTTTATATATTTATTTTGTATTTTTAAGCTAAAAAATTCATAATAAATCCATGTAATTCAATAAATACCAAAATTTCTATAAAAATTCCAAAATTAAATATTTCACCTATAAATAAACATAAATTACCATTTTCACTATTTTTGGATGTCAAACCAATACCAGCTAGCTTATCAGACACCTAGGGACATTTTGGTCATTTTACACAGAAATTTCAAAAATTTCTCAAAATTATATTTTAATATATATGACACTCTAACTCTTTTTGTCTATTTTCTCAATTATCTAGTCCTTCTAGGGACAAAATAGTCATGCTACCCTTTTCCAAACTCTGTTTTCCAAATTTTATTAAAAATTTAAACTAAGTACTACTCACTAATACGAACGTAACCATAGGGACCAAATTTTTGAGATTTTCATCAAATTATTCTGAAATAAATACAGAATAATTAGAAAAATAATTTAATAGGAAAAAAAAAAAGCAAAAATAAGGGTGTTACACCATTAGAACAAGGAGGCCAAAGAAGGAAGATCTAGCCAAGAAGGAGATAGTGAATAAGAAGGGCCTGGTAAAACTTTGCAAGAACATTTTGACGTCCACCATGGGGCCTGGTAAAACTTTGCTCGAGCCACACAAATCAAGAGTCCTAACTCTTCTCTAAACTGTTCGACTATTCAGTCTCCTCTAACACAGTTCCGTCTTTTCTATCCCTTTATTAATTGGTGTAATTCGTTTCCATACGCATAGAACACTATATGCATAATTAACTCATCATATTCCAAATTTGATATATGTCTAAGGCGCCAAGGATTTGGCATGTTATATATATATATATATATATATATATATATATACATTAAAAAAAATTACATGCACCGTGCGAGAAGGTGTGTGTCTAAAATTGATTTGACATGCATGTTATAGTTTGTATATCATTTATATGGCTACAATATACACCAAAAATATGGCATCAATTTTTCCTAATCTAAGAAATGCCCATGTCATGCTATTTAATTTGATATGCGTGCATAATTTAGAATATGGCTAAGAATTATATGACCAAGGCCATTAGCCTTTGCCAATATGAATTTTTATATTGATATAATACTATCCCGTGTTATCCTACATTATCCTATGGTGTTGTAGTACTACCCAATAACAGCATTTTAATATCCCAATAGATAGTGAGATTATCCAAACTCATAAACCAATATAATAATATTATTGGTAATGTGCAGTGAGATGACAGGCACAAACAGTGATAACTCGATATACTTTATCTTTAATAAGATATAATAATGTCTTTTGGATAGCTTTTTCTGATAATTAATTAGGAATTAGTCCCTTAGTGTTTGATTTTTGGCGAAGGAAACTTCCTTACCATACGTCGAGGATATTCAACTCTAGATGGACGCTTGTTGTACATCTTAAATTCAAGTTGATCGCCAAACATCAACCATTCATCACTCAAGGCTTTGGTCACAACTATTTCATAAGTTCCGATGTCGACGTACATATGGCAAGCTTCAAGTTAAAAATAGTCTAGAAATGATACTAAGCAATGTCTTACATTTTGGAGTTCCCTAACAAACTCCACCGTTAACTCGGGCTTCCATAGCACGGCTTGAATAGTAAACATCCTAAAGAATATCAGACGGCATTGTTGTTGTAACTGCCAACAAAAAAGGTGATATAAGGTTTCTTTCTTTTCGATGTGTCATTTCAAGCCTTGGTAATCTTTGGATATTGTAGAAAGTTGGAAAGGAGAGCTGAGGTGTAGGACTTAATGTCATTGGCATGTTATGTGTCTGGAACGGCATTTGAGGTTGTATGTCGAGCATCAATCTGGATGTACAGATCTCAGATCAAGAAGCAAGTGCAAGTTGTATGCTCACTTCAAGTCCCATCTCGGAAGTGTAGGCTCGTTGGGTCACTCCACTTAGACTCATTACGTTTGGCCGAGTCAGACGAATTGATGCCAACTTCTTTTCACGACATGATGGACCTTCCTTCTCTTAATACTTAGTCTCTCACCAAAACATGACCTGTATTGCATGACTAAACTACAAGTCGACATGTATCAAATATCTAAAAGCATGCAACGAAACTCATTATGTCAACTATGCCTATGCCCCTAACAAACTATGTCGATCGTTACCTTGATGGTAGCTTTGATATGCTCCGCGAATAGAAGAAGCATTTGCTCTTCACTTTCCTAAGGCATGATCAAGGTAAGTCAACGACTTGGATAAAAATAACTTTGAGCAAGGACATCAATTAATATAGACCCGAATAGTGATTAAGAACATTATTAAACTTGGGATGAATACTTCAGCCTAATGAACATGTCATCATAAATCGACACAACACTCAAGCACATCGATGCATGTCAATGCAACCTTAAAACGGTACATACCTTGACATGTGGACCCTAACCAACATCAACCCACCAAGTATGATGTCGTCAAGGTTGACAATACACCACTCTGACTAGCTAATGCTTAGTTCAACAAATCCACAATGGCAATGCCGCCTTCAACCCTCAATTATCATTCTGACCTCAATGTGCATCGAAAAAGAAGCATGAAAGAGTAACACTTCATCTCAGAGGAGGATCCTATAGCAAAGATCAACCTACACCCACCTCATTAGCCCAAAGCGCCAGCCATGTTTATGAAGGGCATGCAATGACATAACCACAGTTGTGTCGACATGCATATCTACGTGCACATACAACACTACAATTGGAAGGGGTCTCTTTTCTTCTTATATGTAGCTGCAACCTACTATATCTTCATAAGTTATGTTAAGAGGCTGTGCTTGTGTAATTTATTGTAAGCTAAGGTCTGGTGGAACATCAGTTAGGGAGATGGATTTATGAGGCAGAGACATGGCCAGGAGTATACAAGCAGTGGGGATGACTCAAGATGATGCATACTCTGGAACCAAGACGTACCTAATAAGACACACCTGAAAACTTAATAATAAAGAAAGTCTTAATCAATTTTTAAGATACTATAGGAGATACAGGGAGAAATAATCTTAAAGGTTTCAACCCACTAAAACCTTTGCCGAGTCGACCCACCGAGCTCTATGACTTAACAGGTTTCGACCCGCTGAAACCTTTGTCAAGCCAACCCACCGAGCTCGATGACTTAACAAGTTTTGACCCACTGAGACCTTTGCCAAGTTAACCCATCGAGCTCGATGACTAAACAGGTTTCAACTTACCGAAACCTTTGCCGACACCGAGCTCGATGACTTAACAAATTTCGGCCCACTAAACCTAGTCGAGCTGACTCACTGAGCCCGTTAAATCTTAATGGTTTTGATGCACTGAAACCTAGCGAGCCGAGCCAACCCATCGATCTCATCGAGCCTTAACGGTTTCAATACACTAAAACCTAGCCAAGCCAACCCACCGAGCTTGTCGAATCTTAACAATTTCAATACAATAAAACCTAGCCGAGCCAACCTACTGAGCTTGTTGAATCTTAATGGCTTCACTACACTTAAACTTGGCCAAGCTGACACACTGAGCTCGTTCCAAACTAAATCTAAAGGGTCGATACATCGCACCCTACGAGCTGACACACCAAGCTTATGCCAAACTAAACCCAAAGTTCTCTATAGGTCGATGCATGGAACCCATACCAAACTAAGAAGTCTGAGATTCTAACAAAGACTCTAAATTGATGCATAAAGTGGTGCTTATTACTTGAAGGAAGGGAAGACTGGAGACATTGAAGCTACTAACATACTCAGCTAAACGCTGTAACAGTGGATGACTAAAAATCACCAAACAAAAGCCCTGTATTGCCAGGAACCACTAAGCCCTGCTCAAGCAGGCACTTGAAGACTCAAGTTGAGTTGTCCCCAAGGAAGCAATTTAAAATAAACCTCTCTCCACGTAGATAAAAAGTGACACACTCAGTTGTCCAAAAAGAGGAAACAAGTCTAAACAAACCTTGCTCTAAGTGGGAAAACTAAGCAACACATTCTCTACACCCGAAAAATGTCTACAGTATGCCACTGCAAAATTCCACACTAAATTTCAGTCAAGCATAGTTGCCTCCTTTTCCAACGGTAAACATGCTTGGCCTTGTGCCTTGAGTGTCATTAGCTTGGCTTTGAGCCTTGAGCGTCGTCAAGCCTTAAGTGTTATTAGTTCGGCCTCAAGCCTTAAGCATCATTCGCTTGGTCTTATGCCTTGAGCATCCTCAAGCCTTGAGCATCATTAGCTCAGCCTTATGCCTTGAGCGTCATTAGCCCGGCCTCTCCCCTTGAGCGTCATTAGCTCGACCTCGTCCCTTGAGCACAGCTTACGCGACCTAAAGTATGCTTAACTCAGTCTTGGCTAAAATATTTTCACCTTGATCTCAACCAAAAGTACTTCCACCTCAGTCGTAGTTGGATTATTAAAGCCAATTTTGAGCTCAGCATGATAAAGCTAAGACAGGACCCAAACTTCAAATATATCATTGTACGATTAGAGTTTGATTAAACTAATGATTCACAAAGTCTAAATGGACAACTTAAAAAGTTTAATGCTAAAGTACGATCAAGCTTAACCATATATAAATATCTTATAAGCTCTTTCGCTTTCTCCAGCTTAGAGCTTGGGGGCTTGTGAACTACCCAGATTTGGCACCCCTATGGTAGGGTCAAAAAATGATGCGTGCATTTTACAACTCATTTAGTATAGTTATTTTTATTAGATTGTATGCATTTTATTATGGTTTAGGATTAGCTAGGTGTCTAATTACATGATTTTCCCCTCTTGTATCATGTTATGTCTTTTTCATTGCTTGTCTTTGGTTTTAGGAAAATATTGTAGGTTGCTTGGGTTAGGAAAGCAAAAGATTTACAATTGGAAATCCTTTCTATGATTTAAAGACCTTTGAGTGCTTAGAATCCATTTAGAAAGCAACAAAGTCATCCCAAAGCATTTGGAAAGCAAAATCTTGAAGAAAAAGCTTTGGAAACCTTGCCACCATCTGGTAGCAATCGCCACCACCTAGTGGTGTCTCCCTCAATGACTAAATCCGCACCTGCGTGTCTGCCACCACCTAGTGGCGCACCCCTGGAGCAAATTTTCACACTTGCACGTCTACCACTAGCTAGTGGTGCGTATCACCAAGCGGTGGGCGGAAATACTTGATGGATTTTACAAGTTTTAAATTTTAATTTTTTTTAGGATTCACTGAGGACCAATTATAATTTGGATATAAATAGACTCTCTAAAGGATTTTATGTTTATCTTTTGAACTTTATTGGAAGCATGGAGAATTGGAGATTTCTCTTTTCTTCTTCAATTATCTCCAGGTTTGTTTTTATATTCTTTTTATTTTCTTTTTGGCATTCTCTCATGACTATGCGTGAGTAGAACCCTATCTTTCTAGGATTGGACGTAACCCGACGTAATGTAAGCTACTCGTTTGTTTAGACGATCCTTCCACTCTGGTATCAGAGCCTAAGTCACGGGAGTAGCTTAGGCTTTGTGTCTGGTTCTTCGAACTAAACATCTTGGCTTCTTGGCTGCAAATTCTCTTAATTTCAGTCTTGGTATTGCATTCTTTGTCTTTAGGGCAAACTTTGGAATTAGGACTCTTGTCTTTATGTCTTTGGGTAGACTTTGGAATTGGAACTCTTGTTTCTATGTCTTTAATGCACCATTACTCTGTCTTCAAATTTGAACATGCTTCTGAACTCTTAATGTCTTGTCTTCCACATTTAGAATTATTCAAACTTTTAATGTTGGAGTCTAATAAGTCGTATATCCCGTAGCAGTCATCTTCACGATCTTGCAAATTAAGGGTAGAGCTTGATGAGCCTTCGCCATCAGTTTCTAAAGACTTTATTGAACTAACCTCCTTTAGCCTCTCTTGCCATTTTTCTTCTAAACTGGTAGATGCTAATGCTGCCATTAATTTTTTGTTTTTCTACTAGGAATAGAGATTCCTTTTGTGATTTTGATCCAGTCCTTTGTCGAGACAGTTTTATCCATTCATTAATTTTTTCCTTTTTGATCAAAGAAGTATCGAATTTTGCCCACCATTTAACACATATTGATCTTGACAAATAGTATAGATCTATGTCATCCGAGTATTTCACAATATCATAATCCCAGGACATTATCCATGTTATTCCTTGACTGGCTACAAATGAAATGAACTGATATCCTTGAACAAAAGTGGTTTTCTCTTTAAAATATTGATAACTGATTTTAACTTCTGGTGGTAATAATGCAATAGTGGGTCCAAAATCAAAGAACCACTTCATGAACCATTTAGGAAATTTTAGGGAAATTCCCTTCTTGAACCAAAAAAACCAAGAGTGTTGATAAGGATGAAAGTAAAAAGTATTGTACCAAGCATCTGTATAATCATAATAATTATAAGTTTAAGGAGAAAATTGTCCAGAAACGGTCTTGAGTTTATAAAGATCTTGATCCCAATCTTGCACTGAAAGGATTTTAAGAATTTTTTCCTTAGAAAATAGTGTATCCTGACCTTTTAAATCTTCACGGTGGTGGATTTCTATTGAGTCTGTATCTACTAATATGAATTCATAAAAGTCTCTCACTTTACTATGTTTGTGGGGAATGTATTGGAAGTGCAGTGGAAGTATCCTTTGAGCTATTTCTCTAGGGGGAAGTCTTGACCATTCTTTTTCAATTATCATTATTGGAATGAGCTCAGGTTTTTCTTGGTATGTTTGATCAGAGGGTTGGTTTCTAGTAATATCAGAAGGTTTTACCAAGGTATTATGATATTGTAAGGGGGTAAACCTATTATAATGAGGAATTAATAGATTTTGAGAGCTCATGGGTTTTTCTTTTGGCTAATTTTGAACAACTTGGGCTAGAGTGGCTGACCTTGCAGGAACAAGGGTTGAACTCGGTTGCGGTATTGGTGTTGATGGTCTCATGGTACCTCGTATTGATAACAATAGTGGAGGGCCGTATTGATCTTTTGACATTGCTTTGCCACTATTACTCATTTTGAACCCTGTAAAAATTCTCTTGTAAGAAAGTCAGGTAAAGCATTTTTATCTCCCTTGATATGGACAATATCAAAATCAAAGCACGAAAGTAAAGCTTACTACCTGGCAAAAATATGCTTAGAAACTAAATTTTTTACATCATTTTGCAAAACACTTGGAGCGGCTTTACAATCAATTCTCACTAAAAAAGTTTTACTAAACAAGTCATCTTGGAATTTTGTTATACATAGAACAATGGCTAAAATCTCCTTTTTAACTATAGAATACTTTTGTTGAGTTGGGTGCCAAATTCCAAAATAATATCTAACTATTTGTTCTTAAGGAGAGTTTCTGGAGACTTATTTAAGGATTCCTCTATAGCCTATTTCTGAGGCATCTGTTTCTACAACTAAGGAGGCTTCTGGATTTGCAATTCCTAGACATGGCAAATGTTTTATAATTCTTTTAATTTGAATAACTACTTGAGACATTTCAGCAGTCCATAGGGGAGGATTTTTTCTTAATCTTTTGTATAAGGGAGCACATATAGTCCTAATATTTGGAATAAAGTCTGCCACATAATTTAAACATCCCAAAAACCTTTGCAATTGTTTCTTATCTTTAATTTCATTTGGAAATTTCTCTGCAAATTCTAAGAACCGTTGAATAGGAGTAATGGTTCCTTGATATATGTCATATCCTAAAAATCTAGTTCTTGTCTAAAATATTTTGTCTTTTTTGCTGAAACAACTAAACCATTTTCGTTAATTATCTCTATGAACTTGTTTAAATGTAGGATATGTTGATTTATTCCCTTTGAAAAGACTAATACATCATCTAAATAAACTACAGAAAAATCCATATGTTGAAAAAAGATATCATTCATAATGTTTTGGAATTCACTTGGGGCATTTTTCAAACCTTGAGGCATTACATTCCATTCATAATGCCCAAAAGGCACCACAAAGCAGTTTTATATCTATCTTCCTCTACCACTGAAATTTGATAGTAACCTGATTTCATGTCAAATTTAGAAAATATTGTTGCATCATGTAGCCTTTTTATTAAATCAGATTTATTTGGCAGTGGATATCTTATCCATTTTAATACTCTATTTAGAGGTTTGTAATTAATAACTAATCTCGGAACCCCTCTTTCTTGTTCTGATGTGTTCATGACATAGAATCCGAAGCAACTCCAAGGAGACTTGGATGGTCCAATTAGCCCTTTATCTAGATAATCTTGAATTTCTTTTTTACAATATTCTAAATAGTGTTGATTCATTTGTATTGGTCCTGCCTTAGTTGGAATGTCTTTTTCATTAAACCCTTCTTCATAGGGTAACATCACTTCATATTTTTTCGGTTCCAGAAAGCTATTGGGTTCGTTTTACAAATTTCGTTTTCTATTTTTTCCTCAAACTCTTTTATTATTTTTTGAATATGAGGAGTTTTAATTTGTTCTTCTACTCTTTTATAGTGAATTTCTTTACTTAACATATTTATCTGTGTTTGTTTTCTTTGAATAAGGTTTACTTTAGTTATTGAGGCCTCTTGTAATAGATTTAATTCCTTTAACCTAGGGGGTTGAATAAAGTCAAAACATATTTCTTTTTCTAATGCTTCAGATATTATTCCTCTTTCAGTTACTTTAAAGGGATATAATAGGGTCAAAAAGGGGGTTCCTAGTATTAATTGAGATGTCATATTTTTTACTAGTACAAATGAGGTTGTGTAGCATATTTTATTTTTACAAATTTTTACATTTGATAGTTTATATTGAATATTCATTTGGGACCCATTCGCACTACTAACTCCTTCAGTTGTCTTCTCATAATATTTTGTAGGTACCAATCCTTCTTGAATACAATTAATATCGGCTCCCGAATCAATTAAGGCTACCATATTAAATGTTTCATTTTGTATCATTAAGGTCACTTCACAGTGCCATTTATGGGTTGTAATTATACTTAATAGATTAATGAAAGATCCCATACTTTGGCCTTCATTACTTGGTTTATCTTGGATCTTTAGTATCTCTTTTCCTTCTAATTCTAATAATTTGTATTCTAATGAGATGTCATTTTGTTTGAGTAGTTGAATTTCTTGTTTAAGGGTTTTAATTTCATTTTTTAGGTCTTTTATTGTAACTTGCTCATTTTGACCTCTAAATGTATTGTATATCTCTTTCATATCTATTGGCTGTACTTCTTTTCTACTTTGTTCATCTTTTGAATTAAATCATTTAATTGTTGTAAAAATTCATTTTTTAATGGCGAATCTTCCATTTTATCTATTATAGAAATTAAGGTAGAGGTTTGATTTCTAGTTAACATGTTGACAGTTTTACAGTTTGAACAACCACATAAACCAGGGCCTAAACAATAATCCTCTTCTGCGCTATTTTGATCATCCTCAGAAGTAGAATTTTCTAACTGATAAATTATATCATTTTCTTCTTCATCCTCTATTTCCTCGTCAGTAGAAGACTCTTCTAAATCAGAGTTTATTAATATATTTAAAAGACTTTCTTTTAATTTTTGATGTAATTCTAATTCATTTATTTTTTGTTGAACCTTACAATTACTAGCATAATGACCTATCCTTCCACATTTCTAGCAAGCGTTTTCTTTTTTCTTTAATTTTGAATACTTAGGTTTTCTATAATTTTTATTTTGAGTTACATTTTTAGTATATTTTTTCTTATAAGGTTTTTTATAATTACTTGTTGTCTTAATTTGTTGTTTTTTAATTTTTCTTTTTTGTTTAGTATTAGGGCTCTAATGGTTTCTATTCCATATTGTTGACAAAATGTTCCTACTTCCCTTTTACTTGTTAATTTCTTTTTGCGAATTTTATTTTGTAGTTTGAAATCAGTACATACTTGTATTCCTATGTCTATCACAATATTATGTATTTGACCATAAGTTAAATTTTCATAAGATAATGGATTTCCATATACCCTTTGCAAATTCGCTTTAACCTTTTTAGAAAATAGTTTTGGGAGCCCAGCAATAAACCTTTCTTTCCAAAAGCCTACTGACCCATCCTCTCTAAGAGCTACTTTTGATAAAAAGATGTCTTTATACCATCTATAATCTGACATAGTCGGACAATATAAATAAGCTAATTGACTTGCAGCTCTTTCTTTAAATATATTTGGGTCTCCTATGAAATTTTGGATTATCGTATATATTAATGTTGCTACCGCATCTTGCTCTTGGTTTTCTACTTTTACACTGTTTAATACTAACTCCTTTTCTTCGGTAGTACATAAATTATCCCACCAGCCCTTTAATTGACCGGTAAAACCTTGGATTATAGCTATAGCCGAATCCCTATCTGAACACCTTTTAGATTTATAGGCAGTCGCTGCCATTGACATTTGACAAGTTAGATCTAATATGCCATGTTCACTTAATCCGTCTACATTTCATTCTACAATGTTGGATCCAGTATAAGAGTTTTGGACAAGTTCTCCTCTTTCTTCTATTTGAATGTCAGGATATGCAGGTCTTGGATAATAGTTTCTTAATTTAGGATAATTTCTGTTTTGAGATTTTATTTTATTAACTCCTAAACCTGTTTTTTCTAAAGTGTTTATTGAGGGCTTTTCTAAACTTAACTTTTCTAAATTTCTTTTTATATTTTCAATGTCTAATTCTATGTCACTCTTGAACCTTATCGCTTCTAACTCCTTTAGAGGTACATTATTTAATTTATATATCGATTTTACAGGAGGTCTTAAGGCCATATTTAATTTTGATGAACTTGGTACGTCTATATTGGTTTTATTTTCTATTCTAATTAATTGTCTTGACATTGTTTCTAGCATTGTGTTAGAATAATTCAATTGTTGATGCAATTTTTTAATATCTTTTTTGTCTACTAATTTATCTTCAACATCTACATCTTTAAAAGGGGCTGCCTCTATTTCTAAGCCTTTTACTTGAAACTTTATTCCTTCTAAGGGAGGATATTCTAATTCTATTATTTTCTTGCTTAAAGTTTTCCAAGGTGTTGATTTTTTTACTAAAGGGCTTAGCTCTTTTTCCCTTTTAAATGGATAATCCAAATTATTTCCTTCACAATAGTTGGAAAACCAATCAAAGAAATATATATTCATTTCATTTTCTTTTAGATGTTGATAAAATATTTCTTTAAAGTGTTCTATTGTCTGTTTATCGAATGTGGTGAAAAACCAATCCCTTATAATTTCATTATATTGATCTTCAAAATCTTCTCTAATCTAATCTTTATCAATTTCAAACGGATGTTCTCTAGTAAGGGTATTAAGTATATGTGATGTAGTGGGTGAATAGGGAGGAGATTCCGATTTACTTGTTTCTTCATAAACGGGTCTAGAAATTCTAGGTAAAGGGTTATCTAATCCTTTAATATCAAAACTAATCGTTGACCCATCTACTGAATGCCTAGAGGGTCTTTCTAAATGTTGAGGTTCTGTTAATTTTACAGAAGTTGATCTATTCATTCTTAATCTAATATCATTGCCTTCTTGTATTATCTCTCTAACTTGAGTGTTATAAATTTTTTCTTCTTCTATTATATCTTTGAATAGCCAATCTTCTGGAATTTTATTTACTACTTCTTGATGACTAAGTTTTTTAGGCACTTGAACTGAAGATTTTCTTAAATTTGCTTCTACAAGTATAGTTTCATTTTTTGGTGATGATCTTAAGGCTTTAAAATTATAATTAATTTTGGTTACTTTGTAATAAATTCTGTATATTATTTGAAAGGGGCCAGTTTTTTCATCTAAAGTTTCATCCGGAGATTTTATATGTAGTTTTATTGAATTAGCGGTATACTCATTCTTTACATCCATAGAGAAATTTGGACAGCAATTGAAAAAAGCCGGTCCATCGTGGAGATTGCTCTCCGTAACAGCTATGACTGAATCATTGAACCTTTTTAACCTTACATCTCTTAGTAACATAATTATAGGCGTATTGATTCCTAATCTGTAATTTGGTTTTGCAGCTACTTGTATTAAGCCTAGATGTATAAAATTATATCATTTTGCAATATGTTTGTCTAACATTTCTTTGTTAATTGAATAATAAAAAATAGAAAACTCATGCTACGGGATACATATATATATGTATATATTAGGCCTCTACAAAGCCAACATTTTCAACTAATACACCTCACATCATAACAAATCATCACCACAACCATGTCAATGCATGATTACACAACTCTCAAGAGATTTACATCTCGAGCGATCAGCCAGGTCTCACCCCTTACTGTGTCCTATCTAAGCACCATTCAGGGATTGTCAAACTCTGATCTACGGATAAGCTTAGTGGTTTGTCAGGATGAGTGTATGTGGGTAGTAGCTTACCGCGACACAAGGCCTGCACTGCCTTGGCCTCCTGCGAGATTGCCTATCCACTCATCCCCAAAGGCCCATCATCAGCTGCTCCATGTCTTATCCAACAATAGGTTAGAGGCCCGTCTGAGTTCCAACTCCAGTCACCATCCAACTTACGTGCCTACCCGCACCACAACATGAGGTCCATCATCAGCTACGTCAGCCGCCAACTGTGCATGAATGCATGAACTACACACCACATCCACTCAACCACAACCAAGCGACATACAACACACACACACACAAAAGAAAAACTAGTGGCAAGAGGTCCATCGTCAGCTACCTCACGTAGCCACACAACATCCATCAACACCATACAAGCCCCAAACAGGCCTAAAACATAAACAACAGTAAGGCCCTATCTAAGCAGGCCACCTCATGAGAAACCCATACAACAATATCTTACTCAATAAGTGGAAGCCCTATCCAAGCAACCTACCACTCAAGGCCCTATCCAAGCAACCCACAATCGGTGGGTGAAACCCAGACAACAACACTTACAACAAGTGGAGGTCCTATCTAAGCAACCTATCACTTCTCCCACATCCTCAACTTTAAACTCACACCAGGGGTACTCCTCAATCATGTCTCACACAACTACGCTTTTAACATTAGAAAATCAACAGAATACTGTATTCACTCAACGACCCACATGCTCGCTCAATGAAGCCCTTAATTACAAAGGACCAATTTCTCTTACCAAGGTTTTTTGCTCAGGGACCATGAGTCTCGCTCAGTGAATTTAGGGTCATTCTCTTAGCAACAACTATAGTCGCTCAGCGGATCCGTTCCAGGGACTCCTCCCCAAAGTCTTTCGCTCAGCGAGTTACCTGCTAGCCCAGCGAATGGCCATTCCAGAGAGCAGTCAAAACCATGCACACTCCCCTCACTTAGTGAACCATTTGCTCGCTTAGCAACTCATTTACACATAGAGCACCCCTTTCTAGGGCTTCCCAGTTTGCTCAACGATCCCAACATTTGCTCAGCAATCCCAGCATTCACTCAACGAATTTCTCTTAGTAGGGAGTGATCACTCAATTCGCTCAGCGAGCTTAATGTTCGCTTAGCGAACCGTTTCCAGACATTTTAGGACACTCACCTTCGCTCAGCAAACATCATGTTCACTTAGCGAGCCACTTTCTGGAAAATTTCCAGAATACCCATAATCACTCACTCATCGAATTGGCCATCACTCAACGAGTCTCCTCCTACACTTTGTCACAACTATAACTCAAGAACACTCGCTCAGCAACACAAGCCGTCGCTTAGCAATTCCCCTACCCGAGAACCACATTCCACTCCCAAGGCCACTCTCCTTCAATGAGCCCTTCACTCGCTCAGTGACTATCAGGCAATAGTGGCAAAAACTCTCTTCGAAAACCCCAAAAATCTAACCTTTTTACCCTCCTATGCCCCAAATCAGTTCAATAGAGGTCAACTACGACCACACAATAGTTCACAACAACATACTCAACACACAAAATCATCCACATAATGAATCAATTGGAATCAACCACGAAATCAAAACTACCCATTTTCACAACATACCAATATAACTCAGCCAAAACACACATTCCAATCGAATTTATTATAATATTTCTATACAACTACACCCATACAACCAAAAAATCAATGAATGTAAGCTTCCCTTACCTCCTAGGAGTTCCAAATCTGAATTTAGGGAAAGAGGGGAAAATAAGAACGTGAGCTCTTAAGCCAAATCTCTAAAGAATCCACTCTTCTTAGCACAATGGAATAAAAATCACAGCCCGAAGTCTTACTACACTCCAAGTGGGTTTTAGAGAGATCAAGAGAGTTTAAAGATGACAAGGCGAGAAAGGTAAAAGTGAAAAAGAAGAAGGGTCTTGGGTCTTAAAATCTTCCCTGAGCCACACCCACGGCTTTGGCCTCATTAAAGCCCATGGTCCATCTAACCATCTCCCACTACTCACAACTATCTAGACTCAACTGTATATCTCTCAACAACCCATATGAATACCAATATTCTCACTCTGGCTCAAGAACAACATTTTCCTCAATTCCCTAAATTCCAACAGGAATTCCAAGACAACAATATACACCAACAACAACAACTCATACAGCACAACTTATTTATTCTTTTTAGGCATCATGATCATATTATTATATTTCCACTTTTAATTATTAAAACATTAAATCAAACATTAAGAAAAATAGGACGTTACAATTGTCTTAATGAATTGATTTCTATTTGTCTATGTGTGATCTTGTTTCTCTTTTGATTATTTTTCTATTGATTTATTTATGCAAAATGAATTGGCCAACATTTTTTATAACCTTAGAAATTTAGGAAAGTACTGAAAGGTGAACCCAAATACCGAACCCATAGGAAAGGAACTTAGGTTTAAACCATGAAAGTAGGCAAATGTAACACTCCTACTTTTATATATTAAATTATTCTATATTTATTTCTGGAAAACTGGACGGGAATCTCAAAAGTTGATCCCTAGAGTTATGTTCATATTAGAACGTAGTATTTGGTTTAGATTTTAATAATTTTTTTTTTGGAACAGAGTTCAAAATTTTATAAAATGATCGTTTTGTCCTTAAAAAGCTAGATAATAGAATTAATGAACAAAAATAATTGGAAGCGTTTAAAAAATTATTTTTAAGTCATCAATATACTTAGAATAATTAATAATAATTTCAAAAATTTATTGAGACAATTTTTTTGAAAATGACAAAAATACCCCTAGTTGACCGCCGGAATCAACCAAAGACTTTTTGACCTTAAGATATTTTGAAAGATTTATACCAAGTATCTTTCGTCATAAAAATTTTATTTTGAAAGAAAATAGTAAAAAATATAATAATCCCATTTCAAATTTTTTTTTCAACTATTTTTCTAATATTTGAAAATGTAATTCTGAAAAATTGGGAAAAAATTTCAAAATTCTGATTCCTACCATTATGCTCAAAATTTTAAGAGCTATTTAATTGTGATTTTTAATAATTTTTCCAACCGGAGTTCGGAAAAATTAGAGAAATGACAATTTTTCCCTATTTCTCAACATGAAAGGGCTAATGTTTGATAAGCCAGCCAGTATTGGTTTGACATTCAAAAAGGGTGAAATGGTAATTTTAGTTTATTTTTGGATAAAATATTTAATTTTAGAATTTTCACAAAAATTTTGGTATTTATGAATTAAAATGAATTTTTTATGAGTTTTCTAGCTTAAAAATACAAATAAATGTATAATTTGAAATAAATTAATAAAAATTAAATTTTATGATTAGAAATTTTTTTTTTTTTGATGAAAAATAATGTATTTGTCCATTTTTGCATAAAAATTCATTATTTTGATATTAAAAGTTAATTTTTCAAGTTATAAGCATTTTTATCGATACCGGTTAATTTGCATACAGATAAAAATTGGCACATGGAAGCTTGGGACAGCTGGTGGGAGCACGTCCCCAACCCTAAAATAGGTGATTCACCACCTATTTGGGTATGTCTCCCTACAATTAATTAAAAAGAAATTAAAAATAAGTTTTATTACATCATCGCTTACATCATCCAAAGGACACCTAACCCACCCTTCTCCTCTATAAATACCCATGCTTCTTGGTTATTTTTAACACATTCTCCTCTCTCTCAAGCTAGCCAAATTCTTAGAGAGCTTCTCTCTTTAGAAAAAACTTTCTTTTACTTTGTTTTTATGTTAAAATTTTACTAGTTTTCCAACACTAGTAAAGCTCTCTTCCTAAGAGCTCTGCATCAACAATTTCATCCTCTCCATCAATTATCTTAGAGGTAATGGGGGGAGTAGGGTTGGTTCTAAATTATTGTCACTTTGCATGTTGGTAGGAATGGTTTCCCCTAAACTTGTTTAGGCTTAAGTTTTATTATTATTGTTATTATTTAATGTTAAACTTTAATTTTTGCTAAGTAGTTACTCTGCCTAAATTTAGATTATTAAATCCTTATTACTAAATTGTTACTCTGCTCAAATGCAAAGTACTAAATTATACTTGCTAAGCTGTTACTTTGTTCAATTTTAGAAAATTAAAATGTATTTGCTAGGCTATTACTCTGCTCAAATTTTAGAAAATTAAAATGCATTTATTTAGTTAATATTCTGCCAAAATTTTAGTAATTAAATTCTAACTACTATATCATTATTCTGTTAAAATTTTAATATTGTGCAATTTCTACAAAATAAGGCAGAAATGTTGATTGTATTGGTGCTCAAATTAATTGAGACAAGGGAAACCTCTACTTGAGAAATTAGGAATTGATAGTTTAGTGAGTAATATAAAGTAAGTGACATGCTGTGGCATGGCACCCTGTTAGGGAAGCTACAATTTGGTACGCTAAGGAATGAAAGACAAGGACCCACTTGAGGAGGTCTTGGGGGTAGGCATCGAGTGCAGAAGGTCCCAATGGCCAAGGTAGCGCCCTTGAGCTGGGATATTCACCTGACCAAGCTCGATAACCCCGACAACTGCTCAGCATTCTGGGATTGGTGTGAGAGTATACCTCTGTAAATGGACGTTCTGATTGATATTTGTTCTTCATTGATTATGAGAATTGTACCATGTGGTGATGTTGATGAGGTATATGTACTCCCAGTCACTTCCTAAGTTCTGTTGAGAACTATTACTCACTAATGGGAAGTATGGATTCATACCAAGTCAAGGGTAGTATAATATAACTTAGAATAAACCCTAGGTTCCCTTCATTAATTGTATTTTAATTCCTACCATACATGTGAAAGTGATTTAGAACAAATCACCTCACTTTATTATTTTTGTTATGCATGTTCAATCGTGATTTTTGAAGTTGACGACAATGCCTGATGATGCTGAGGACAAGTCAAAGGATATTCCTCCAAATTTGTATATATAGTTTACAATATTTTCTTAAGGGATAAGATAGATAAATACTGCTCTGTATAGGATTTTTTGATGTATATATTGGGCTAGGTAGTATATGTCTTTTAATGTATTTTTGTTTTCGTTTTGACTGTTATGTATTACTCAAACCATGATGTACAACTTGATATATATACATAAGCAGTTTTTATCATTTTACTTCTATTTACAAATTCTGTTAAGTTTTATAATTTTCCTATTATAAAATCGGAAAAAAAAATTACTCACACTTTCATCAACTTAACTTAATAATTAAATTAATATGAATTATATTTAAAATTAAAGGAGTGTTAGAGCTAAAGCCTTCGGGGAATAATTGAATTAGCAAAGAACTTACTAGGTCTAATTGAACACAGCCATCACGACAATAGGTGATAAATTTGGTTAGATGCCCCTTCGTATCTTGAAAGAGAACGAATGGTGCCTTAGATTAATTTACCTTCAATAAGAACAAGTGAATTTAAGCGTTGTAGTGTGAAACCCCAATCCTGGAAGTCTTCCTTGTTGAATTACATCCAATTTTAATCATAGCTTAATTTAGTTTACAAATTGCATTTTCTCTCAATTGCTCTACCCTAAATTTTCCAAATTAAAATTCTTTTTGTTTAATTTCTATTTATTTAGCAATAATCACTGAACACGCAGTCTCTATGGATATGAGCTTTTAGCTATTACTTGATGACAATTGTGTACTTGTGGTTTTTTCACATCAAGCAACTACTTTGGAGACCGACTGATGTGGCACACTGAATACAGATCGACCTAACGTAAATAAGGAAACAAGGTCCCTTATGCACAATTCTGGAATTAAGGTTGTGATCCTGGTATTTATGACATGTAAATCAAGTAACTTAGCAAAATCTATACGCCCATATATACAATTCAGGTATACACTTTCTAACTCTAATCTCAATCCTAAACCGTACATTCCCTAACAAGGCCTCCATATTTGACTTGAGCACGAAGTGTCTTTGCAGGTACCCCCACTACCAACATGCCATTAGGACAAGGAGGCCAAAGAAGAAGAATCTAGCCAAAAAGGAGGTAGTGAATGAGAAGGACCAAATTTTGCAGAATAATACAAAGTTATCTTGTATTTTACCAAGTACCCAGTAGGAGAAGTAGGGTCCTGTGATTAAATTCATATGCTTGTATTTTTCATCACGTTAATATTTGTAGCTTCTACGTGTTTAGTTAATTTTAACATGGTTTTTTTATATTAACGCACATATAAGAGAATCTATTAAACACGCACTAATTTGTCCATACTAATTCTTCATAAATTTCAATGGGTACTCATCTGGTTCATTCTTCATAAATTGCAGCATAAGGATTTATATAAAAGTTTATGATGGTTTTTGTAAAATATATATTTGTATAAACATTTTTGTATTGTAAAAAATAAGGCAACAATGGACACAGTAAATTAAGGTGAGGTGCAGAAATAAGATAAATGTGTGTTACATTTTTCTTATTTTACTGTTTCAAAATTGAATTTGTAACGTAAAAATAAATAAATAATTTTATGTTAAACATAATATAGTAAAAAGTTTAAATTGTTTATTTGAATTTAATAAATTTTTTTTTATGGAATTTATTTTTAGTTTCAGTCATTTTTCTACCCATCCAAATAAGTGAAGAGAAATTTCTTTTTTTTTTTCTTCTTATTTTTATTATCCAAACAACTCATTAATCTTTTTTATTGTATTTCTCTTTTACTTCTATCTTCCTATTGCTTTAACTCTTACTTCTTTTCTCTGTGTTTCACTCCTAATTCAAACAAAATATAAATAACTAAAGTAATTTCTTCAAGTCTTGAAAATAGAATTGTGTTAAATTTTGATAGTGATAGTTTAACTTGAGCTGGAATAGAGTCGATCAAACCAAAAAAAAAGACAATCCCACTACTTTAATTTCCTACTTTGATGTTTAGCCCCTTACTTTGTTTGAGAGGAAAAAATAAGGGAAGAGAGAAATTTTAAATTTGAATTGAAGAAAAATGAAAACAAAATAGTTTTTTATTTCTAAAATTTAACTTTTTTTTCCTCTTCAATCAAATAAAAAAATGTGTTACTTTCTCTACTTTCTATTTTCTTTCCTTTCGTTCAAAAATAACATAACAGTTGCATATGTGAAATCTTGAACATTTTATTATACTGATTGCTTTGATCAATAGGGGAAAGCTCTGCCTTTTATCCTGCTCAACGTAGCTTTTTGTAACCAATGCTTAGAACCAGTGTACATGTGTTCAGGTTCGTATTTTATTTGGTAGTTGTGTTTTCAATGACAAGGATTATGCTGATTAATTATATGATTTAGACTCTGGACTGTAGACATGCTTGAAGATATTGTCACTCTGATGGTTATATATATGAGCTATACTGATTATATTATTTATCCTTTTAATTATATAAGGTATCTACACTCATGACAGGAAAGGGTCCGTTCACAATCTTATTAATTAATGTGAACTTGTCATCAAAGATACGTGTTTTGACAAAGTTTAAAAACATGAATCTTTAATATAATTACGAGAAAAAAGGTTATGCACTAACAGTGTAAAGTAGTTTTATACTATCATCTAATCACAAACTACCATTTACTATAAGTTTGTTGACTTTTATAATAAATACTTTAAAAGTCATATCAACAGTGATTTTTGATTAACTGACAGTGTAAAACTTTTTACACTGACAATATATGACCATTAAACTCTATAATTAATGAATATTTCTTGTACACTAAAAAAAATATATGTCTTTAAAAAAATGTCTTACACTAGAATACCTTATTTTTATCATTTTTATGTAATGTAGTTACACTTTTTGTCACTTTATTTTAAATTATGTGTGATTTGAATTCCATAATTTTTTTCAAGTGAATTAAGTCTTTCTATTTTGAAAATTAAGTAAATTTAATCCTATATGTTATCAGTTTTCTTTAACGTTTTTTTTTTTTTTCGGTCAACCAGCTTTAAAATTTCATTTTCTACTTAAAATCTTCAAAAATCAAATCGTTTAAATTATATTGAATTTTTTTTTCTCCTCAAAGTCCACCAAAAGCATTAAACTTTGACCAAAAAAAAAAGGTCAATTTTTTCTTTTTAATTTCATATCGTGTAAAATCTTTCAAAACTTATCAAAATTTTACTAATTTCTAACTTCAAATTTTAAAAATTATTTCATATTCCAAATTCTTCATAAATTTTTCAATATAAAAAATAATATTTTGAAAATCTTGATAAAAAAAAGTTGATAGTATAACTCGAAAGAAAAAAAAATTAAGAAACTAAAATAAGTACAATCTAAACTAAAGGGAGAAAAATGCAATTAAGCACTTTGTTTATCTTGTGAAACACTGTTGTCAAAATTAGAAAGTGAGCCTTGGAGACAAGAATTACACGTGCGAATTGAAAACCTCGTAAGCATTAAGCAGCGAGTATATCTTGCGCTGGAAAAAAGCTGCAATTTGTCGGTTAAAGATTTGCACTCAGAACAAAATTTTGCCTTTAGGTTTTAGCATCCCCAAGGCGCGAGGTCACCTCCTCTCATTACTAAAGCATATTATTTTTCTTGCGCCAGACAAAACTAATAACGTTTACACGTACGAAAAGAAAGTAAGAAGGCAAAGAAAATACTATATTTTGCGTGCAAAATGGTCCTAATTGTCTCGCCAATTATGAGTATAAAAGAACCACTAGGAGCAATTCAATACCATTATACCAAGAGGCATATATACATCGAACGCAAAACCGAAAGAGAAACAAATTAAGGCTGAAATGGGTTCAAGGACACAGCCATCAGCTGATCGTGTCTACGAAGACTTCGAACCATTTTATGAATGGAATAGAGATGAAAGGCTTGTCAATGTTATGCTACCGGGTAAATGCATTTTCAAGTTTTCAAATCTAACTAGTGGAATCATGTCAACTTAATTATTAGTTCATTATTATAATATAAGCAGCAGGCAAAATATTTTGAGTTTTGCTTTCATATATTTTTGTATTTACACATAACGTTCATCTTCAAATTGGTTTTTAGATAGAAAATATTTCAATTTAATCTATGTATATGTAAATATTTTAAAATCTGTTCCCGTTATTTGTTACCTCAACAGTAGATTGAAATTGCTAGAGTTGTTTAAGGATGTTGAAAATAATTATCACATCTAAGGATGAAAATTACAGCATTTATGGTCCTTATGGTTCTAATTTTATTTTATTTTTTTGGCTCAATTGCACTTTGTGCCACCTAAATTCCATCATTTTGTAGATTTTGCCACCGTATTTTTCTCCTCTTGTATTTTGTCACCTTATTTTTTAAATCTTGCAAATTTTTTCCAATTTTGCAAATTTTTATTTAATGAATAGTTGATGATTTGGAAAATTTTGCAAGATTTCAAAAATAGAATAGCAAAATACAAGAGAAAAAAACATAATGACAAAATCAGCAAAATGATTGGGTAGTACAAAGTGCAATTAAGCTTTTTTTATAATACAAAAATAAAAATCTTTATTTATATTAAACTCTTTAACTTTTTCTAAACAATAATTGATGTTACATTTTATTTTTTTTTACCAAAATAAGGTGAAACAAAATAGTAGTCTTAAGTTCGTCGGTTACAAAAGGTTTAGATAGGTTATTCATCCCAGCGTAACGCCATGCGCTTGAACTCTTGCTTGAAATTGAAAAAATAACAACTTATTTAGAGAGAAATTTGTTTAAAAAAACAGGCAATTACTTCTTACAAAAATTCTCTTATCAAACATGCGCTTGAACTCTAAAAATAATAGGCAAGTGACAAAATAGGATGAGGAAGCAGGGGATAGAATTATAAAGCCTCTTTACTTTCTTTTAATTTACAGAAGCGTTAATTTTTCACCTATCATTTTGAATTTGAGAAAAAGGTCAATGATATTTTTAACACCTCAAAAATTACCGACTTTTGGTTTTAATCTTCGAATTTTAAAATTTTCATTTTAGTCTTTATAATTTCTTTTAAAATACCCACTTTAATCCCTGTATAGGGGAAAGAATGTTAGTTTTAAGGGCTAAAATTTGGGTATTTTTAAAAATACATAGATGAAAAATATTAATTTTTAAAGTCAGGGAATAAAACTTAGTAATTTCTGTAGGACTAAAAACATCATTAATCTTTGAAAACAAAAAACCTTATGTACTTTCAATTGTCAACATGCAGGTTACAGAAGGGATCAATTGAAGGTTCAAGTAACCTCAAAGCCTGCCCTAAGGCTAATGGGTGAACGCCCGGTCTATGAGAACAGATGGCGTCGTTTTAATCTAGAATTGCCCGTTCTTTCTGATTACGACACCGACAACGTGACTGCCAAGTTTGAGGTTGGTAAACTATCTGTCAAATTTGGCCAAAAGCAAACGATAACTCCATCACAAAAGATTGAACAGCAAAAGCCTACCCAAGAAGATATCCCAAAAGCAAAAGACACGGCAGAAAAAAAGACCAATGGTGAAGTCTCTGAACAAAAGACACCACAGAAGGAAGAAACCAAAACTGAAACAACGGATAGCACAGACAAAGCGGGTCAGGAAGCCAAGACTAATGGCTTAAGTGAGACAAAAGAAGCAGCGAACTCCGAAACTCCTAAAACCAAAGATGCCAAGTCTGTTACAAGATCCAAAACTAGGCAAATAGATTTCACCAAGAGTTTTGGACCTAATCAGGTTGATAATGAAGTCATTGAAGATTTGGACGCAGGGAAAAACCAGTGCAAGAAATTGGTGAAATGGATGGTGCTAATCTATTTGGTTGTAGCCCTTGTGGGACTTGGGCTTTATGCTAGAAATGCATGGACATCTTCCCCTGAAGAACCATATTTCCAGGAGCTGTGATTTTCTTCCTCAAGTACTTGTCCTCGTAAAGAGAACACTATATTCATTTGCGTGTAAATGCATAAATTCAATAAAGGGATAAAGTGAAAATTTAAGACTTCTGAGTTCTGACAACTATATTTGAGTTCATTGTAATTGTATCCGTTGTATTTCTCATACATTCAGCTACAATTAAATGTAACACAATTTCAGCACTATAATTTCCCGTGATTCTGCTTCTTAAAATATATCCCTAAAGATTTGGGAGCAAAAGGAAGATGTAAATGAAAGGAAAGGAGATTGATAATGAGTATCCTTAAGATATTGATGAAATGAAAAAAAAAATAATGAAAAAATATCTATCGTATTAAAAACATAAAAATTAAATGATACTTATTTTTTCTTAAATACTTCTTAATTATTGTCCTTAAAATCCTTATCGAAAAAATCCAATGTTGTAAAAATATTTTATAACTTTCTAATGTATATCTATAAGCACATATTAAGGAGCCAAAAATATAAAGTTTTTATTACATAATAAAACATTTATTATATAAAATAGAAAAACCATTCAATAAAAAATTTACACTATCATTTAAATTTAATGATATGTTACCAAATCATTCAGTAAATTTAACATCAACTCTCATTCTTACTTAACGTGTCAACACATCATTAGATATTAATACGTCTTATTTTAGTCCAAGAGGAAACTCGTAGTAGTAGCCGGACTTTCAAGAAAAAGAGGACGGGAAAACGGATTGAGAAAGGCAAAAGCATTAAGAGGGAATCAAACCCGTGCATTAATAATTAATGTCTTGCAACTTAACAAATTGAATTGATTCAAGAAGACAGCATAATTTTTTTAACACTATCAATGCTTCAAATTTAAATTAAAAATATAATTAACTTTACTTGCAAAGGAGCAAACATGCATCATTTTCGGTGTCTTTGCATCTTACAATCTCTCTTTAATGACGAATATTGTTGAAGAAAAAACGATTCAACTCAACTTTATAGTTTTAATAGACAATAAATAAAATAATTAAATAAATAAGAATGTTATGTGCTAACATATGTGATAATTCATTTTCTCATGAAAATCATTCTAAGACCATACTAGGCAACAATCGGAAGACTCCATCATCCTATGGCTATCTAACAATCTAACGTGTCTGAAAATTATTTCATTTTAGGGTCGTTGAATATTCCACCGACAAAACATATGCTCAAACTCTGAAAATGCAACAATTTCGAGTATTATGTTTGACACAAAAATAAAGACATGATAGTATAGTCTATCAAATATTGTTAATTTATTACATAAAAGCGAAAAATTATACCTACTATAATCCTCTGTCAATTAAAAAAAAAGGCAACACTCGAAATTTAAAGATATAGCTACAACATTCAAAATCATTAAATACATAATAAATGCATCCAAAAATTACATTCTTAGACAGAACAATCGCCAACCGAAGGTCCTAGTGTCTTGCAAGAAAAACACACATAAATAAAGAGAATTAAGCTGATGGCTACTGCAAAACTGCATTAACTCCAATCCGAACTATCTAGCTCACATTCTTTCTAAGTATATTCTTTAGTTAGAGGCTTAAACCCTCTCTCTCTTCATTTTTACTAAATATCACAAGACAATGATTACATTTTTTTCTCTTTAAAAAGAAATGTGTAGAGCCTAAAGAAATTTGTTTAAAAAATGCTTCAGATTAAATATGAAGAGACTTGTAAAAAATATTTGAAAGGTGAAAATTAATAGAAATCTTGGTTATGTCATGGACTAGATATAACTTTGAATTATAGGGAACATCAATATAAATATTGTGTTCATCTTTTTTTCCCTTACATTTGTTTATCCATTTTTCTAACCAAAAGAGAGATTAAATTGTGAAGTATTTAAAAAAAATAAAAAAAACATAAGTTTTCTTTGAAATTATTTTCATTGTATCATTAGTCTTAAGACAACATTCTTTTATCCCAAGAGTAACCTTTCTTTGCATAGTCTTTTAAAGGCTTATTGAATAAAATCATTTGACCTATCAAATTGCTTTTAAAGACAACAAAACATAGGTTAAATGTTTTTGGTCCTCTAAAAATTGATCCGTTCTAATTTTAGTTCTCAAAAAAAAAAATTGAATAAAATTCCTCAAATATTAAAAATACCCTAATTAGATCCCTGTACTAAACTCTGTTTAACTTTTCTATTAAATGATAATCACATCAGCATCACAGTCACCATTAATTTGCTAATGTAGTCGTTTATGTCAATTATTATGTCTAAGTTAGATCTGTAACATACTTTTTGAATAAAATTATTACATAATTAACCCTAAATCACAAATTTTTTTAACCCTAAAACAAAATTAATTACCCAATTTTTTATTAAAAAAATTATCACTAAACACTTCAGGTAGTAAAATACTTTACTTAAAAGTTGACATGGCCATCATTTAATAAAAAAGTTTAACAGAATTTAACACAGAAATCTGATTAGAGTATTTTTAATATTTAAAAACTTTATTCAAAAAAAAAAATCTCTGAAGACTAAAACTAAAACGGGTCAATTTATAGAGAACTAAAAACATATTTAACCTACAAAACATAATTCAATTCTCCTTCTCATGTTTTGTATTTGTCTTTTTCAATCATCTTACACAGTTAATTAGGATTCTCACCTTTCAAAATTTTAGTTTTATGATAAAATATAAAGATAAATTTTTCGAGCATTCGATGATAACCGCACCTAATCCGCTCCCCTCGGGAAACATGGGGGCACAAGGTTGAAGCAAATGAGAAAATATAATTAACTTTACTTGCAACAGGAACAAGAGTAGTCAGAGCCAGCGCCAGTGGCTAACTTATAACTCTGCTCCCACACATCTGCCGGAACTGCTTCAGCATGAGGAACGTGACGAGGATGTTTTTCTCTCTTGTCTCCCCTGAGCTGCTTCAGACCATGCTTAAGTGCTGGCAATAAAGCTTCCACACACTCAGTAACAGCATTTGGGTTTCCAGGCATGTTAATGATCTGAATTTCAACAAATCAAGGACCATAACTTAGCCAGTAATTACAAGTCTAGAAGAAACACAGATTACATGTCTGGATCTAGGGTGGACTAGTTAAAGCAATCAATTAACACAAGATTTTCCTTAACTATAAATGATACAGCGCTAATGCAGCACATTGTAGAAGCCAAGGGCACATGTATATCAAAACTAAATAAATGGAACTTAACTTGTCATAAATACAAATTATCATATAATAAAGGCTTCAAAGTCTATATGATGATTTGAGTTTCCTGACATTAATAACTGTTTAACTACACAACCATACTATAACGGTAAAGACTGAACAATATGTACCTTCAAACTCATATAACTAAAATCTAACAAGCCATGGAGGTTTTATCCCTTTTAATATTCTTTTGATAAACCAGCAATGTGTTCGTCATTTATAATCTGTTATTTCTTGTCATCCCCCACAATTAATTTATGACTAAAAGCACTTTCTAGCTGTTTAAACAAACCATTTTTCTGCCATCAAATTACAGTTAATTACTTTCTCATTTATTGCTACCGATAGGATATTTTACAAGTGAGAGAATAAGATATTTTCCTAGATCAGACCATAAAAAGAAAAAGAGAACCCTGCGAAACCAACAAAGAACGTTCAAAAACTAAAACAACATCGACCATTATTGAGATAAAATATTCTTTTACAAATTAACAAGGCATTTGAGACGCTCAATTGACACTTACTCAGGATTTTTTATTTTATTTTTAGATGAGGAGAAGAGGCAGAGAAGAAGATTGACATATTTACATTCTTACATGAAATATTACATTGTTCTGCAAAGAAAATTTGTCAGATGCATAAAAAGCTATAGTCACAAAGCAATTCCAATTATAACATTAGAATGAGATGAAAAAACTGGGGGAGACAAAGCTCAGCTTTCATACAGTACTTTTAAAGTAGATATTAATATAATTGGCAATTTTGCCTTACCAAGGTTGATCCCCTGATTCCAGCTGCAGAGCGTGAAAGCATTGCAAATGGGGTCACCTATTTAAACATAAACCAATTATGCCTTTCAGAAATCAACAAACACTGACTCCGGACTTCCCTAAGAAGCAGGCCTGAATGCATATGGTATCAAAATAATTAAGCATGTATAAAACGGCATTATTCAAACAGACTGGAGAGAAAATTAAAAATCAAAAAGTTGATCTTGCTTTAAAGATATAGACATAATAAATGGGAGTAATGCTACTTCCATAAACTTCTCTACACAAAGCTCCTGACAAACTCATTTTTATTTAATTACCAACATTTCTTTACTTTGTTATCAAATGAATGTGTTTCAACTAGTACTTCTCATCCAAACATAGGCCAAAACCGCCATATAAACACACCATTGCGGCCTATGGCACCGCCATAACGGGTCTCCCTTCACAAATTGCCTTTGGCGGTTGGCCAAAAATCTGCCACGCCATTCCGCCATAGCACCGCCATTTAACAACACTGATAACAAAGCAAGAAGCTTATGAATAGAAGTTTGCGAAAAGTAGCATTACTCTAAATATGTAGGCTTCTGTTTATGATCATAGCCATAGCAAAGAGTGAAGGAAGACTGACCAGCCCAGCCAATTAATCAGGTTGAGCTCTTTGAACACTATTGGTAAAAAATAACAGTTATAAAAAGAAAGTACAGAAGTAAGAAAATAAGAAACCACAAAAATGTAAAAGACATAACTAGAATTACTCATCTGACTAGCATAAACATAGCTGTCCATACCTTTAAACTCTCTTGAATCATTACATACAGAAGACCAGGTGTTTCTTTCTCAATCAATGGTTTTGTAGCTTCTGGTGTTAAATCTCGCGAGGTAAAGCCAGTCCCCCCTGGATTGGTAAAGCAAAAATAAAACAGAAGTCAACTCAACAAACTACAATTTTTCAAATTCTTTACGGAAGCTGATAAGTTAGATAGAAACATACCAAGAGTAATTATAAGATCCATTTGTTCAATATCACTCCATGTTTTTAGAATGTTTTGAATTTTTGCCACATTATCTGGAACCACAGCAGTTGCTACAACTCTGGCTCCTCCTAGTCTTTCGGAAGAAGAATTAATAACAGAAACTGCCCTGGGACCACTGTTTAATCGTAAAGGAGTCAGCACATTTTGACATCAACATCAATGTTTTAAAAACACGACTGAACCGCCTGGTTGAACCAATTGAATCATGACCCAGCTGTGTCTCTGGTAAGATTCATCTTTATTATATTATCCAGTTTAATCATGGTTCAACCACTAATTTAACCAGTTGAACTAATCAAATCATGACCTAGAGATCTTGCCAGTTCAACATCCAGTTTGGTTTTAAAAACATTGGCTAACATGCATGACATCAATATTTTCACTCTGAAAAACTAGTGATTTCTCATAAAATCAGATAATTTGAATTAAAATAACCTTATTATGTCACAGAAGGAAAAAATACAAACAACAAACAAATTTATTTCTTTTGATGTATGACAATCCATCCATTCTCTTCCAATTATTTTGGCTAGGGAAAATCTCTGAAGGAACTTCACTTTAATAAATGCAGACAATTCATAAATAACAAAATCACAGGCAACAGCTCTAATAGTAATAGTTGACTTCCATTTTTTTCCTTTTAAGGACTCATCTTGAACCCAAGAGTTCCAGCACAAAGGGATACTATTTTAGAATCAAGTAGTGACATGCACAAATAGAAGAAAAGGAGGAATGCCTAACCCCAAGGATGACTGAGAGAAGGTTTCCAGTTTCCAGAGCAACTTGGCAGTCAAACCCTCTTTTTTTTCTAATTGTTGCTTAACTAACACCCCACCCCCCCCCCCAAAAAAAAAAAAAGGGACATAGCCTCTTCCTTTCATGGTGATTTGAGTAAATTTTGGTAAAAGGTTTCACAACTCCTCAACTCATTCATAAGGCAGTGAACAAACAGCCAATTGAGAAAGAGAATGAAGAACAAACAAGACAACAACAACAACAAAAAAATGTATAATCCTACTACATGCATAAAATACTATAATACTATAAACCCCATGTGTTACTAAGGATGTGTGAAAAATCAATAATATGAAGCCTCAGCTAGATACAATGCAGATAATGTTCTGCAGTCAACAGAACACCCTACACTACAACGGATCAGTGCCCAAAACAGAATTTTTATCTTCAAACACTTCAACTTTGAGACTGTTGCAAAACGCTCAGTACATTCAATGCCCCTTTTGGCATTAACTAATATCAAGTTTGCTCTTTAGTTTTGCATCAACTTTGTGACCTCTTTCAAACAATGATTCAAAGAGGTGTATCTAGATGCCATTCAGCATTATCCAACCAGGAAGATGATTTAACTAGTATTACAACATTGGATAATTTGACTCATTCAACAGCATATGAATGCTTGTTGCAGATGAGCATACCTAAATCTAGCTTTGATGATAACAAATGCCACATTGCTCCATTCCTTTAGTATCCACAGAAAAATTTTCTTTGGTTTGGAAGAGTATACTAGATGCACTCAATTAACAACAAAAAATTCCTAGTTAACTTTGGAGATCAAGAACAAACATGATGCATATGGCTATGGCTAATACCTCATTAACCTTTTCTATATAGCATTGCAATGTAGCAGCTGCAGCAAAACAGGTGCAGTGTGAAATTTCTTCCTTTACAAGATTTCATTAGAAACATTTAGAAGCTACTTTATCTAGAAACTACAAAAACTACTTTAGTCTAAAACATTCCTCATAAATTGATTAAATACCAAAAAAATCAATTAAAGTGCTCTTCTCATTCAAAAAACAAATCCAAATAGGCTAAAAAAAATGCTGTAATCCCGATCTTCAGCTCTATGTATGTCTCTTTGTTTGCACTTTGCATACACCTGTATAAAATATAAAATGAAGACCAATACCTTCGATCTGGGCCAGCCCCCATAGCAACTGTATCACTAACTGTAAGAATAGCCACTCTGACTTCAACATTCCCTGAAGAATCAGTAGTTATTCTATGCGATTTAATTCCTGGCGAAGCAAAGGCTGAGTCTGATGACATATGATTTTCATCACAAGCCATGGGTCTTAGGTCAGAAATTATGATAGCTGACACAGCAGTCCCTGCAGAAACTACACTGCCTGTTGCTGGAAACTCCAACAAGGCATTAGCTGACTTCATACTAAGTAATCGACTGCTCATCTGATGACCAGTGCTCACAGCAACAAAACTGAGATTCGTGGACAGGATAAAAAATTCATTCATTAGAGAGACCAGATCAAATATGGCAACAACGCCTCCGACCATCCACATAACAACACCCCCCCCCCCCTTTTCCCAAACAAAATAAAATAAAAAATGAAATAGAGAACAGATCTGAACGCAGATTCAGCTAGACCCAGACCAGAACAAAACAATTCATCAACTTACCCTGGATTGCCTGTTCCATCATTGTCAGTCCATATGACAGAAGCACGATGATATTCTGGTCTAACTGGATCTGTCTTTATGGGCTGACGAAGCCGAGCTTGTACCCTGCATAGAAAAGAAATTAAATGAATCAAACCAAAAGCAAGCAAACCATCTTAAAAACAATTGTACTTTGGAAGTTTACGCAACCTCAAATGATGAGGATTTGTCCACCCTGCGAGGTGGCGTATTGCAGGGACCACAAAGAGATGGAAGCAAACTAAAGAGCTGACAGGATTTCCAGGTAGCCCAAAAGCTAGAATTTTACTTTCTGTTGATTGAAAGTCAATCTCTGCAAATGTAAATGGCTTCCCTGGTTTAATAAACACCTGGAAGATAGATAATTCCTAAATTAAGATAACATGATTTGCAAAATCATACTTACCAAAGCATTATACAGAAAAATCTACAATATTACTACTTCTACAACTACAACAAACACATTGCATCCACAGCCCAAATTACAGGATGTCAGAGAATTTTTAATTAATAAACAATGAAATACAAGAATGGTATAACCTTATCAAAATGTACTTTTCCCCGCTTTTCAAGCAAAGACTTGATAAAATCTTTGTCTCCCATTGAAACACCTCCTGAAGTTAGAAGAATATGAATTCCAGAAGCAAAAGCTTTATCCAAGATCCTTCCTTGACATTCTTTGTCATCCTTGGCAATACCAAAGTCCAGAACTTTGCACTGATGCTGTACTGCAGCTGACAGCAGCATGGCACGATTAGAGTCCCTAATCTGCAAAGGAACTATATTAGCTTCCATTCATTTTAGTTACATTTACCAAGCAACTCTTGTAAATCATGGCACAAATCCAAACAGATAGTCAACAAATGGGCAGTTGAATAACACGGTAAAACAAGTGCTATGTTGTCCAACAAATTTTAACCAATGTATTTGCATAGAGTAAGAAATTTACATCCAAAACCACATTTATTAGAATTCAAGTGCCATGACAGGTTTAAGCCTCAAATGAGCTGATTGAGTATTAAAGGCCCATCACGAAGTTCAAATGCCTAGTTGAACCCTCATTCTTCAACATACTACTAATGCTAAAATCAAAGCAAGTGACCAAATTAATGTTGGCATTACCTCTAGGTTGATTCAGATAAGGATTTAGTAATCTATTCCAAATATTATGACATTAATAATCCTTTAAGATAAAGACCTGAAGATGACAAGGAATTTTAGTCAATTATAACCACCAGCTTCCACGTGATAGTTCTAAATCTAATAACTGATAACATTATTGTTCCTGCTAAGCATTTTCATAAACTCATCTCACTAGTCCTAATACACCATAACAATACCTGACCACGACCCAGATGCCCAGTACTTGCCTCCACAAGCTCGTCCCCAGTAGAAAGAACAGCAATTGTTGGAGTAGGATACACCTGCATCAAAGCATTATTTCCCATCATACATATATCAACACTCAACAGTAGAACATGTAAACCAGACAGAACATATCAAAGTCCCCACACCCAAGGAATCAAATAAAAACTATGTGCCATTCAGGGAGAAGCCAGAAACACTCAAAAAGAATACCTTAACCATCGTTACACCAACTGTAGCAAGCAAGCCAATTTCTGAAGCACCTAACCTTTCTCCAGACGTCAAGACTATCGCATCTTTCTCAATATCAACTCCCTGTCAGTGAATACTCTTAGACGAATCATAGACCATCAAACACCAAAAAGCAGTGAACAAAACAGCTAAACTCCAATATTATAATACACAATAAAAGAGAACTTAAAATTAGCGAACAACGAATTAGTATCAAGTTTGATCACATTAAAAATGTTGCACTGATTTATTAATTATTATTATGTAATACATATACAGTAAGTTGCATTTTCTGTGTATAAGCATTAGTGAAACAGAAGGCACATACCACTGGGCGTATATCATTGCCTTTGGTGGTTTGCACCAATATTCTGACCCTCTTAGTCCCATCCGCGGCATCGTTCACTATTTCAGTATTCTCAACCTGAACAACTGCATCAGCACCATCAGGTATGGGTCCTGAACCCAAAAAAAAAAAATTAGATAGAAGATTAACCATAAATCAATAATCAATAATATAAATAAATTAGGTTATGTTTGGATATATTTCACCATACACTTATAATTAACACTTAAAAAAAATAATAATAAGATGAATTGAACTTATCTAGTAAGCTAAAATTAACTCGTGCATCTAATTTTTACAGATGATTTTTCATCTTAACTTTGTCAAAAACTGAAATGCATAAGATGATTTTAGCTTACGTCTCACGAGATAAAGCTCAATTTTATTTTATCTTTTTATTTTGTTTTTTCTATAAACACTGATGGAGAAGTTTATACAACGAGAATGTAAAATGAGGATAACGAAAACCTCCGGTAGTTACGTAAGCGACAGTTCCAGAGGAGAGAATGACGCCGAGAGCATCATCTCCTGCTCTGGACTCGGCAACAACGGGATATTCGCCGGGGCCGTCGGCGGCGAGCACCGCGTAACCGTCCTTGACGGAGGCCGGGTACGGAGGGAGAGGGTCGGGGGCGCGAACGTCTTGCGCCAAGACCTTGCCGAGGGCATCGTGGAGTGGCACTGTGACTGGGGGAAGGCGTTTAGAGACGTTTAGGACCGTTTGGAGGGCGTCAATCACGGGGATCATTGGTTCGTAGGGTAGAGTCGTGATGGATAGGTATGGGGTCGTGTCGTAGGTGACAGATGAGATAGACTTTTATATTTATTTAATTTGAAGGTTCGAACGAGCCAGAGCCACAACCGCGAGGAGCAGTGTCCCTTGACGGCGCAAGGGGTTGGGGACAGACTCACAGACATCTGGAAGCAGCCACTAATGACACCTCCGCGTGCTTGTGGGACACTATCTTTAGTCCTTTCCTTACCCAACCCTTTTTAAAGAAATCAGAGAAAACGAGGAAAAAATGGAATGGGCCAACGGGGAAGGGACAGAATCTTTAATAATTAATAATTACTAGTAATGGAAAGGAAAATATTGTTATAATTATAGGAGGTATTTGCTAAAGGAATTTTTTTAAGTTTCTCGATGAATCTTAAGTCGAAAAATGTTAAATTTTTATATTTGGTATAAGAATTTTAAAAATTATTTTCAAGAATTTAATATTTTCAGAAATTATTTTTTAATTAAGTTTTTTACTAAAATTTTTCCATGAGAAAGGATAGAAATCCAAAATTCCTATGAAAAGAAAAAATTTGTTTATAATTATGTCACTCATTTTTAAGAATATTTTAGATATACCAAACATATTTGTGATATTCTTAGGAAACATGATTTTCAGGAAATATAATTCATAGAAAACATGATTCTCAGGGGTAAAAAAAAATTCTGCATACCAAACGCCCCCATAAAGTGACATGAAAATGTGCCGAAGAATAGGGATCACAAAAGTGTCAACTCAACTCATTCTTAACATACCAAAAAATAAGTTGGATTGAGTTGAATTTATTTTAAGATGGAATTGAAAATTTTATCCTGACTTAACTCATGGTAAATTGTAGGTTGGATTAAGTTGACCAATCAAAATTAAAAAAATAAGGTATAAAAACTAGATTATTTATAAGTTGATCCACCACATAAATAAAATAAATAAATAAATATAAATAATGTAAACATATTGATACAATCATAAGAATATTGTCTTACTAAATTGTTTTCATATAAATTTTTTAAAAAAACTATCTTCATGATTTAAATAAATGTAGGGTAAAACAACAAAAATAACATGAAATATATTATACTTCGTAAAACATTATGTCCAATAAAATAATATTTAACTAAACAATCTATCAAAATATCAAAAAGAAATACCAACTTGGTAGGTAAACCCACCTCACCCCTTAACCTTTTAAGTTGACAGGTTATGCGGATTAGATTATACGAATTGAAGGGTTGAATTACCCAACCAATTCCAACCCGTTTGGTGAGTTAAGTTGGTTGACCCGAAAAGGTTCAACCTACTTTAACATACCTAGTAGAGAATAAATATATAATTCACTTTCTATAAATATTAGGATCAACCTAGTGATAGAAAAATTATTAGGTAGTTTGAGACCATTACATGTCTATAATTTCAACTAATCTCCATGTAATGCATATTTAAGTTTTTTATTTTACGAGAAAGAATTTGTAATACTCAAATACGTGTTATGTGGAGATTAGTGGGGACCATAGTAGTTTAAGACCACATAATAATTTTTCCTAGTGATGAAAATTTAGGTAATTTACACAAAATCATATTGTTTCTATCATTATACTCTAATAAATAAATAACTCACTTTCTATGCACAAAATTAAATATAACAAAAACATATTAATATAATAGATTAAAATATTTATGTGAGTAAATTAAACTACAATCCATGAGCTTTCATCAAAATTATTTTCGATATTCCTTTTTCTTTATATGTATACTAATATCTTTATCTAGTATTTTAATCTGTGTATTGTACAGAATAAATATTTATTTTATATAACTTAAATTTATAATAAACAAATATTTCTAAATATATAAATTATATTATAACTAAAATTCGTAATAAATAAATATTTTTGAACATATAAATTATATTTTAAATTTATAATAAACAATTATTATAATACAATAGTAATTTTTAATTATTGATCATTTTTGAAAAAAAATATTGAAATTTAATTTAGAACTAAATATATTGAAAATGATATATTAAAAGAAACAATGGGTTAGAAAATCCTTAAAAATACTCTCGTTGAAGAATGACAACTAAAAACGCTCTTGTTAAAGAACAACAACTAAAAATACTCTCATTCAAGATAACTATTCTAATTTATATATATAGGAGATAGGAGATTATTTGAAATCAATTATACTAACACTCCTAGATTTTACACATCGTGTTACTTAAAATCCACATTAGATCGTGTATCGTTATAAAGAACTGTTATTATAAACGTTAAAAAAAGAAAATCATGTAACAATTTTAAAAAACTTTAAGAGTGAAAGAATAATTTGTTCTATTTATTATTAATAATAATGAAACTATTTTAAAAGAAACTTAATTTCTTTTATTCTGTTTTTATTTTAATAAAAATGTTACATGCTAGTATTAACCTTTTTATAAATTTTAAATTGAAATTAGTTTGAATTAATTGCACGTATAATTTTATAAATTTAAATATTTTTATTTTTAAGTTATATTTATTAAAATATGTAAATTAATTTAATGTTAATTTTAAAATATTTATATAATACATTAGATATTTATTAATGAATTTAATTATAATATAATTATAATGTAAAAAAATTACACTGTAAATCAATTACATATTATCATATTGTTGAAAATTATTAACTTTTGTGATAATTACTTTAAATATCATATTTAATTATTAAAATTAAATTCTTTACTAATATACATTAACATTTTTGTTTTGATTTATTAAATAACTAGTATTTTAATCTATACAACGCATAAGATAAATGTTTATGTTATATAACTAAAATTTATAATAAATATTTTTTTTTAATAAATAAATTGTATTATAACTAAAATTTGTAATAAATAAATATTTTTTAACGTTTAAGTTATATTTTAAATTTATGATAAATAATTTATAATAATAAATTATTTTTAACTATTAATATTTTTTTAAAATATTAAAATTTAATTTAGAGATAAAAATAAAAATAATAAATTGAAAGAGATAAGATGTTAAAAAATATTATTAAAAACACTTTTGTTAAAAAAAACTCTTAAAAAAGCTCTCGGTAAAGAATAATTTTTAAAAATACTCTCATTCAAAATAACTATTTTAATTTATATATAAGAATGATGTTAAATAAACTTATATTTACAAATTGACGGCATTAAAAATGTCTGGTATAAGAAAAACAATGATTAAAATAATATAAGTAACATCGTTTAAGATCGTACATTTAACTACTGCTGTCTTTTTTTGTTTGTTTTTAAGCTAGCAGACACATACATCAGTGTTATAGGAAAAGCCAACAGCGACCATTGTCCCTCGACGGCACGAGGTGTAAGAGGACCACCACTAATTTTATTTTTTTTGGTTAAATATATTTTTAAACTCTATAATTACGGTATATTCACTTTATTGTCTTTCAAAAATAAACTAGCGTTTTAACTCATATATTGCATGAATCAAATCTATTATGTAAATTTTATAATTATAATTAATTACTATAAAAGATTTAATGGTAATTAAATTAATTAAAATTAGATATATTTTAATATTATATAATATATTAAACAATAAATTATAAAAATAAAAAATATAATAAGCTAAAAATATAAATAAAACAATCATATTAAAATTATGTATGGTAAAAAAGTTTATAATATGATATAGAATAATAATTGCACCCCAATCCTTTTATTCTAAAAATAATTTTACTTAATAATTTTATTGAACAAATTAAGTATCTAAAATAAAATAATTGTTTGTAAAAGATATAAAACATTTGTAAAGACAAATAAACAATAATTTAGAAATTGAAAACAAAAAAAAGTAAGAAAATGTCTTCTATTTAACTTTTTTTATCTTTACTCATTATATGTTATCTTTTTTAATTATATATATTTATTCTTGATTGTTTGTTAGCTAATTTTAAGATAAGAAAAATCACATATACATATTTTAAAATCAACATGTATTTTCAAAGAAAAAAACAAAATATATCCTAACACACTCAATTTTGTTTTTATCTTTGTCTTTTTTTTATTTTTGTGAAAAAAGATTCCATTGGTAAAATTAAAATACTAAATAACAATATAAAACACGATCTATAAATAAAATAAGAAAAAATTAAAAGAAAGCACACAACACTTTTTTACATAACCACTGTGTTGTATTTCAACAATTAATAGCACAATACTTGTGCCATTGCATGGGTATAGGGATGGCAAAAAAATTCGTATCGATAAATACCTGCGAGTAAAACCCGTTTGCATATTAAATTGATAGTTAAATAAATACTCATTTATTAATGGGAGACGGGAACAAATAGTAAGATACTCGTACCCGTAGGTACTTGCACTTTAGAATTATTTAAATATCCTTAAATATATATAAAATAAATTACTTTAATTTATTTATAATATAAATGTATATTTCTTAATTTTTTAGTATAAATATATGTTATAAAATTATTTTTTATTTATAAATATATGTTTAAAAATATTTACTTTACTTTACTTTTACTTTTATTTTATTTTTCGCTTTTTGTTAAAAAATTTATATTTTAACAAATACCCACGGATACCAGCAGATATATATAAAATTTGTAGATACCCGCTTATCGAGTATTCGTATAAATACCGCCAAGTATGGGAGGACTATTACCGTACCCGCCCCACCCCACCCCATTGACATCCCTACATGGGTAGTATTGATTTTCGCACACATTTCTCTAATTAATATTTTATTGAGTACATTATGCATAATAATTTCAAGGACCAAATAATGATTACAATTACACTATTTTCTGCATAACAAGTTTGCATGCCATCCACAAGTTGAATTTTAATACAATAAGTAAGGGATTGTTTTGAGGATGATTATGGATCTATCCAAGCTTGCACGTTCTTTACAGAAAAATTGAGTGTCTTTTGGCCAATTTTTATAGTAGCCAATACCAGTAAGGCCTATACCTCCTCATTTTAGCTTATCTTCAGCTTCAACAGTAGCCATTAAGCTACTCAACATATATTGTATCGTAGCATAACTAAAAATATTAGAAATACAAAGCAAAGTAACACTAAAACAATTATAAAGAATACAAAAACAGAAAAAACAGTGAAAAATACCAAGTATAAAATCTTTTATTCAAGTTCATATGCTAGTATATGATCCATTTAGAATTTGTATTTATAATGAAATCTTTAAAAAAATCAAGATAAACAAAAAAATATTGATTTGATTAGGAAGAATATAGGGATTAATAACTAAAGAGAAATCACTAGAATCTCAAATGAAGATATTGCAAATCAAAAGAAATATTGTTAGGATTTATAGAAAGAAACTATTTGGTAATGTAATCTCAATCCCATATCTAATACTGCAAACCAAAAAAAATCAAACAAAATAGAAATTGCAACAAGTTATATAAATCATAGGAGTGTTTACGGATCGGTTTGAATCGATTTTGAACTAAAAAGTCATCCGATCCAAAACTTAAAATATGATGTAGTTTGGATTGTTCTTTAAAAAAAATCCAATCCAATCCAATCCGAAAAATGCGGTCTAAATTGGATCGGTTGATTTGGTTTTTGATTTCAATCCCTTTTCCTCTTTCTTTTCTTCTTTTAAATCAAATCACATTATCAATATTTTTTATAAAAACAGTAAAACACAGAATCTGCCAACTAACATAATATGGAAATTAGCAATAACACAAACTCTGTGAACATACACAGCAGATTGCAGACGGCACTTTGTGCTTATACCAGCTAGTTGTATAATAATTAAATGAAAACATAATCGAGAACACATTTGCAGATGAAATATAGCAAATTCAATAATTGGCCCAAGACTAATTATGTGAGACAATGTGAGCAAATTCATTATTAATATAGTAGATAGGATGCAAAATATCAACCTGCAGCTATGATACCAGAGAGTTAAATAGCCAGTTGTTCACCAATGAGTTCCAAAAATTAAAAAGCAATACTTGATCACAATTTAAAGAGATACTATTTATTGAATCCTACATTCTTGATTATTAGTTTTTTGTATGTTTCATCAAACAACTGGTGTCCTCTTTAGTTGACCAGCTGGCTTAGTATGCATGGTCACGTATGCTGCCTTCTATGGAAGGGTTTTATTTCCCCTTTTTATATTGTTAAAGTTCATTACTTAATCTTCATATTTCTTTCACTTTTATTTCCCCTTTAAGCATATTTTATTGTTAAAGTAAGGCCAATTGACATATTTTACACTTTACATCGTTTACCATTAAATGAAATTATTATTATCATTAAGTGAAATTATTATTATTATCATGGAATCTATAGGCTAACCTAAACGCATTTTTTACTTCCTAAACAGGTCGTTTTTGCTAACCTAAACGCACAACATTGAAAATATAAGTTCAGTACCAACAATTTCGGTTCGGTTCGGTTTCAGAGACACCAACCGAAAACCGAACCGAACCGATCGGTTACACTACAAAACAATCCAACACCATCCAAAAAAATTCGGTTTGCTTCGGTTTTTGGTTTTTTGGATCGATTTTCAGTTATTTTTTTGAATCGGTTTGGATTTGAACATCCCTAATAAATCATGCACATAAAGCAAATTTATAAGGGAAGTTATGTTTAGAAGGTAAATTTTTTTGAGGGGGTTCTATTTCGATCAATGATTTTTCCCAACTACCTAAACTTTTTGGAATCAAATTAGACACACACTTTCTTTGCAAATTCTGCTTCATGCTTCCGATATATCACTCAACAAACTAACTTGTACCTCTTTTCTCTTTTTATGATGCTTTTACGCTAAATACATTTTAACTTTTTTTCTGTCACATAATATTAATAAAAATTAGTTCATTAGAATAATTTTTAAAAACAATAAAAAATCATAATTTAATAAATTTCTTAATAAACTTTAATATTTCTATCATTGTAGTTTTTAAAAATTAATCCTAATATTTTAGTTTTGAATTTTATTGATCAATTCTTATATAAAGTGTAAGATTTTTTTTTTCTTAAGCAACAATTTTAAGTTATTGTATTTCTTTTGAATGTATAAAAACTATAATGCACAACTCTTGTGGTGTAAGTATTTATTAAATTCAATTTTTATTGGAGAAATCTTTTTTTAAATATGGTGACTTTTACGATAGAGAAGTTAAGTTTTTGTTTATTGGTACACAAAGCATCTCATTTTTTAGTATTTTTTGGATGTACAATGACAATAATAAAATTTGAACTTAAGATCTTATGTGAACTATTCTTCACCGTTAAGCCAACTCTAATTGATTTTTTGTATAATTAATATTTTAACTTGTGCATTACATAGAATAAATATTTATTTCATACAATATAAATTTATAATAAATAAATACTTCTGAATATATAATATAAATTATATTATATAAAATTCGTAATAAATAAATATTTTTGAACATATAGATTCTATTTTAAATTTATAATATATTATTTATATTGTAATATAATGTTATTCTAATTATTGATAATTTCTTTTAAAAAATATTAAAATTTAATTTAAAACTAAAGATATTGAAAATAATAGATAAAAGGATATGAGAGGTTAAAAAAATTCTTAAAAACACTCTTATTGAATAATGACAACTAAAAACATTCTCGTTAAAGAATGGCAGTTAAAAATATTCTTGTGAGAGATAGAGGTTCTAATTTAATATATAGGGTAGATTGTTTCTTTTTAGTCTTTCATTTATATACATATGTCCATGTGGTTTTTGTCATTCACAAAAAATTGTCTTTTTTTAGCCTCTCGTTTATATAAATAACATAAATGTGAGACCAAAAAGAGATAATTTATTTTATAGGAATTAAAAGTGAATTTTATCTTATTTATAGGCATTAAAAATATAGTTTAACCCATTTTTAGAAAAAAAAATTATACATTGTTAGTATAAAAAATTTTATACCATTAACCAATCAAAACTCATGATAATTATGAGTTTTAAGATAATTATTGTAAAAGTCAATAAACCGACCATACATATTAATTGTGTTTGAATGAGAATATAAAGATATTTTACATTATCAATACATGTGCTATTTTCTCTTTTTTTAAGTTGCTTTAGTTGGATATTTCTTTCCTTTACAACATTTGATGTTCCCACCTTGCACTTATGGGATAGTCTAGTATCAATTAAAAAAATATCATATTATGAACATTATTAACGGAATATTCTTGCTCAACAGGGAGTCTATAATCAAAGTCAATTTCAGCTATTGCTGGCACCACCTCATGGCCTACCTCACTAGCTAATCCTTTATGTCACATGCATAACTTTTGTTAGGATGTAAATGTAACCTTTGTTTATGATTTTTCTTATTTCTTTGTCCTTTTCTCCACTTCCCACAAAAAAGAAATAAAAAATTAATAGATAATTTTTTTCTAAACACGTAAAACAAAAAACATATTAATTGGTGAACATACATACATGCATGTGTGTGTGAATGAGAGAAAGACTTTAGGTAAAGTTTCTTTCTTCAATAATTTTTTGTATATATTGAAGTTCATTAATCAAAATATTTAATATTTTGATACGAACTCAACAGTCATGCGCATCAAATTTTAGATAAACTAGACATACTTGGTTAGGTAATATTATAATCAATATTTATTTATATTTTTAAAAAGTATATTATATGTTAAATTGAATTAATTTAATGAACTATCAAATAGTTTTAAAAATATATAAAAAACCATAGACCTGATTTACTTAATAAAACTTTTGAACAATTAAATTAATAAAATTTAATATGTATAAAAAATTATTGAAAGGAACAACTTTACCTAGAAATACTCTTGAAGTAACTTGTTATATCTCTCTGCATAAAATCATTGTTAAGCAATAGCAAAATTTTGTATTTTAAGAATAAATTAAACATAATAAAAATTATTTTTTATTATTAAGAATGAGGATTTTATTGTAATTACATAATAATAAATTAAAAAACATTAGAAATTGAGAAATAAATTATGTAAATCAATAATTAATTTGATATAACACATCAAAATTTATATTTATAAACTTCATTCTTACAAATATAGAAAGTTTTGAGCATTTTTAAGTTAAGATTAATTAAATTAAAATGCAATATTTGAAAACATAAAAAATAATAAAATGGAAAATGTTTTAAGTAGAAAAGGCTAGAACATTGAGAAATAATATAATAAATCATCCTACAACATTTTCCTACTAATCCTTTTACTTCCTTTATATGATAAATATGAAATGCGTTTTATATTTCTAAGACATGGATTACATTCACTTTTTCAGTAAGAGAAACGTTTATTTAAAAAAGTAAGTACTCAGATATCTTAAAATTACTTTTCAATGAACTTATCTAAACAAAAATTGATTGTAATTATAATCAATTATAACAATAATTGATTAAACATTTAACTAAATATTGAAATAATATAATTTTTGCTCTTGTCTCAAATACACTCTTAATATAGAATTTGATTAATAAATTATAACATTACTTATTTTCATATAAAAATAAATTTTATATATGTATTTAAAAAATTTAAGGAGGCGAGACCCATCCTTGTTCATTTAATCTGTCCTGTATTTTTATTAAAATCTATTTAAATACATTTTATTAATCTAGTTTTTGCATGTATGATCAGTACTTTATTTGGATAAATGTATATGCTCTTATACTTTTAATTTTTTTTAAATTACCTTTTTTTTACAGTTTTTTAATTTTAAAACAAAAATCAATTAAAAGTACGTTAATTCTTAATAAATCATAAAAAAATATTTGATTACATATATTGTTCATAAAAAAGATACATACATACAAATATATATATGTATATATATATGTGTGTGTATATATATATAATAAATGTAATTATAATTTCAGCTTATTTATAAAATCGTATTTATTCTTAATAAATGTAAAAAATATATTTATTTATGTTGATCGTAGAAAAATGAAAATATACATTAAGATAATATAAATAATTATTATTTCTTACTTATTTATAATGATTTATCTTTTATTTTTATCAATAAAATGAAACTTGAATAATATTTATGTAATTTAATTCTGTTTTGTTTAGTTAATTAATATAATATTTTTCAATAAATATACATTATTTTATACTTTAAATTTTATATTTTATTCTTTATATTTATTTTCAAATTTGTAAAACAAATTTCAATTGAAAGTGTATTAATTTTATTATTAAATCACAAAAGATTATTATGTATAATTATAAATAAAGAAAATAAAATATACATTGATAAAGTTTAAGTAATTATTGTAGTAATAATATTCATTTTTATAATTAAAAATATTTAGAATTACTTATATGTTTTACGTCTGCTTGTAAATAATTAAAAAATATTAAATTAAGAAAAATATATAATTTATTTTATATATCTCTTGGGATAGAAAAACTAGTTATAAATTTAATTCTTCACTTTTAAATATAAATATATCTCTTATTATACTTTCACTTTTTTGGACGGATAATTTTATCATCATTTAACATTTTTTATAATTTTTAGATTATCATTTGTTTTTAAATTTTTCTATTGCTTTTTTTTTTTCTTAAATCTTACCTTTCTTAAATTTATTTTTTTAAAATTTAATATTGAGGTCTTGAATCTCATCTATTTATTTTTTAAAAAAAATTTAAGTTTTTTTTAGATTTATTTTTAATTTCTTGGATGAAAAATATTTACATTTTTCATTTATTCATTTGAAGTATTTTTTATTATTTGAATATTTTTAAATTTACAGTGTTGAAATTTAACTAAACTAAAAAATAACAATGTATACAAAATATTTGTCATGTAAGAGTTAACAATATTTTTTATGATTTAAATTTACACTTTTGAAATTTACCTAAATTAAAAAATATTAGTATATATACAAAATGTAACCCCCAATACATTAATTATAATCCATATTAATTTAGTTATTTATCTTAATTATTTTATTTGAGTTGATACAAATATAAGTAAATTGTTTTCAATTTATAATACAAAAAAAATTGTAAGCTAAACAAAATTTAGAAATGATAGTAAAAGATAAAACATAAAGTCTGTATTTATATATTTCATGATTTTATAATACATATTGATCGTAAAAGAAAACATCAGAGATAAAAAATACATCAAAAGATAGACACTACCTAACTCAATATATACATAAAAAAAATCCTATACTTAGCAGTATCAATCCATCCTATCCCTCATACAAAAAGAAAATACTATAAACTAGGTTTATAGATCCTTGTTTGTAGAAGTATACTCTGACTTGTCCTTAGCATTACTAGACATTACCGCTATCTTCAATAATCTCGATCAATCATACATGAAAGAAAATAATGGAGTGAGGTGATTTGTTCTAAAATCACTTTTACATGTATAGTAAGAAACCTACCATAAAATACAACTGACAATAGAGGGAAACCTAAGGTTTATTCTAAGTTATACTAGACTATCCTTGACTAGGTATGGATCCAAACTCTCTAGTAGTAAGTAATAGTTCTCAACTGAACTGGAAAGTGACTAGAAGTACATATACCTCTCTCGATATCATTACATGATACAGTTCTCATCATCATTGAGGAATAAAATAATAGTCAAGACGTCCATTTATAGAGGTATACTCTCATATTGATCCTGGAATGCTGAGTAGTTATCAGGGTTATCAAGTTTGGTCAGGCGAATATCCGATTCGAGGGCGTTACCCTAACCATTAGAATCTTTACCACTTGATACCTATCCCCTAAGACCTCTGCAAATGGGTTCATGTCCTTTCATTCCTCAGTGTACCAAAATGTAGCTTCCCTAACAGGGTGTCATATCACTGCATGTCACTTGCTTTACATTACTTATTAACTCATCAATTTCTAAATTTTTCAAGCATAGGTTTTCCCTGGTCTTGTATCCTTTGAGCACTGATACGATAAACATTTATGTTTTACATTGCAGAAATTATACAATAGTAAACCAGAAATTTCATGAATCACAATTTAATAATTAAAATTTTAGTAGAATAATAATTAAAATTTTAGTAGAATAATAACTTGATAATTATTATTTAATTACTAAAATTTTAGCAGAATAACAATTTAATAATTATAATTTAATTATCTAAATTTGAGCAGAGTAACAACTTAGTAAATAAAATTTAGTTATCTAAAATTGAGCAATATAACTACTTAGTAAGTACATTTTAATTATAAAAATTTGAGCACATAACAACATAGTAAAATTTAAAATATAGCTTTAAACATTATAATAGTATAAGGAAAAACACAGATAAATTTATGCTTAGAAAGGTTTAGGAGAAAACCTTTTCTACCAACATGCAAAGATGGTTGATGAAGAGAAGAAAAGTTGATTGTAATGTTGGTATAAAGCTCATAGGAAGAGAAATTTACTAGTTGATAAAAACTAGTAAAATTTTAGCATAAAAATAAAGTAATTTCTTTTAGAGAGAGAAGCTCTTGAAATATTTGGGCCAGCCAAGGAATGGAGAGGGAAGGTGAAAATTTACCCAAAAACTTGGGTATTTATAGAAGATTGAAGGAGCTTAAGTGTCCACAAATGATGTCATATATTATGCAATAAAAACCTATTCTTATTTTTTTAATCTAATTGAGGGACACGTAAACCAAATTGGTGGTGAATCACCCCTCCTAGGGTTGGGAATGTACTGCATGAACTATCCCTAAGCTCCCCTGTATAAATTTTATTTGTAATTGAATTAGTCAATATTGATAAAATTTCCTAAACTTGAATAAATTAGCTTTTAACATCAAAATAATGTACTTAAATATAAAACTGAACAAATATATTATTTTTCATCAAAAATAAATTTTAAAATAATTTTAATTTTATTAATTATTTTCAAAATTTTACTGATTTATTTTTTATTCTTGAGCAAAAAATTCATATTAAATCCAATTTAATTCAATAAATACCCAAATTTTTATAAAAATTATAAAATTACATATTTTTCCTAAAAACGAACTAAGAATATTATTTTCACTAATTTTGAATGTCAAACCAATACTAATTTGGTCTATTAGATATCCAAGGATATTTTGGTCATTTTGCATCGAAATTCCAGAATATTTCCATAATAATATTTTAATGCATATAACATGATTCTAAACTTAAATTAACATTTTTATGTTAATTAAAACTTTTTCTTATTTCAGGCCTTAATGTTAAGAAAAAATGGCAAAATCATCATTTTATAATTTTTTTAGGTTCCGGCTTAGAAAAATTATTAAAATCACGATTAGATAGCTCTCGATATTCTGAATTTAACTGTAAACAGAAAAATTTTCAGATTCTTTCCTAATTTTTCAAAAATAAATTATTAAATATTAGAAAAATAATTAAAAAATTAAGGTAGGGGTAGGATTACACAAAAATATTTATCACATAACACTTTTTTTAATTATACCTAAATAGTTTTATTTTAATTTATTTTTTTATCTCTATCCTCCTTAAATCCAGTACACCTTAAAATGGTATCAACTTGGTTTAATTACTAATTTGGTCATTTAATTTATTTATTTTATTCAATTAGGTCTCTCTTTTATTAAAAGGTTCAATTAGGTCCCATTATTTTCAAAAACATTGTAATGTTTCCCTTTCCATCCAAAACAACATCATTTTTTATTACATTTTCCATGTTATTTAGTGTAAAATTAGACCCAAAAAAGACATTATTTTTTATGAAAATGGTAACATTAGAGCGTTTTTTAGAATAATGAAATCTAATTAAACCTTTTAAAAGAATAAGAACTCAATTGAATAAAATAAATAAATTAAGAAACAAATTAATAATTAAACCTATCAACTTTTATCGTGGTACAACTTCAACACAAAATCAATTCCTAGACATGAATTTGTTAACCGTTAATGAACCGTGTCTGTGGCTTTGTGCCATCCATGAGAGAGAACAAGATCGTCTAGAGTTGTGAAAAAACTACATCAATCGGATCCTTTAATTTACAAGATTTGCTAACCAGTGCCTTAACACTGATTAAGGAATTAATATATAAATTTTTTTTATTAAGATTTATGTTAGAATTGTATTGAAAATTACAAAGGAGTATTTTCAATTAAAAAAAATATACTTTTAATTCCTGTGCCTAAAGGTACTGATTGACATTTCCCTTAATTTAATTTATTAAATGCTAATTTTATCTTTTAAAATTGGTTAAATTAATCTTTAAGTCTCTAGATTTTCTGGGAATTTTTAATTAAGTCTTCAAACTAATAAAAAAAATTATAATTAAGTTCTTGATCTTATAATTTTTTTGTAATTGAATCTTTAGGGTTTTTTAAATTGTCATTTTTTGACCATTTTAAACTACTAAAAACTAACCATAGGAACCTACTTTTTTAGTTGTTTAGTTTGGAGACCTAATTAAAAAATCCTAAAGAGTTTAAAAACCTACAAATTAATTTAACCTTTAAAATTTAGTTTAATAAAATTTAGGTTAAACTAGGGATGTTAAAAAAACCTGTATCCATGGATACCCGCAGATAAAACCCGCTTAAATGGATAACCATTTTATTAACAGTGGGGAGACGGATAATAAGGTACTTGTATCCGCGGGCACCTTCACTTTACATTTATTTAAATGGCGGTGACTAAGGTGGACTAGCTCAACAAATGGTTCATGGTAGACCAATGTATTTTGACCGTTAGATTTATTGATTGAATATTGAAAGGTAAAGATGCATTGTTGGTAACATGTGGCAATAGTCTTTAGTAATTAAGATAAAAAAAGAAAAGATCTTACCGCCATACCCTGCCTCATGCCACCATCGGAAGTGATTTTCGACAATAGTAGCACTCCTCAACAAGTTCTACCTTTTCATTCAAGGGTTCATTTCCTTCCATTTAAGCAACAAGTTCTCGATCCAATAGGAAGATCCATGCCTCTACTTTCAAAATGTCCTAATAGTCATTGAATCTGCCACCAGGAGCAGAGGTCAGAGATAGTGAATCTACGAGAGATTGTCAATAAGAAAAAGAAGAAGGGGGGAGAAGAAAGAAGGAGGGGTTGTTGCTAGAAATCACCTTTGGCAGCAGAGAGCAACGACCTCGCTATCGTGGTCCTCTATGTGCCCCACAAACAAGTTGAACGACATCGCCACTATAGCTATAGGTGACGTCACGTTGGAAATCTCCTCTGCTCTCATGTTCCATGCGGTGTTTTCAATGGTGTTGCGCATACGCGGAAGGTGCTGAACACAAATCTGGGCTTGTCGTTGGCGTATTCAATGGATAAGCTGGGAGTGGCAGATCGACTGCAGACGCTAACTGGTGAACCTTACTTGTGCCGGACTAGACGACGGAGCAGCTGGAAGCGATGGTGCTAGCTCGTGGTTAAATGGGGTTTGGGAGCACGTGATGTATCCAAACCGATATCAACTTATTATCATCGGTCCAAAAATACTCGCTCACAGTAAACCACTTGAGTAGTTTATCTTCTTGAGAACGTGTCTATTTAAATACCTTTAGTTATATATAAAGTAAATTATTTTAATTTATTTTTAGTTAAATATATATTTCAAAATTATTTATTTTTAGGATAAATATATGTTAAAAATTATTTTTTAATATAAATGTATGTTTCATTTTTTTTTACTTTTTTGTTTAAAATATTAAATCTTAACAAATATCCATCGAATCAGTGGATATCATATATATAAAATTTGTAGATACCCTGCCGGTATAAATACAGGTAGGTATGGGGGTACTACTGTCTGTACCTACTCTACCTAGTTGACATTCTTAGGTTAAACAAATAATTTAGTCTCTAGACTGTGTTGTGAATTCTTAATTTGACCCCTATATGTAAAAATTTATTAAATTGGTTCCTATACATGCAAACGTTATTTGTTTGGTCTCTACCATCATAACACCATTTATGCATTCTTAATTTGCTCCTTATACATGTAGCGTGTTCTTAACTAGAACGCATACTTGTGCGATGCACAGGTGAATGTTGGGGGGTATTTAAAGTAATTTTACAAAAGATTTTTGCACAAAGTTTATACATAAATACCTTTTCCATTTCTCTATTACATTCGAAGCAAATTTTCGTAAAAATTGAACAACAATACGATCAAACAATATAAAACATGTAGAGCATGTGTTATCAGTTACTTTCAAATTCAATTTGTACTTGTAATCACACTTTCGTAGAAGATGTGAATGCAAAAATAATACAAAAAAAGGGTTAATTATTGTTGAATAAAAGGATTGGATCCAAGAGGTGGTGAATTGGATCTTTAAAAATTTTCAAGAATCCCAATTTCTTTTCAACGATGAATAACTAGATTTTCCAAAAACTTTGAATCATTTTGATTTGGTTATATGAATGGTGTTGAATTGGATTGATTTTCTTGATTTTACTATGCAAAGAGACTCATGAATTTAAATGCAAGAGATCAAGAAACAATATATTTGCGAAAGGGTAGAGGAAAGAAAATAACACATAAGATTTATACTGGTTCGATCACCACCACTGTGATCTACATCCAGATTTCAAGCAACCCGATTGGATTATCACTATGCAATTTAATTGTTTATAAATACTATGCACAAACAAGAGAATTACAAACAAACACAACCATAAGATCAAGTTTCTTGGAAAACCTATCAAGAAAACTTGAACCTCTTCTTGTGGAACACTACCACAAGAGAGACTTAAGAAATCCCTTCTCAAGAACAAAAATCAAACAAAAAGAAAAGGTTAGATATCACCTTAATTTGTGATGGATGAAAAACAATGAAGAACAAACCAAAATCTACCTAAAAGATGACTTTTTCTTCTCTCCAATGTTGATCTGTGGTAAGCTCTTGATTTTGATGTAAAACTTGTAGTGGTGATGAAGAATAATGTGTGTTCTCTCTAGAAAAGCTCTCACAAATTTAGAGAATTTGAAGTTATGTGAAAAGACTCACTAAGGTTCACATTTTATAGAAAGTTTACTGGAATAACTAGTTATTTGAACTTGTAATCAGTTATTTTGTTTTTAGAAATCTGGAAAATGAAGTTAGAATGAAAATAACTAGTTATTTTGGTTTGTAACTAGTTATTTGTGCATGTATTCTATTTCCTCTTTGTTGAAATAACTAGTAACATACCTTTTTAACTAGGTATTTTTGCATGGGACAAAACAGGTTCATAAAAATGTAACTGGTTACGGAATTATGTAACTAGTTACAACAGAAATAACTGATTACATAATATTGTAACTAGTTAAAACAGAAACTATCTAACTAATTACATATCACTGTAACTAGTTAAAACAGTATGTATCTGCATATTTTGTGCGTTTTCCAACGGTTTTAACCAATTACAAAGCTAATTTATCCGATTAAATGGTTCTTAATCATAAATTGAATCGTTCTAGAGCTTTAATATGTAGCTTTCACTTCTTATCAATTTAAAATCATGTTTTATCCAATTATTTCTTCTTAAACTCAATTTTAGACTTATAAAAACATGTTATCACTTTGTTATTCCTTTAAGTCTTAAATTTTGAGTTCATCACCATCAAATCATTAAGGATAAAGATAAATCATTCAAGACATACAACCACACACACATGCATATAAACACACATTACAACTTTGCACTCATCAAGAGGCTAAATTATCAAGATTATATTAAATCTCATTGGGGACAAGAGTAATCTTCTTTTTGCTTCTTCAATTATGTTTTTGATCCCTCATTTTATATCGATTTCTGTTTTTGGTCCCTCATAAAAAGTTTGACCAATCATGGTCCCTCAAAAAAATTTTTCATTTGTATTTTAGTTCCCTACCATTAACTTAAACTATTAAGTGATGATATGGCAGTCACCGTGACTGCCACATCACTTGCAACGTGGACAACTTAGCTTGATGTGGCAGACACGTCACAAATAACATAAGTAAAACCCTTATTTCCAACTTTATGGCGGTTAAAAACCGTGACAAGAGAAAATGTTACCAACCATCACTATACGTGTATTCTTGACTAATTTCTTAATAATAAATTTGTTAATATTAATTAAAGATAATAATAACAAAACAAATTAATTAATAAAATAAAAGAAAACTTAATAATATGTAAACCTAGTAATTAATCAACATAATTTATTTTCACAAATTATTTTTCTATTTCAAAATTTTTAAAAATTAATAGTTACTAATTTAGAACGCTACTTACAAAGGCAACAATTAAACGCTAATTCATTTCAAGAGCTGCTACAGGAAGCCACAGCAGTGCGTCACTGAGTGGGAAAGGACGGGAGAAGGCTGCTCGTGGTGGAGAAGGCAGAGAATCAGCGAGAGGCGAAGAGAATGGGAGGAGAACGCAGTGGCGCGAGGCGTCGGAAGTGAATAAGTGAGAGATAGAGACAACGAGAGGCGCGGATAAGGGGAGGAGAATGCGACGGTATAGGGATGCCTGCCAGGCGCGGCAGTGAAGAAGAAGGAGGAGTGGAAAGCATATAGGGAAAGAGAGAGAGAGAGAGAGAGAGAGAGAGAGAAAGAGAAAAGGAAAAGAAAGGGGGACCGCCGCCTCCAACGACAGCACACAGTTGTTCTGGCTGTTGCTCCGATTGATGGCGCAGTGGCTCTGATGGTTGAGTTATCCCTCATTGTTCTCCGCTTTTCTGTTTGCAGGTCATTTTCCCTTTTTGTTTGCAGGGCTCGGGGTGGTGGCAGTGGTTTCCGATTTTAGCTTTTAGTTGTCCGTTTTGTGGTGAATCACATGTAGATGATGGCTTGGGGTGCAGTGTGTGTGGTGAATCACCGGCGGATTTGTGATGGTGTTGTGTTGAATTAAGGGAAATAATTTGTGATACAGGTTTGGGGTGTGATTTGTGAGAGAAATACTATTGAAGTGTTGGTGTTTTGAGATTTGAGGAAAAATGCTGTTGAAGTGTGTTGATTGAGGGAAGTGCCATTGAGTTCTAGCTGTTCTGTTATTGACGATTGTGTTCTGCTTTCCTAGAAGAAAACAGAGCTTGGATCTGTTTCTTGTTTAAGGACAGAAGCAGGTGGTGGTGATGGTTAAACTTAATAAACAATAGAATTTTCTGGCAGTTTTACGCCATCAGAAAATTTGAAGCAATTTTTACCCTCCACATTTGAAAACCAGAGGGACTGTTTATCATACCAGAGTTAAATTTGAAGCAATTTTTTACCCTCCACATTTGAAAACCAGAGGGACTGTTTATCATACCAGAGTTAAATTTGAAGCAATTCTTTTATCATACTTTTTTTTAATTTTATTAATTAATTTGTTTTGTTATTATTATCTTTAATTAATATTAACAAATTAACAAATTTATTATTAAAAAGAAATAGTCAAGAATACACGAAGTAATATTGCTAGAGGGACAGTTGGCAGTTTTGAACTAGCATAAAACTTGCAACGGTTTTTAACCTGCCACAAAGTTGAAAAAAAGGATTTTACTTATGTCATTTGTGATGTGGCTGTCACATAAGCTAAGTTATTCATGTGGCAAGTGACGTGGCAGCCACATTATTACTTAATAGTTTAAGTTAACGGCAGACTAAACAAAAATGGAAAAATTTTTGAGGGACCATGACAGATCAAACTTTTTTTGAGTGACCAAAAATAGAAATCGACATAAAATGAGGGACCAAAAGCATAATTAACAAAAAAAAAACTCATTGTAAATGAATTTAACCACATTTATTTTCTAAAGTATCTTGGAATTGCAATAACTATTTTGTTACAATTTTTGCAATAGAACTTAACACTAATAGGTTGAAATTTCTTCAAACTCTCATTACACGATTGATATGACCAACCTTTATCAGTATCAATTTCAGTTACAGTAGTAAGAACATATGCAAACCCAGTCTGCCATTAAATAAATAATATTATATTATTATAAGAACATGTTTTTCATCATGTAAAAAATATTTAAAGGAGACCAAAATTTCAAATACTTGTATAGCTTCAATAACATCTGAGATAGACATTCTATTAGTTTGAAGAATGTCATTAGCCAATGAAACTGAACTGTTGCTGGTGATATGGCTAATAACTTGGGTAAGAAATTGACCTTCATTAAACAATATGTAATATAAATAAGATAATAAACCTAAGAATAAAAATAAATTTAAATATAAACACATTAATATTAAATAAAAAAAAGTATTAATATTAAAGAATAAAAAATATATAGATTAATATATATCATTGTTTTATTATATACTATATAGAACATATAGAAAGGTGTTATAAACCTTTTTTTATAATCAACATCTTTTTGTAAACCTGGATTTATTAACAATTTCGTTCCATTAAAAGCATTAGATATGACATTTTTCCTGCAACAAATAAATATAAAAAGTTAACATAAAATTTCACAATTTACATTAATAATTAAAATTAATGATTAAATTATAATTTGAGAATAAAGTAAAAAGATGTAATAATACCATTAAATTGTTTTAGTTTGCACAATTGCAGAATCATTACAATTGGAGAGCCAAAATCATGAGTGCTTAAAAACTTATCCATTTAGCTGCAAAATCTCCCCAAAAGAGTACAACCAATTCTATTGCTCCTTTATCAAACAATACCATAGATTAATGATAGAAAGAGTAGACATAAAACTAATTGAGTATAAATTAGGAAAAAAACACAATGTTGATTGTATCTTACTCTAAATCTTCAAGCACAATATCAATAAACGTATTTTTTTCCTATTCTTGTCAGTCTCCCTAATGGTATCATTTTCGACAACATGTCCAATTACATCTATCAAGAAGTGATTACAAGCTTATCAAGCAGGACAAATTTGACAATAATTATTTTTGAAATAAGTAACCATATAGGCACCAAAACTAACCCATCAATAAAGAATAATCAATAGAAGACATAATATGCTGAAAGGAAACAAAATTAAAATATGATTTTTAGAATGTTGTTTGCTTCCGCTTTCATTATCTTCATGCTTCCCATAAAATTTAGTTTAAACTTGTGCATCATCGTCCTCCATTTTGTTTCATTTTGAGCAACCAACTGATGTTCCATAACATATACAAAACATTCATCCAACAATTTTTCAAACTTTCCAATTAGAGAACGCTTCAATCTTGCATGAATTCTTGCACACTAAAAATAAATAAAATAAAATAAAATTTAAGGTATCTATATCTATAAACAAAGGATTATAAACAATACCATATTTTCGTAGTTTATATATATATATATATATATATATGATCCATTAATTCTTCACACTAAAAACTTTTTTAGTAACATGTAAGTATATACGAAACAAATATATATATAAGATGTATAATATTGTATATATTATTTTTGACCTTTTCATCTATGAGTACCATTTCAATAGTTTGTTTGCAGAGGATATTTGAAATTAGGAACTTGACAAAGTCTAACAATGTTGATTTTAATTTTCCAATCAACTCTCCCAAGAACGATGTCTTCTACAAAACTAAACTTTCGCACCATACTGATCAATTTGCAAAATGAAAGAAATTCTAAGAAAAAGTTGACATGATATGAACACATGATAAAGAAGCATTATAACTTTAAAAGTTTTTAACCTATTTGGTTAGAAATGTCCATGACACGAACAACAAAATTACTGATGCATAGTGTTGCTATCAAATAGACAAATGCTATTCATTTCTCCCAGAAAGACTTCTTGGCCTTCTATTAATCTCAATAGATTTTTATTGAATATATAGAGATATTCGATATAAAATAAAATACCATCGAATCTAATAAATATCACCAATTAATTTGTACACCAATTTATCTTTGGAAACAATTAATTTATACACCAATTATTAAAATATCTCTGAATCTAATTAATATCGCCAACTAATTTATTGAATATTGTTAATTTTTAAAATTTTTGGAAATAGTTGAATATTCAATATAAAATAAATTGGTAGTAATTTTAATTTATTAGTATGTGAACACCTAATTTTGTCCACCATTCTTGTTATATATTTTATTTGTTTTTTTTTATTTATGTTGTTACTTTGTACATATAGTCCAAACACTTTAAATTAATATCGGTTTAATAACTCAATTTCTTTTACATTATTTATTTATTTATTTTACTTATAGCAACACTCAATCAAAAATCTCATTTCTTACTATAATTCCTGTTATTTTCTCTTTTCTCTTTTTATTTTAATTTAATTCAAAAAATTATTCATTTATGTATTTATCTATTTTCTTGTTCTTTTTATTACTGAATGAGTTACTGCTAGCCCATTCTTCTTGTCTGCTTCCTTTGGGCCTTCTTCTTTTTCAGAACACAAAACAAAAGGGTTTTTATTTTATTTTATTTTATTCTTTTCCTTTTCTGTTTCTTTCCTTTTTCCCCGCGGTAGCAACGACTATTGCTCATTCCTCCTGCTGCAAGCTTCTCACCATGCCCTACAAATTTCACCAAGTCCTGACCTAATGCTACAAATTGTCCTATTACTTCTACAATCATCCAATCCCCTTAATCATAGTTGTAAATTGCATTTCAATCAGCCAGACTTTTGGATCAATTCAAGCAACCATGAACACTTTTTGGGTCTATAAATACCATTACAACAAATAAGAAAAGGGTTCTAGAAAAATTGTGAAAAAATCAAAAAATTGAGTGTGGAAAAGGAGAGTGCAGCAAGAAGGAACCATGAAGACAAGAGGCAAAAGCAGAGAAGAGATAAAGGAATTAAAACTGCGAGTGGTATACACTTGAACATAATTCTTTCTATTTTAATTCTTCTGTGCATCTTGAATGCTTGTGTTCATGACATTGATCTAAACCTTGCTTCAAATATTGTTACAAACACAATAACAGAATAGAAAATGTGATGTTCACTGCTCACACGATACACAGATTTCTAGCCATAAACCAAACTCGTTCTCAGCAGCATCAAACTAAACATTTTCAACACCAATGAAATATGCAAAATTGAAATAAAAATAGAAAAAAAAGGAGGAAGAGAAACATTTCCTTCGTCACCGCGAACCCTGCCGTCGGCCGTTGCTAAAGGCGCTTTCTGGCAGCCGCTCTTCTCTTCCCTTCACCTTCTTACTCTTTCCTTCTCCTGTTCTCCGTCGCATCGCCACCGCCATCAACGAACCTCCACGTCTCCTCTTCTCGCGTGCAGATCTCGCATCACCATAGATCTAGTTGTGCTTCCGTTAGCAGCTGCGAGAACCGTCTTCACACAGCTACCTGCAACCACCACCACCATCTTTGTCTCACATTTGCCCTCTCTCCTTTGCTCTAGCTTTCTCCCTCACACGGTCACTACAAGCCATTGTGAGCGGCAAGTAGTGCCGCTCTCCATCTCAGCTACCCTAGCAGCTTCTAGAAATTGAGTACGAGGCATAAATGAGCCTTTGCATTTTTCTTTTTCTGTCGAGAGGCTTCAAGGCCGAATAGGCCATGGTATAAGGCCAGCATTTGCTCTTTTGCTTTTAGTCCATGTGTGTGCGACAGTTGTTGGGCTCATCCTAATATTTTTCTTCAATTATTATTATTAGTTTTTATGGGAAAGTTATTATTACCTATTTCTTTTTTCTTTTTTTCTTTTGATTATTATTACTCGTTTCCTTTTTTTAGATTATCATTACTTGTTTCCTTAAATACTTCAGCATTTTCCCCTTTTGTTATAATCTTTTCCATTTATTTATGATTCAACGTTTACGTATTTTATTATAGTAACTATGAATCCAATTCATTCCTATGTGATTATTCGATTTTATTAAAAAAAAAGGGGAAAGTTGATCAATGCATGTAATTAAAAGCTCATTAATGAAAATAAGACTTCTTAAAGTATTAGAATGAAAATTATGTTTACCTTTCTATAGTTTAAGGTAATGACAAAATTCTTGTAAAGTATGCCTCATAATCCTAAAAATTAATTAATACAATTATCCAAAAAAATAGGGGCTAACTGAATATGACACTCTTTTAATCCTAGAGTTTTAAGGCACAAGTTATGACAATTTGGTAGCCTTAGAACTCTTTTTCGAAATACTTTATAACCATAAATTTAATATAAAAGGTAAATTTCATAATATAATAGAGAATGAGTTAATTAGATGTGACATCTTTTTTAATCTTGAGATTTTGAGACACAAGCTATACAGTTTGATGTCTTAAAAAACTCTTCTCTTGAGTATAAAATGTTGAACTAAAATTTAATTACTATGAAAATAAAATACTAAAGTCAAAATTAAAATAATAAATTAGCTTAGGTGTACACCTCTGTCAATCTTATATTTTAGGGTGTATGAGCCGTGATGGCTCAAAAATCCTAAAATAAAAACAAATTAAAAAAAAATGACAACACACAAACATTTTCTACAAAAAAACTACGTGAGTCTGATTCTCCATTGCATTGGGAGACACATAGGAGCAGAGGCCCACTCTTGTCGATCTCAAAAAAAAATAAAATTAAGATAAAATAAAAATCTTTTTTTATAACAATAAAATTCTTCTTGCAATTGTTTTTAGGGTGAAATAAATATTTTAAAAGTCATTAATAATTTGCTTGATCAATTAGAGGTAACCGTCTTTATGACGGACGTTGTAGGATGCTAATACCTTCCTTACATGTAATTGACTCCTGAGCCCAAAATTTGATTTCGTAGACCATTTTCTTTTAGGTTTTTCCAATGTTTTTTCTTAATAAATATTGGTGGCGACTCCCTGTTTTTTAAAATCTTTTTCGTTGTTCCACTGCGACCTCGGTTACGACATAGTATATTAATCTATTTTATATGATTATATAATATATTAAAAAACTAATTTATTATTTGCCATTAGTGGTACATTAATAGTACTATAATGATATATTGCCATTTATAAAATTACACGTCACTATTTATAAAAATTAAAAATTATAAAAATTATTTTAATTGATAAATAATTATTTTTATATATAATAAATATAAATATAATTAGAATATTTATATTTTAAATTTTAAAATTACTTTAATTACTAATATTTAATCTAATCTAATGTTACTTTGCTTTGCAAAGTGTAGTGTAGGTTCTCTTAATATATTCTTTTTGCTTTGCAAAAGAAAAAAAATATTTTATCTAATCTCATATTACTTTAATTACTTTAATTAGAATAATATATTTAAAATGTTACCGATATTTTATCTAATGATTTTGGTTCTCTAATTATTTTTTATCTAATCTAATATTACTTTAATTAGAATATATTTAAAATGTTACCAATATTTGAATTTTTTTAATTTTGGAAACAATTGAATCTTGATATAAAATAAATTTGTACACTAATTTATTTTTGGGAACTAATTTATTATTTGTTACAAATTCATACAAATTTGTACACCAATTATAAATATCACCAACCTTATTGCATTAGCCAATTATAAATATCACCAATTAATTTGTACACCAATTTATTTTTAAAAACAATTGAATGTTGTTAAAATATTAGTGAATCTAATTAATATTGCCAACTAATTTATATACTATTGTTAAATTTTTTTAATTTTCGAAAACAATTGAATATTTGATATAAAATAAATTTGTATTGATTTTAATTTATTAGTATATTAATATTCATGATTCCCGAGTTTAGTTGGCCAACCTATCAAATAAATATATTACAATCAATGGAATAAGAATACTAGACCAATTAAATAATTTGGTCTTGATATAATTTGGTAGTGCGCAACTTTAGTTGTAATAGAATACTTGTATATCTTACTTTAGTTGTAAGGTTAACCTATTAAATAATTTGGTCTTAATTTTTCATTGGCTAATTTCTTTTTTTACTTCTTCCTTACAATCAATATTGTTAAAATTTCTTAATTTTTGGAAACAATTGAATATTTGGTATAAGATAAATTTGTACTGATTATAATTTATTAGTATATTAATCAATTATTTTATAGACATTTAGAAAAAATGACAAAAAATGGACTTTTTGAGCCATGATCGTATGAAGAGAAGGTATGGAAGTGGAGTATATGCCCTTAGTATGATCACCCATGTCGACAATGTAGGTCTGTATTCAAAAAATGATAAGATAAAATTAAAGGGAGGAAGTGAAATTAATTTAAGCATCATTATCGTATTGATAATTGATAAGTTAGATACTAAAAGAAGGAAACAACAAGACATGGAATATATGCAAGTCCTTTTTTTTTTTAAGAAAGGGGGGTTCAAATAAGAGGAGATATATAAGATATAAGTGGCCAATTTTATATTATTATATATTATATTAAAAAACTAATATATTATTTGCCATTAGTAGTACATCATAATGATGCTATTGCCATTTATAATATTACACGTCATTATTTATAAAAAAATTGTTTTAATTGATAAATAATTATTTTTATAATAATAAATATAAATATAATTAGAGTATTTATATTTTAAAATTTAAGATTACTTTAATTACTAATATTTTATCTAATCTAATATTAGTTTGCTTTGCAAAGTTTAGTGTAGGTTCTCTTAATATATTCTCTTTGCTTTGCAAAAGAAAAAAAATATTATTTTATCTAATCTAATATTACTTTAATTAGAATATATTTAAAATATTACCAATATTTTATCTAATGATTAAAATGTTAGCAATATTTTATCTAATGATTTCGGTTCTCTTAAAAAAAATATTTTATCTAATCTAATATTACTTTAATTATAATATATTTAAAATGTTACCAATATTTTTTTAATTTTTGGAAACAATTGAATCTTCAATATAAAATAAATTTGTACACTAATTTATTTTTGGAAACTAATTTATTGTTTATTACAAATTCATACAAATTGATTGATTAAAATCAGTCAATTATGAACATCGCCAATAAATTTGTACACCAATTTATTTTCAAAAACTAATTTATTATTTGTTACAAATTCTTTCAAATTGAATAATTGATTGATTAAAATAAGCCAATTATAAATATCTCCAATTAATTTGTACACTAATTTATTTTTAGAAACAATTGAATATTGTTAAAAATATCACCAAATCTAATTAATATTGCCAACTAATTTATATACTATTATTAATTTTTTTAATTTTGAAAAAAATTGAATATTTGATATACAATAATTTTTTATTGATTTTAATTTATTATATTAATTCCCTAATTCCCAAGTTTAGTTGACCAACCTATTAAATAAATATATTACAATCAATGGAATTAGGATACTGGACCTATCAAATAATTTGGTCTTGACATAATTTGGTAGTGCGCAACTTTAGTTGTAATAGAATACTTGTATATCTTACTTTAGTTGTAAGGTTAATCTATTAAATAATATGGTCTTGATTTTTCATTGGCTAAATAAATTTTTACTTCTTTCTTACAATAATATTATTAAAATTTCTTAATTTTTGGGAACAATTGAATATTTGATATAAGATAAAATTGTAATGATTTTAATTTATTAGTATATTAATTTGAAAAATAAGATTAATTGCCAATTAATTTGTACACCAATATGCAAAATCCCATTTTTAGCCAAAATATAGATGATGTACAGTATCTTCCAATGATTTAAGTAGTAGAAGACAGTATGTTTTTACCCAACGATTGAATAAGACGTAAAGAAATAGAAATAAAAACAAAGTTAAAGAATTGTAGATTAATAATTAAGAAGAAAAGGAAAAAGTATTAAGAAGAAGAAGACGAAGAAGTAAGAATTACGATTAAAAAAATACATAAAACACAACCTATGATGAAATGGTATGGAAGAAGAAGAGTTATGAAAACACAAAACAGCCCCTAGTATATATAGAGTATTTTTTGACATTTGCGATTCCAATAATTGACGTATCACTCTTGATACACCTGCATTGTTTCTTTTTTTAAGAAAAAATTGTTTTAATATCGTCATGAAAGAGTTAATACAATATTGCTGAAAGAGTTTGTTAAAATTGTCCTTACTTTGGGTGGAATTTTTTTTTCTCTTTGACAACAGCTTTATAAATATTAATTGGTTTAGTCTTTATAAAAATTAAGAATGCGTTACATGTATAAAGACCAAATTAAAAATGCACTAAACATATAAAAACCAAATTAAGAATGTGCTACACATACGGAAATCAAATTAAGAATGTGCAACAAAGAGTAAATTGTTGATAACATTTTGTATGTATAGAAATTAATTTAATAAATTTGTATATATAGATCAAATTAAGAATTGTTGTATATAACTAAATTATACCTTTAACCAAAAATTTATGGGCGAGATTCAAAACTGTACATCCATCCTGCAGCTGCAGGGGACCCTATGTTCGCCCTAGGACATATGCAAGTGCTATTCGTTACTAGTTAGAAGTAGTTACTACTTACCCCGCATCCGGATTCCCAATAAGAATCCGCCACGTTAAGATACCGCACACACTGTCTGGAAAACAGAAACCTCAAAACCGTGACGCACCCCGTCGCGTCGTTTTTTTCCGTCAACACCAACGTTTCCTCCGTTTCACGCCCCCCGCACCGCCACCTCTCTCGCCTTCCCAATCCTCTCGCGCACAATTAAAAACAGAAATCACAATTCAGATTCCAAATCCCTCAGATTCGCAGAAATCCCTTTCCCGCGCGAATTCCCCTTCCGCGGTCGGTCGCATCGCATGAGCCTGGGATTCCGGTAGGCATGGCCGGAGCGGTGTCGTCGCCGACGAGTTCGAAGTCGGTGACGCAGACGGTGAACGGGTCGCACAGGTTCGTGATCGAGGGGTATTCGCTGGCGAAGGGGATGGGAGTGGGGAGGCACATTGGGAGCGATTTGTTCGCGGTGGGAGGGTACCACTGGGCGATCTACTTCTACCCGGACGGCAAGAATCCCGAGGACAATTCCGCCTACGTGTCCGTGTTCATCGCGCTGGCCAGCGAAGGCACCGACGTGAGGGCGCTCTTCGAGCTCACGCTCGTCGATCAGAGCGGCCAGGGGAAGCACAAGGTTCACAGCCATTTCGATCGCTCGCTCGAGAGCGGTCCCTACACGCTCAAGTATAAGGGTAGCATGTGGTAGGGTTTCCAGTTCTATGCTGCCTTCTCGTTTTCAATATCATGATTCATATCATATCATATGTTTCTCTGTTTTGGTGCCTGTCTATATTCCCACCGCTCCCCCCCCCGTGTTTTGAATGTTTATAGTTTTAATTATCCTTAGACCGTGGTTTCTTGATGTCAAGAGAAATTGGGAATTTCTTGTGAGTTTTTATTTTTTGCATACTATGAAATTGTCGTTATGTGCATCATTTTACTAAGATGTCTGGTGATTTTGTTTTTCCTTTAAGATGTTACAATTTATCCTTTTTTCTTTGAGCAAATCATACTGACACTCCCAGAGGTTTCATGAGATTGTGCATGAGCCCCTCCCCCCCTGTTTTTTTAATATTTACAACAACCTGTTATAAGGATACACACAGTGTAATGTGTTTTTTGGGTGACAAGGGGTGTTAGTGTAATGTAAAGGGGATGACATTATAATGTTTTTCAAATAATTAAGGTGGTGAAGGATAGGGATAAAAAAAAGGGGTATCGGGGGAATTTGATGAAATTTTAGAAGGTGTTAGTATAATTTGCTCTTTTCTTTTTATTAATCATGTTTGATCATGTCCTTGTAATTAGTTCACCAAAAAGGAAATAAGGAAATACAGGTCAGTTAGCTGGCCTGTTCTTAGGTTTATTCATGGTGTATATCAAGATAATTTTATAATCACACGATACATGAAGGCTTCACTAGCAAAAAAGGCCTTCTCTCTTCTAAAGGGTTTTGGATGTGTTGCTATTTTTGATTTCAGTCCCTGGTTCTCTCTCCCAGGCTCTCCTTAAATGGAAAATTGATGCTAGATCAATCTGAATGTATGCTGTTGTTTTGACGTGTGTGAAAAGTTGATCTCTTTTATGTGATTTTACAGGGGGTACAAGCGGTTTTTCAGACGGTCTTTGCTTGAAAGCTCTGATTTCCTCAAGAATGATTGTTTGAAAATCAACTGTACAGTCGGAGTTGTGGTTTCAGCAATTGATTGTCCACAACTTCACTCAATTAACATCCCGGAATCTGACATTGGATCACACTTTGGTGCGCTATTGGATAATATGGAAGGTTCGGATGTTACTTTTGATGTAGCTGGGGAAAAGTTCCCTGCTCATAAGTTGGTGTTGGCTGCTAGATCCCCAGAATTTCGATCTAAATTTTTTGATGGTTTAGATGAGCAAAAGAATGAGATTATTGTAACAGATTTAGAACCAAAGGTTTTTAAGGTAAAAACTATTTCTTTTCTATTTCCTCCCCTTTCCTTGTTTTCTTTCCCTAGTAGCATTAAGCTTGGTTAGGATTTATTCTGTTATTGTGTATTTTTCTGCTAGATTTTTTTGTTAGATTTTTTTCTTGCTAGAAAAAAGATCTTATTGGGTTTAAGAGGTAAAGTACAACTAGGGAAGATGGATATCCTGATTCTTCTCTTACTTTTATAGGCCATGCTGCACTTTATCTACAGGGATACTCTTACAGAAGAGGTGGACATGGTTTCATCAACCACAACTAGCGACTTTCCAGTTTCTGAGACATTGACAGCAAAATTGTTAGCTGCAGCAGACAAGTATGGCTTGGGTAGGCTTAGATTGATGTGTGAATCTCGTCTATGTAAGGACATTTGTGTGAATTCTGTAGCCAACATTTTAACCTTGGCTGATCATTACCATGCCACGGAGTTGAAAGCTGTTTGCCTAAAATTTGCTGCTCAAAATCTAGCAGGTATACTTAATTAGTTCACTTGCACGCACCACTTGCTTAGTTAGCAGTGGCAAACGTGCTAACAGAAAGACTGGTGTTTTCTGTATAACTTTTGTTGTTAACAAGTAACTAAAATATGTAAAAGAAAAATGAGTTCAGATACATGCATCCTCTGCTAACTAAACACAGCTGTCTGACATACACAAGTAGATACCGTGCAGAAAGGTAGATTGTATAGTCCAAAAGAAGATTTGCCCATCTGGGGATACAAATTTACATTTGGGGGATCATCTTTCTCGACTTGCCCATCTAACCATGAAAATATGAGATTATGGAATCCATGAGACAGCTAATTCCATGGATGATTTGACCAATGTCCACTTGGAGTGGTTATTGATTCTGCTTCACATACACCAAATTCAAACTAGTAGGAGTAACTGACAGTAGCAATAACGCCATTATAATGCCAACAAGCACTCGGAATATTGAACACGTTCTGACAAAAGTGAATTGACATAGGTTGTTTAGGATTTAATTTTGATGTGTGAAAAGTTTTACACTATCAGTGAACTATACGATTCCACCAGGTTAAAAAGCAGTTCAAAATTTCTACTGGAGTTACTATAATGATGCCCCACTTCCTATTTGGAGTGTTTCATTGGCAGTTTATAAAGTTGAGTCATTTATCTATTATCCTCGTGTTTTCTAAATGTATGTCTGTTTGCATTATCTTCTTTCTTGTATCTCACTACCTCTCTCGTGTTGATTTCTTCCTCACATCATGTGCAATGCTGTTGGATGATTATCTTTGCGCCTTTCTCCTTTCATTTTTTTTTCCCATTTTCAACCTGCTGTGGATTTTGACATATTTATACTCAGAATCTTCTCCCTCCTTTTGTTATTTTCCTCCTGCCACTTATTTTTTCATTGCTTCCTTTTCCCTTCTGAATTATTTGGACTTCTTTTTGCTCTTATATGTTTATTTATAAAGCATGGGCACTTTGAAAGTTCAACCGTACACCACTGGAAAAAAAAATGATTGTACAATTTATCCTGGATACGCATGGTAGTGTTCTACATTTTTATATATCATCCATATCTGACACTGATCTATTGCCAAGTTTTTAGCAATCAAGCTTGTCGTGTCTTTTCTGTGCCCCTTAATAAATACTTGCTTGGAAGGGTTTGTATTTGTCTTTCTTTATCTCGTGTTGAAATTTTATAAAAAATTGTAGATTATAGATTGGTTGGCCAAAATTTGTCTCCTTGTTCTATTTCAGTTGTTCTGATCATGCAATATTATAATTTTTGGTACACAACAAAAGAGGTGGGAGTAAAATTTACCAAGGGCTTGGCTATGGATTGCATAGGTGAACACTTCAAACAAAAATATTAGGATTGTAGTAACGTTAATAATAAGGTTCTATTTAAATCTTTAGTTCAAAATTTCAAATATAAATAATTGGTGCCGCATTGTGTGTATACTATTTTATACAAATACAAAGCATTTAACGAGGATATGAATTAGTATCAGATGTTGATTATCTTCATAACTAATATTCTGAAACTTCCCTATCCTCTAGAATCGTAGAAGGCCATTCTCTAATATATATACTAGTGGAGAACAAAATAAAATTTCTTGACTCCTGACATTCAAAATTACAAACAATCATGCTTTACCTTCCAACTTTTTTCATTCTTGATATGATGTTTCTTTTTTGCGTCTGGACTTGTTGCAGCTGTCATGAGATCAGATGGATTTGAGCATATGAAAGAAAAATGCCCATGGCTACAATCAGAGATCCTGAAGACAATTGCTGGGTGTGAGGGTGATAGTTGCAGTGCAGTGGAAAAATCTCAGAGTGTATGGGCCCAACTTTCAGATGGTGGTGACACGAACGGTAGGAGGGTCAGGCAGAGAATCTGATATCTGTTGTCACACTGGTATCTCTCTGATTCTTTTGTAAAATGCAGGTGATCATGCTGAAAAAATGGGGGATAAAAAAGAAAAAGGCAAAGGGGAGGCAAAACCCTCTTCTGTCCAACTTTTCCAAATTTCAATGGAAAGTTCTTTAGAAAAAGCAGGTAGACTAGTTGCTATGCAGTTTCTTTTTTGTAAATGTCACCAGTGGGTGTATGGTGTTAGTGCAGAGAGTGGTCATTAAAAATGAGCTCATCTGCAGTAGACTATTTACACTGACTATACTTTGGAAGTGGATATTTGGTTGATGGACTTTATCTCTCCCGTCTTCTTTGTCCTTCTCTGTACTCGGTTCAAACCTAATGTTTGTAGAAGTAGGTTCATTAGGATGGTTGTTGTTATGCCATGTACAATATATTAATTTTTTAACAATTGTTTTTTCATGGCACACCATACAAAATGCTAGTGATTTTGGTTCGGTGGTCTGTCTGGAATTGACGTTTGATGTTTCTGGATACATTGTGTAGCCCAGCTAGCATGACGAGCTCTTTTTTTTTTCTTCTCTTTTGAGATTTGAAAGGAGGTCCAAGACCTTGCATGGAAAGGGTAATGTAGGCTAAAATTTAGGTAGAGTAACCTCGTTGACATAATCGGATAAGTGTGGATTTGGATTACAGTTCACAAAGTGAAGTATGGTTGAACTTAATTTTGTAAACTTTAGTCACAAGTAGATTTAGTGTAACATGATTATATTTGGATTTTTTTTTTCTAAAAGTACTTTTATCAAAATAAAATTTGTTTAGATGATATTAATTAAAAGGACTTTCAAATGTATAATTACTAAAATGAGTATAAGTTTTATAATGTGAAATTAATATTATTTATTTTTATTATTTTTAACTATATTTGAATTGATAGTATATTATTATTTTTACATTTTTTTAAAAAAGAATTGACGCTAATATTATAAATTAAAAATAATAAGTTTGCAAAAAATGCTAAAATATATACATAAAAAAAATATAATTTTAATTAACCAAGACGCAATAGAAATCACTAATGATGGGTTGCTTCCATCTTGATGTGCTAATACTTTAACATATATTTTAATAGAACTACGAAACCTACAATTAATGCCAACCATTCTCGTCTAATGAAAAAGCATAGAACTCAAAGCTTTGGGTTGAACGGATGTTTTGAGGGAAATGGCATTCAACTCAACAGGAAATGAAAGTTGTCAAACAAGTAGGTTCACCATTCAATAAAGAATGAAGATCTGTTTAGGTGACCAAACGAAAAACTAAACACACCCCAAATCTAAGTATTGCATTGTTGAAAGACTGTAGAACTAGTAACAAGGGGGGATGACACAATGTTTTTGTAAATAGATTCTCTAATGTGGTTGTGTACAGATCTTCCTGTCCAACTATTTTGGAACAATTTCCTTTATATTAGTAATAGACAATAGATGAAGATAGTTATTATTGAGTTCAAAATTTGCCGACTTGGTACAATTAGAATTGAAATGTTCAATGTGACCATAAGTTAGACCAAATTTTATATATCCTTTCTCTTGTGAACATCATTAATGACAAGTGGAGATTTTCAGCACCAATTTTTGTGATATTATATTTTTAACACATTTTTAGTATTAGTTAAAATTTATCTAGTTTTATGAAATAATGTAAGACTTATTTCTTATTTAATGAGTTTTATTTGTAATACTACAAGTTACCGAGTAAAGAAGAATGTGATATAGAATGTGGTGAAGCGTATTGTTGAAATTTCTATTGACAAGTTGCCTATATCTTTGAATTTTTTTTATTAAGATATCAATAATTGAAAAGGTCCAACAATACTTACAAAAGTACCAGATGCTAAACAGAGAGCGTCACAATAGTGCACAACAATTAAACAATAGAAATTCGGGCACGCTCAAAGCTAAATAGCTACACATATTAGCAATCGTAAGACTTCCAACACAAAAAACACCCCCCTGTTACAAAAAAAACTTAATAAAGCCCTGAACTTTTGTACACTTTTTTTTTTGTTATTTCTTTCAGATTAGCACTTGTCCAGCAACAACCCAAATCAATTCAAGACAACCCAAATAACCAATAGTGATTTGAGTAAAATAATGTTAAGTAAAGGAGCTCGGATAAAGGCAGCAAGCAAGTAGAACACTGTTGCTTAACAAAACTCTAGTGGTTTGGATATCATTGCAATAAATGGCTTTAACAAATTCAGCTGAAAAGGAGAAATATGTTGGAGAAAGGGTAAGAATCTAGAAGGAGACACCATAAACTGAAAAGATAGAAAAGTGAAGGGATTAAAGGTGATAGTTTGAAAAAGAAGAAAAAAGGTGGAGGTGGTGAATGAAGGAAGAGGATGAGAGGTGGTAGTGATGAGGAAAGAAAATATTTTATTTAATATTTTTCTCATAATTTTATAATTTTCAATAAATTTTAACGAAATATTTAAAAGAATATATTGCTACCACTCTTCTTTTAAATATTTAGATGAAGCCAGTTAAATTAATGGGCTAAAATACCAGGCCAAAGCCAGTCCCACATTGTTTTTAACCGTTGTCATTTGGTTCGAGACAACACCATCCCAAACCGAAAACCTAACAGAAGCAACTGCACACGGACGCACGCACCGAGTTCACTGGAAAGAAAGCAGCGATGGAAATCCACGACAGTGACGAGGAGAACGGCGTTGCGAACGAAGCAGCGCCGCAGAAGGAGAAGCTAAAGGGGAAGCACTGACAAGCCGAAGCCGTGGGACGAAGACCCTAACATCGACCGCTGGAAGATCGAGAAGTTCGACCCTTCCTGGAACGAAGGTGGCATGCTCGAAGTGAGTTCCTTCTCCACTCTCTTCCCTCAGTACCGCGAAAAGTACCTCCAAGAGGCATGGCCCATGGTCAAATCCGCTCTCAAAGAATTTGGCGTCGCCTGCGAACTCAACCTGGTAGGTGTACCTAACTCCCTCGCGTTCCTCATTTAGTTTCAATCGAAAACCCTAATTTCACCTTCGGTTGTGGCAACGCACGCACAGGTCGAGGGTTCCATGACCGTTTCAACCACCAGAAAGACTAGGGACCCCTATATTATCGTCAAGGCCAGGGATCTTATCAAGCTTCTGTCGCGGAGTGTTCCCGCTCCTCAGGTATATGTCCGTGACTTCATTCTCGTTGTTTTGTTTCGGTCACATGTAATGTTGGGTGTTCGTAATGTTGTTTTGGTTGTTCTCAGGCGATAAAAATGCTTGACGATGAAATGCAATGTGACATTATTAAAATCAGCGGCTTGGTTCGCAATAAGGTATTCTCTGAAGATTTTGCAAATGTTTTTACTGCAGTGTTGTTCTTCTTGCTTGCTGCCTCTATGGTTTTGTTTTGTTTTGTCGTTGAATGTCAACTATCAATGCCTCTGCCAGTGCTGTGTTTGGATTGAGTGTTAGTTCGTTGGATTGGGAGAAAACACGGGCAGAGGGCATGTCGTGTGATGCAACGATGCTGTGGTGATAATGGTCAGGAGTTGTATGCACTAGTAACCAGACTTGTGGAGCAATAATCATTCATCTTAATATACCTATCCTTAGGCACCAGAGTAATACAAATAGAATTCTTATGCTATTTTTGGTTCAGCTTTATTGAATTGCACATTTGCACCCCCACCTCCCCAAAGTTCTCTCCCAAAGCTGCCAAAAAAAAAAGCACCTCAAGATAATTTGAACCGAACACACACACACTTAAAGCTTTCCATTGCAATGAAATTCACTAAGCACTTTCAGGAGACCTTCCTTAGTAACATTCCAGAAACGTTGAAACCAGCTTATCCTTGCTTCAAACAGCTCTTTGGATTTTGTATTCTACCATCTAATTTTTGTATTTTATCTAATATTTTACTCGACTGTAGCATTTCAAAGAAATTAGTCTGATGGTAGGAAATTCACTTGATTTTCTGACTGCAGGAGCGATTTGTAAAAAGAAGACAGCATCTTGTGGGTCCCAATTCTTCCACCTTGAAGGTATGCTTTTTGTGAAGATTTTGATTTTTTTAGCAATGGGGGTGAACCCTTTGTTACTTTCTTGCTTTGGTATTTTGGTACTGCATACCACCGATTGTTGACTTCAACTTTGTAACTCATTTTTCTCCAACTATAATACTGGCTTGCAGGCTCTTGAAATACTCACTGGCTGCTACATTCTCGTCCAGGTAATTTTGACTATTGCTTCATAGTTCAGAATGTGAAGGCTGTACATTTACTTGCACTATGATATGTGAGTGGAGTCTCGGATGAGCTGATTTCTTTTTAATTTTGCACACAATTCCACAGGGAAATACAGTTGCTGCTATGGGTTCATTCAAAGGCTTGAAGCAAGTCAGAAGGATTGTTGAAGAATGCATGCTGAATAAAATGCATCCTGTATACAACATTAAGGTTAATTAATTTGTATTTTATCCAGCTTATGTTTATGGTATAGATTTCAAGTGTAGAAAATATCTCACTTCTTCTTTCAATATAGTCAGGTTCTTATGTTGAAGAAGGAACTTGAAAAGGATCCAGCACTTGCCCACGAGAACTGGGATAGGTTCCTTCCAAAATTCAAGAAGTATGCCTTTTATTTATTTAATAATTTGTATATACATAGTACTCACCCTCTGCTTCAGTTTCATTGACGCTTCATATCTTTATCTTTTTCTAGGAAAAACGTTAAGCAAAAGAAGGTTAACACTAAAAAGAAGAAACCATACACTCCTTTCCCTCCACCTCAACAGCCCAGTAAGGTGAGACAACCTCTAATATCTCTGATCTAGTTGAATTTCTTCCACTAATGTACAGAGTCTTCTCTACTCATGTCCCCAACAACAAAGAATTGACTAGCAAAGAGAGGTTGGGTGATTAAGAAATGAATGCTTAAATTCCTTTTTGTTTAAATTTACCTGATGGTTCTCAAAGAAGAATTACATTTCAATGGTTCTCAAGAACTCAATTACCTTGTTCTGCATTGTAATAGGACCCTACTGAGCCACCTGCATTATCTGGCTCTGTTGTGATTAGTGTTTAAGCATTTGCTTTCCTGTTGTAGTTTCTCCTAATTGCTATTGATTTGTTAAAAGTCAAGAACCTAGCATTTTGTCTAACTGATATTATGAAGGTAGCACATTCCACTTTAACTTGTGCTTGTATCAATAAAGGCAATAGACATAGGTGATTATGAAAGATGATTAAGATTCAATTTTGTGGTTTATCTTCAGGAATTGATATGGTCCCCTTGTGGGTATCTTAGGTATGTTTTTTGGGTTTCTATCATAACGAGTGTATCAGACTTTGCTCAAGTGTGCATTATCTAGGAGCAATTTGTGAATATATGAACTTTTTCTTGACCTTTAGATGAGAATGACAACACCAAGTCCACAACTACTTTCTAGTCAGCTTATATGGCTTTTTTCTTTTATTCCCCCCCTAGGAGGGAGTTTGTATATATCCAAGTTTTTGACACACTATATTCTTCTGATATTTTGTTTGTTAATTTGTGAAATAAATTCTAAGGTGTCTTTGGTAATTTATGTGACATTTCAGATTGATATACAATTGGAAACTGGAGAATACTTTTTAAGTAACAAAAGGAAATCTGCGAAGATATGGCAAGAGAAGCAGGAGAAGCAGGCTGAAAAAACTGCTGAAAACAAAAGGAAAAGAGAAGAAGCCTTTATCCCACCCAAGGTTTATATCAATATTTCTTTTGCGATTTTCTCTACTATTCACAACAATTTATGTCGCACATATTATTTTATAGTTTTCTTCATGGTGTTTTGTAAAACTTTTATTTGCACTCTTTAGGAGCCTGCAAACCTGGTGGATAAATCTGAGGATGCTAACAATAATGTGGCTGACATGGCAATGTCCTTACAGGTAATAGTGTCTAGTGGAGTTTTATTAAGACTTTTTTTTTTCCTTGCTTGGCCAGTTAAAATTGTAAGTTTGCTTTGCCAAACTGGTATTTTCTCTTAAATAAAATCATCATCTCACTTGAATTCAAAATGGCTCATCGGCAGAAAAAAGCAAAGAAGTTTGGGAAGCGTAAATCTGAAGAAAATATAAATGCCGAGACATACATTATAGGATCATCAGAACAAGCATCAGGAAAGAAATCCAAGAAGCAAAGGTCTTAGCATAATCTTCATTCTGGAGATGGAAGATGAACATGGGATATGCTGTCCAGATCTTTTGTATCCAATGTCTTTGCAGGAACAGTTTTGACACTAATGTATGAGGCTTCGTTGTTCATTCCATTTGTCATGGAGATGACAGATGAGTGCGTAGCATTGTGTATCTTAATAGTACTTGCCAATAGACTCTTAACATTTACACTTCTGGTTCCTATACATCTTTTCCCTTTCAAAGATACACTAATATAATTTGGCTTCATGAATTGATGCTATCTATAGTTTTAACCCGTGCTTCATTTGCTAAATTTTGTCTAGTCCAAAAAACAGAAAAAGAATCAGAAACAGAAGCAGATTTATTCGAGTTTGCGACTTGAGTTGTTTTTAACGAAATTAACATGAAGTCACAAAATAAATGAAGCATATGGATATGCTTCTTTTTCTTTTCTTGGTAAGTTTAATAAATTCATAGCGCCCTACTACTCAGAGGATCTTTATAGATTTTTTTATTAAAAAAAAAAGGATATAAAAATGTAATAAATACTCATCTTCAACGAAATGATGTATATATTAAGGGGCTATTTGATATATGGAATCTTTTTTTATTCTAAGAATTATGTTTTTTAGGAATCATATTTTAATTTTAAAAATGTTACAAATATGTTTAGTATGTCTGAAATATTTTTAGAAATGAGACATAAACAAAATTTTCCATTTTAGTAGAAAACTTAATTAAAAAATAATTTTGAAAATGATTTTTAAAATCTTTATATCAAACATAGAAATTTAACATTTTTAACTTAAGATTTTTAAAAAATTTAAAAGAATCTTCCTACCAAACACTCCTAATATATGATTATACATGTATATGCATGTTTTAACATTATTTTGTGAATATATAGTATATAGTTAAATATGACTTTGTAATGATGAGGTGTTAAAAATAAACTTTGCAGTTTGGATTTAATGAAAATACATATCAAACATTAATTTACGCAAGCATGCTAAACATTAATTTATACAAGCACGTTAAATATTAATTTATGCAAGCATGTTAAACATTAGAATATGAAAAAATGAGGGTTGATCAAAAAATTAGTAGTCAACATGCAAGGTGATATATAAAATAGTATTTAGAACGTAAGAATAATTAGACAATTAATAGTACGAGTTTTCGTAACCAATCAAATTTAATCAAATGGAAAAAATTGAATAAGATATTCTTAACAATGACACAAAATATGTTACAAGAAAAATAAACAAAGGTGATATCTTTTTCTTTAAAAAAAAACATGATTTTACCTTTGCTATTGATACAAGATATCCTTAATAATGACACAGAATGTGTTACAAGATATTCTCTTTTTTTTATTATAAATATTAAGGATAGGGTGGACCACCTTGAAGGTGGACCAAAATTTTAATCGTTAAATTAATTTTATTATCATAAGTCTTCCTGCACTAGCCACTAGCGACGCTGGCAACTCCTGCTGTCGACCACCATTCGCTGCAGCTGGAGGCAATTTTCGACAGTGGTGTACCTGAAAATTCGTCGTCGACCTTCCTTTCTAATTATTTGGGTTAGATCTATCCCCAAATCACAAAAATGGCGATGCTTTCCATTCTTTCTCATTCAACTGCCACCATCGCGCATTTCAATTTTTTTCCTTCTTTCCTCGCCACCTCCACCCTCTCCTCCCTCCTCTTCAGCTATCTCGCTAGCGTCGACGACCTTCTTTCGACAACTTCTTCTCGGCTTCCTTCTCTTTCGTCTTTCTTCGACGATCGGGTTTTCCTTCAGAACTCGGCTCACGAAATTGTCCAAACCGGGTTCGCTACTTGCGGAGGAGGATTTGCACAGCATTGTGCGTGACCTACAAAGAAGAAGAAGTTGGGTCGGAACGTGCCTCAGAGCTTGCTTTGGTGTTCCATGGCAGTGGGGATAGTGAGATTTGGTGATGTGAAAGTGGGGTTAGGAGAGAATGTTCATCGTTCTGGTGAATTCATAAATGGGTGAATGAATGCACTGGAGAACCCATCGCCGAGCACAAGGTTGAGAAAGGGAGAGGGAGAAAGGGAAAGAGAGAAAAAAAAAAAAACACAAGGAAAAATTTGGTGTAGATGGTGCACCCTATAACTGTAGGCGATGAGATGAATCGTACGATTAATAAACGTAGTGTACCATAAACCACTTATGAAGTTGGTGTACCGTAGCCATTGTCATTTAAAAAATGATTTTACCTGTTTAACAAAGGTGATATCTTTTATTATATATTTACTTTTAAATTTTAGCTAAATTTAAAATATCCATATGATACATGAGAAACTTGTTAGATATATTAAATTATGAGATACTTTTTTAGTGACTTAATCTTTGAATTTAAATTTATTTTTTAATCATTTGTGTATATCATTCATGTAATCTTAAATATTACATGTGTGAACACCATAAAAGTATCCAAAATTTATTCACGTAAAATTTTAAAAATATACATAAAAAGAACTAACATATTGAAGATTGCAAAAATAAATAAATAAATAAATAATTTATGGACAAAAATAATATATTAAGAGATTGAATCTGTATAAAATATATTATAATAAATATTATGAAAAAGATAAGCATAATCAAATAAAAAAAGTTAAATTTAAAATTAAGAAAAATTTTAAAAGGATAATCTAAAAAAGATTGAGTTCCTCCTCTTAAAAATATATAAAGGCGTTGATACCTTGTCAAAGTGCAATACTTGGCTCCCAAGAAATAGGACAGCGTATATAGCACTTTTGAATTTATTACAAAGTTGTCATGGAGTGGTGCGATCATTGTTGCAGGTTTTGTCAAACCAGAGTGGAAAGCATCATCGATGACTTTTCTGGTAAATATTGCAGGTGAAATACTACTATTGCTCATATTTTCTTTCCTCTTATGGTTTTGAGAAAAAATTATTATATTTTCACTCCATTAATTAATTAATTCATTCATCCTATTGATTTTTAATGTCGTGTTTGCAGCTCTTGCACCATGTGTGGGAAGATTTTATTAGACTCGAGTACCCCGCTCCAACTCATATTTCCAAATAAAAGGATAAATAGAAGTTCTAGAAAAATAAAGAAAAGGAGAAAGAGCAACGCAAAAATTGTGAAAAAAGAACGTGTAAGTACTCTGATATATCCTTAGTTTTGTTCCTTTTTTTATTGTCAATTAAGATATTACAAATAACTTGCCATGTAAATCTAAATTATGCTTTTCTCTCTTCATACGTTTTTGTAACTTTAGTGTGCACCTTTAAAACTATATTTTATCGGATTGTTTTTTCTTTAATGTTGCTTTTGTTTCGAATCTGGATCGGTATATAGTATTTGATTACAATCAGTTGAAAGCATGTTTAATTTTCATGATAAAGGAAGCAGTGGAAAATTCAAGTTTGAAATTGAAATAAGAGAATCATGATCCTCGATCTTTGTTTATGTCTCAATTCATCTCCCAAATTGTGCACTTTATCACGCTGGTTTCGTACACAGACTCCCTCATGAAGGATCCTACATTCTATTAGGTAATACATTGAATGTATACACGCATGCCACCACAGAGGGAAACTTTGGGGTGGTCATATTTTCTTACCTGAGTTGCCTGTATCTGTATGCCTCCTTTTTTGTGATATTGGGCTCTTAAACTCTGACTTTTTCATTCTTTTTTTTTTAAGCAATCTTTTTTCTTTTGTTCAGTTAGATCAATTAATTGACAATATGTTGTCTGGATGCTACTTATTGCAGGATGCAGCTTCTAAGGGTCCTCTGATTAAGTAAAGCAACTAATAAATTCTGAAACTACTGAAGCTTCTGATAATTGTTGAAGAATCATAGTTCAGTGTTGCTTAGTGTGCTGTAGATTAAATAGCTCTTTGACATTATTTTGATTGAGGTGACTGTTCTTAAGAAAGCTGATAGACAGACTACAGAGTTGCAATTGATGTACAACCCTTCATCTAATTTTATATACCATAATTACACAAGCTTTAGGATAACTACCATTTTTTTTTTAACATGTATGGATTGTGGATGAAGAATTTACCGTATGGTTTACTTTCTTTATCTTATTATAGATAAGCCTATTACCATTGATGCAGTATTCTATACTTGATAAGAGATATCAATTGCAACTCTAAACCCTAAATCCTAAATGTAAATTTGTTAAAGAAATATTTCAATTGAGATGTATATTTACATTAACAAATGCATCAACTGAGATGAGAGCTACACTTGTAGTAACAAAAAATGCTAAATGCATCAACTGAGATGACAGCTACATTGGTAGTAGCAAAAGATGCTAACTTAAGTTGACAAAATTGTTAGAATTGAAAATGGAAAATGAAGTACAATGGCATGTGAAATATTAACATGTAAAGGACAAGTGGTTAATTTAGAGTATAAACTCAAATTGACAGTTAAATTTATACTGTTGACAATATAACCATCATTTAAAATATAATATAAAATTATAAGTATTTGCAAATTAGAAAATTTAATGAAGCATGTGCCATCAATAGACAGCATTGTTGTTCATCAATAAATCTTCTCAAGTAGTACTTTAAGATTCATACATACCTTCAAGCATAGTAGAGAAAAGTATTGTGTCCTATCTGAGCTATTAATTACCTAATTTTATTGATTATCAATGACTCTATACTAGTTATCACCCTGAAGCTCATTCTGCATCTTTGCTAGAGGCCACTGTGGCTGTGTTCCATGTGTCAAAGGTTGAAAATCTATACAAAGGTTGTGGGCAGGGTAAAAGAAACTGAGGGTGAACTAGACTCTATTGAATAACAAACTTGACAATACTGAAAATGTTGACCTTCTGTGTTTCTTATGTTTATGCATTGTTAAATAAATAAATGAAAATTTATGTGCACACTTTAAATTTTGGCATGTAACTTATGCTTGATTAGTTTTGGTTCAGTTGTGATTAGTGTTTCAGCATTTGCTTTCCTATGATAGTTTCTGATATTTCTATGGATTGGAAAGTCAAGAACCTTGCATTTTGAATCTTAAAGTATGCATAATTAAGCCATAAATTTATGTTGTGTTTGTATTAATAAAGTTAAGAGATACATGAAGGTGAAAAATGCTTAAGATTCAATTTTGAGGTTTCTCTTGGGGAGTTGATATCTCATTGGTTTCTATCATATTGAGTCTCTCTATCAGAGTTTGGTCAAGTGTGTGTTACTGCATTATCTAGGGGCATATTTGTGAATACAGAGACTTTTTCTTAGCTCTTTAAATAAGAATGATAACACCAATTTCATAAACTATCTTCTGTTATTGGCAAAAGTTTGTCTGTACAAATCAGTCTTCATTTGTATTGTTTTGGTCCAAGTTTTGGCAAACTATGTTCTTCTATTTGATATTTTGTTTGTTAATTTGTTAAATAAGTTATAAGGTGTCCTTGATGATTTATGTGCAGTGTCCTTGGTGGTTTATGTGATATTTCAGATTGATATACAATTAAAAACTGGAAAATACTTTGAGTGACAAAAGGAAATAGTCAAAGAAATTCTCCACAGAAAAAAGCTAAGAAATTTGGGAAGCGCAAAATTGGAGAGAAAATATAAATGTGGAGACACATGTCATAGGGTTATCAGAACAAGCATCAGGAAATAATCCAGGAAGCAAATTAAGGACTTAGGAGTTGGGATGATCTTAATTTTATATATGTAAGATAGGCATGTATTGTCATGTGAATGCAATTCAGAATGTCTCTTCAATAACAGCTTTGAACTATTATACAAGGCTTTGTTGCTCCCTCCATTTGTCACGGAGATGGGTTCATGGCATTGTATTTCACACTAGTACTTGCCAATTAGACTCTGACATGCACACTTATGGTCCTTATACATCTTTTCCTTTTCAAAAGCATCGCCAGGCACACTTTATAATTTGGCTTCCTGAGTTATAGATATTAGATACTACCTTTAGATTTAACTGAATTCGACTCATTTGCTAATTTGGTCTAGTACCTGAAATGGAAAAAGAAACAAAAAAATAGGGAACAGTATTAAATCGAGTTTGAAGAGAAGGGTGCTTTTGTTTGCTTTACAATTTGACTTGTGAGGATGCCAACAAAATAGTCCCTTCAAAATAAAACCAAAGAAAACCTGCTTGTTCCAAACCAGAAGAAACCTTATTGTAATGTGTTACTTGGCATAATAGCATTCTTTTGGTACTACGTTACACTTCATAAAACCAGTGAAAGAAAGTACAAGGCCATCGTGTGCTTCTTTCTTCTAGTGTTTATTTTGTTCCTCCAATTTCCTTTATTGATTTTGTCCAATGCTGTCGTTGCCCAATTTAGATTCCAGTTGCTAGTGAGCAGAACAATGTTCCTGATGTGAATCCCCTTGGTGGATCAAAATTTCAGCGCCAAAGAATTCAAAAAATTGAAGAATTAAGAAGAAGGAAAAAGCAGAATGCAATTTGAAATGGAGAAAACGCTGCGACGATTGAGGAATTAAGGAGGATTCACCATAAGATTAGCAATTTTTGATAAGAATCAAAAGTTCCAATCAAGAATCAAGAGAAAACATATTATCACTTAGCATATGCCAATTAAATTAGATTACGGCAAAAGTATTTACAAGTTGTCCATCAAGCCTATTTATACCTCAATTAATAAAAAGCCCAATCTCAACTAATAAAAGGCCCAACATCAAGTTATAATAGGTTCAATCACTAACAAGCATCACTAATAGGGATGGCAAAAATACCTGTGTCCGCAGATATTCGCAGACAAAATTCGTCACGGGTAGAAAATGGGTACTTTAAATGGGTACTCGCAGATATTCTAAACGGGTATACTCGCTACTCGTTTATTAATGGGGCGGGTACGGATATCATGGTACCCGTACTCGCTGATACCCGCTACCCTGCAATTATATATTTACTTAAATATCCTTACATATTAATATAGATAAAATTACATAAATTTATTCAAAATTTTCAAAAAGATTGTTCATTACGAAAGAAATCTTATACAATTATATTACAAGAGAAAAGAACATAAATTTGTGAGCATTTAAACTATATTCTTTTTAGAAAAATTGTTAGAATAATTAAAATTTATGTTTAAAGTGATTATTTTAAATTATAACTCTTTAATTTATAAATTTAAATTTATAAATTCAAAGTAATATTTCCAACACTTTATAATTGTCCACAACACATAAAATAAATTTGTTATTTTTTTTATTTTTTATTTTTTAAAAATACCCGCAAATATCCACGGATACCTGCACAGGTAATAGAGGCGGATACAGGTATAAATTTTATCGGACGAGACGGATAGCGGGTAGCTACTATCCCGTACCCGTCCCGTCCCGTTGACATCCCTAATCACTAACACACAAAACAAACAAGCTAAACAATTAAAATCTCAATGGCGCCTTAGTGACAATCATAAGCACATACACAAAGCCCACCTAAGGCCCAACAAAACCCAATTACATGAATCTCCAAAAATACACCAAATCCTAATCAAGAATTTGGCTCCAATTAATGAGCCTCAGGCTTTCATCTTCTCTTTGCTCCAAAAACATGTTGAGCTTCTTGCTAAGCTCTTCTAGCATCCTCTTGCTCCTTGCTCTAGTCATAGGACCCTCCATATTGAGCTCCATGTCCTCATCTTTGGTCTTCATGGATAGTCCTCTATCAGTTCCTTTCTTGAATTTTTTTGCCTACTATACAACCCGAAACTCAATTTCTGACTTTCACCAAACTCGGTTTTGCAAATTAATCCACCAAATGATCCTTAATAATCCCTTAAACTGCCAACTTGTTTGAGCTGCATTAATTCCTCCACGGGATCATTAAATATGGATCCAAATTGAATCTTCTTTTTGTTTTTCTATGGACAACTTGGGTCTTGTGCGTAATTTTAGTTTTTTTTTTAATCAAAATTAGAATATCTACTTAAGTAACTAAAATGAAATTCAAATTTTAATAAAAAAAATAACACTGAAAATTAATACCTATAGTGCTTTAGTTTTGTACTTTTTCTATATCTTCGGATTCTTCCTCGTGCATACTACTTGTTCTTTGTCTCCTTTACTCCTCTTTATCGGATAAATTTCTAATATAGGTACAAGAAATAGCATAGTTAGCTATTGATAAATTAGAAGTTTCTTATATTGTGTTTTTCTGATAAATTAGATTTTTTACTAATTCAGTACGACTTTATAAAATATATAATATTTTATTTTTATATTATTTTTTAATTATTCATAATTTATTAAATAGATTTTTTTATTTACGTTAATAAATTTTAATAAATAGATTCTGAGAACTCAATGATTAGAAGAATTAAATAAGAAAAAATTGAAATAAATAAATAAAAGGACAATTTAGTAATAAAATTGTTTTATAGAAAAATTAATTGAAAAATAAAAATAAAAATGATAGAATAAGAAGAAAATCGCACATTTTTAAGAGACAAAAAACTTAATTCAATCATAGACTATTATAAATTATTTAGGAAGGAATACTAAAATATTTATGCAGTACCTCAAAAGTTTATTTGGCATCAATTTGATTATTAAAAAAATTATAATATCGAAGTTTTTCAAATGATATCAAAATAGTCATTCTATTAAGATATTATAAATCAAAATAAGAACTATTTTTATGTTATTCACTGTTGAAGGGTTTAATATTACAAATATTTAGAATACTAAATTAATGTTAAGTGAAACTTTGGAGGGTTAGAAACAAGTTAACCTATTAAAATCTAATTTATTAAGTTTATTTGTATATAATAGTTTTTTTCATATTTTGGTAATCACTTTATATATATATATATATATAATTTATAAATTAAAGCAAAGACTATTTTTATGTCTTTTAAATTAAGTCGTTTAAATATGACAAATATTTGAAAGACTCAATTAATGTTAAGTGAGTTTTTAAATGACTAAAAACGTTAAAGATTGAAGTATAATTATAAAGTTTATTTTGTACACATTGTGCTTTTTTTTTTTTCTTTATATTATTGAAATCACTTAATTTATGTAAAAAATGATTAATTAACAAAATGAAATATATTTACTTACCCTCACAAAAAGATTGATTTATAATATGTGTTCTAAGTTCATGTAATTTGAAAGAGAGATCAAATTTGCTTGATTTTAAAAAATAGAGATATAATTAACTAAAAAAAACTTAGAGGATAAAAATTACGCACATTTCAAAGTAAAGACATAAAACATATAATTAAGTAAAAAAATAATTTAAAATTTTAAAAGGACATTTTAATAAATAATCTATTAAGAGATTACATCCTAATAAAGGGGCAAAAAAATGCAATGTTATATTATAGAAAGGTGTATATGCTTTAGTCAAAGGTATTTACTGGCTCCCCAAGTATTTAGGACACTCTATATAGCTTATTTATGGCACTTTGAAACTGAACGCAATTGTGCCATGGAGTGGTGTTGTCATTGCTGCAGACTTTGCCCCACCAGATTGGAAAGCATCCATGGTGATATTTCCGTCAATTCTTGCAGGTAAAGTATATATATATATATTTATTTATTTATTTATTTATTTTCACTGATGTCATCTATTTTAGGACTAAAAATATAAGCAATCGAAATTGGTTTTGTTAGAATATCCAAAAAGGTTGTAGATAACGGGGAGAAAATAATGGGGATTCACTGTTAAGATTGTAGACTTTCATGCCATTGATTGATCCTAGTGATTTTCAAATTTCAATGTTCTGTTTACAGCGTTTGCACTTTATGTGGAAAGGTTCTGTTAGACTTGAATGCTTCGCTCCACGTAATATTTCCAAATGAGATAGCAAATAATAGTTCTAGAAGAAAGAAGAGAAGGAGAAATATCAAGACTGGTGTACAATCTCAGAAAGAAGGGAGCGTAAGCACTCTAATTTGTCCTTAGTTTTGTTCCTTTTTTTTTCGTCAGTAGATTTATTGTACGTATAGTATCTGAATTGGTAATAACTTCTGAATCTAAATTGTATTTAGTTTCTAACGTTTTGTGACTTTAAGGTGCACTGTAGAGCCGTCTTTTATCTGATTTTTATTTTTTTTTGATACTGCTTCTTCTATTTGGACCCTGCTCAAAGGAATCTTGTGATTTCGAATCTGGATTCATATGTGGTATTCCATTGCAATCGGTTAAAAGTGTATAATTTTCATAATCAGGGAAATAGTGAAAAATTCAAGGTCGGAATTGCAATTAGAGAACCATGATTTCGCATTCATTTAAAATTTCAATCAATTGAAGCCTTGATCTTTGTTTATGTCCCAATTCATCTCCCAAACTGTGGCCTTTATCATGTTGGTTTCATAGAAAGACTCCATCATCTATATCATCAAATGGAATGTGAATAACCCGTCTTTTCCTCTTTGAAACAAGGGAGTGCTTCTGTTTTTATTGGTGTTTGAAACAATTTTGTCGTCTCCGTATTACTATATTTCTAGAGTCAATAATTTTATATGAGAAACTATTGAACTCAATCACTTGTTGCTGTTACTTTCTAGTTTTTTGTTGAGGTTTATCCTGCACAAGTGCTCAAATTGGATTAGTGATCGATTTCTAAATTTTGCCATAAACCTAATTAGTTGTTTTCAATTACGTAAATCAATAGTTTAAACATCACTCAAAAGCAGGGCATTTCCCATTTTTAAGGAACATTTGTCGTAGAAACAATGGTATCTCCACATGGGGAAATTTGGTCTGCTGCATTTTCTGTGTGTTTTGAATGTGTATGTGTGACCATATTTTCTTGCCTCTAGTCTATGCCTCCTTTTGTGATTTTTGTTCAATTCAGCTCTTAATTAAACTGAGTTATTTATCCTTCTTCTTTTTTTCTTGTATTCAGTTAAATGATTTAATTGACAATATGTTGCATGTGTGGGCTTTTTACAGGATACAAGTCAGACTTCTGATAATTTTGAGGAGGCGTAGTTCTGTGTCGCTTAGTATTCTTTAGATTTACTATCTTAATTGTTTGATGTTTTTGAGATGACTCTTCCTAATAAAGCGGATAGTTAGGACAGAGCTCCATTTGATAGATTATATATTAGGTATTTCTTTTACCCTTCGCTACAACCCTACATTCATTTTTATCTACAATAATTAGTATTTTACCCCACGTTTCAGGATAATCACCATACTTGTTATATAGGATTGTGGATGAAGAATGTTTTATGATTTGTTTCTTCATGCTTATTATCTTATCATTGATGCATCGTAAGAAACGTAAATTAAAGTTAAGTAAATATGTTGAATTGAGGGCTAAGTAGATAGTAAGCAGAAACGTCAGTTAAAATGGATAAAATTGCTATAACAAATAAAAGCAATAGAACTTACAGCGAAATGTGAAAGGTTGGCATTTAATAGTATATGTGTTATGTGTAAAATATAATTTAAAATTATAGATAATATAACTCAAAGTAAGATCATACTGCCAACATGTATTAGTCCGAGTGTAAAACTTAAGCAACTACTCTTCAGTTTGATTGTCACATTTAGGGTGTGTTTGGTAAAGAGGAAAGAGATAGAGAGAAAAGAAGAGAAGAGGTGAGAAAAGAAGAGCAGAGAAATAAAGTGAAAATTATGGATGTTTGATTAAAGAGAAATAGAATAAAAATAAAAGAAAAGTAGAAAAGAGAAAAATAAAATAATAAACAACAGGATCGATTTGTTGTGTGTGGTTATTACAAATATGAGACTTTCATTGTGTCCAAATCAATTGTACAGCAACAAAATCGATTTGTTGTGTGTGGTTGTTACAGATATGAGGCTTTCATTGTGTCCAAATCAATTTCTTTAACCAACAAAATCGATTTTGTTGGTTCTACTGCATCATTTATTTTTAATTTTTATTTTAATTATTATTATTATTATTATTTTGTTATTATTAATAATATTTATTTTATTATTAATATTATTTTTTTATTAATAATAATAATATTATTATTATTATTATTATAATATAACAAAAGCATAATCAATTTTCATATACAAGAAATCGATTTACATTAGCAAAACCGATTTTTGTGTAAAAAATTGATTTATAGTGTGCCACAAATCAATTTTTGTGTACAAAATGGGGTGCTAGAAATCAATTTACAATGATAAAAGAGGGACGGGTAGCAACCAAAATTGATTTAGTAAATAACTAAAATCGAATTTTCACGCATTTCTTTGTTGTTTTGTGAAGAAATTTTTTTCGGTGGGTCTGACACATTTTTTTTTAAATTTCTGTATATTTCTTCACTACCAAACTACTGACTTCCACTCACTTTCATGCTCTTCTACTCTCTTTTCCGTTACTTCTCTTCTATCAAACGAACCGTTATGGATATGAGAAAAACACTGCTAAGAGGGACTTCCAATTTAGCATCTCTAATGGTACCCCGGTGGAAGGATACTTTGGAAAACTAAAAGAAATGCGTAAAATTAAATGACAGATATGTGTAGGCTGCATAATTTATCATCAAAGAATCCTGTCAACTTGTTCTTGGATTCATACACACCTTACAAACAATGAAGGAAACAAATCGAGACCTTACCACTGTAACTTAAGCTCTTTCTTCATCTTTGCTAGGGGCCAACCATGTGGCTATGTTCCTTCTATATAAAAGGTTGACAATACGAATGTTGTTTAATGCTGGCAAAGCAGAAGAAAATCAGGGTGAGCTAGACTCTGATAAACCTCACAATACAGGAAATTTTTTTGGCCTGCTTCCACTGTTTCTTATGTTTATGTATAGTTTAAATAAATAAATGAAAGTTCTCCGTATTGATTATATTAAATCATTAGTGTAAGTATAATTTAATTAAGCTTTGTCCTGTGAAGCGTTTTTAATATAAGCAAATTCTGATTGTGACTTTCTACTTGCTTACTTCTGCATGTAGCCACTTCCAAAAATAAAATAAAATAGCAAAATAAATATAGAAAATATTGCTTTTTGACATGATAAGTTACACTTACACCTAAGTTAAAATGGTCACTGAAAATTTTCTCAACGGTATGTTAACAAAATTTTACAAGAAATGGCCACTTCTAAAAATGTTAAGTTACAAAAAATGGCATCTCCGAAAGGTAAAACAATAGACCAAAGCCATTTCCCCCTCCTCTTGGCAACAAACATCCATGGTTTTCACGGGTGAATTCCATGAAGATTTGGCCAGAGAATGCAAGGGAGAATACTCTTATAATTCCTTAGAGCTCAGAACAATAGATCACAGACCAGAAGTAGGAAATTAATTCTTCAACTACTATGTTTACTGCTAAGGTTATCTGAACTTTTTGCAACCTATCATGAGCTTAGAGAGGCCAATAAATTGGCTGATTTCCATGCAAGTCAAGCTGTCAATGCCTATGATTTGTTTTTGATTTTGGATCCTTACCTTAGGGATTGTTTGGATCAAAAGAAGAGAAGAATTTTGATTAGACATTCTATTTGGTTAAAAAAAGAGAGGGGAGGGATTTTTTAGAAGAAAGACAACTCTTTTTTAGTTTGGTTCACAAAGAGAAGGATTTTAAAAATTAATTTACTTTTATATCTTTATAATTTTAGATTTCAAACCATAAGTAGAGATATTTTAATTAATACATGAAATGTTTTAAATCTTCTCTCCTCTCCCCTCCAAATCCTCCTAATATTGATGAGAAGCAAAAATTGGATCAGGAGAGATTTTGCTTTGTTCTCTTCCTAAAAATTGAATCAAACAACAAAACTTTATAAAAATCTCTTTCCTTCTCTCCCTTTCCATCTATTTCTCCCGACCAAACATTATATCAAGCGCTTGATTTTATTTATTTATTTACAATAAAAATGGAATTGCATTATAACAATAACTTAGGTCCTTACATCATTCCTAATGCTTTGTTTGGGTAAGGAGAGAAGTAGAGAAGAGAGAAATAAAAGAGAAGAGAGAATGAGTAAATTTTTAAAGTGTTTGAATTGAAAAAAGTAAAAAAGAAGTAAGAGAAAAAGAAAAGTGAGTATGTGTTATAAAAACATATTTGTTCTTAAAAATATATTTACATGGTCCAAAATAAAAGATAAATACATTATTTTAATTTTTAGTGGGTGCCACTAATTTTTTTCCACTTTTTCCACCAAAATCTTTTCATGTAATGAGAGATTTTTTTTTGTGGGTCCCACCAAATTTTTCTCTCTTCTCCCACTTCTCTCCCTTTCCAAACAATAAAAAACTTAAATCTCTCTCACACTTCTTTTTCACTTACTTCTTTCTCTCTAAAATCACCCTAAACAAATAATGCATAAAAGACTTCACTGTAATGGCACTTTTAAGTTTATACAATGAATGATGGCCAAAAAAAAATATGTACAATTAATTACAATCCTAAAATTAATTCGTATCCCACGCAAACTAAAAAATATATATCGAAGGTATAGGGATGTTTATATATATAATTATTAATTCGTATCCCACGCAAACTAAAAAATATATATCGAAGGTATAGGGATGTTTATATATATAATTAACTTTATTAGTGACTAAGTTAAAGTAAATTATACTTCTGTCCTCTTTAAACTCTATATATATTTTCAACACTTTTAGTGTCGTTATTTGATCAGCATAAGAGTTTTTACCTTGATAATTTATGTTGATCATTAATGCAAATTTTCTTACGTAAATTATCAAGGTAAATTTTTAATTCTGATCGAAGAGTAACACTTAAGAAACTGCATCTAACTTTTGTTCATTTAGATATCTATATATATGTAAAAAAAAATTGCATTATCATTCAATCACAAACTACCATGTATGATAAGTTTGTTGACTTTAATAATAATCACCCTAAAAATCACATCAAAATTAATTTCTAATTGGTTGACAATATAATATCATTTATACTAATAGTACATATCTATTAAACTCTTAAAATATATAGTCTGCTCTTCTTTTGAGAGATAAATAAATATCTCACTTTATAGTTCTTTTAATATAAATAAAAATTTTAACAGTGTTGAACAATTATAAATGTTTCTTCTAATACTATTTTTTTTATAATTTTTAGTATCACTAGCAACTAATTTTAAGTATCTATTGTTATTTTGAAAAGTAGAGTGAAATTTTAAATACTTCTATTATTAATTGACTTTTAATTTTTATCTAAAATTTTTATTTCATCTTTTAAGGTTACAAAATTTATAAAAAAAATTTAAAATTAGCTATCGATCATGTTAAAATTATAAGGAGAGAAAAAAATCTCTATAAAATTCATTTACCTTAAAATGAAACTTATATTCATTTTTAATAAGCAAGAGATAACAAGAGAGATAAAATACTACCTAATGATGTTAGGATTTGAATGAAAGAGAAATACATTCATAAAAACAAAAATGAAAACGAGAGAGGAAAATTTAGAAAAATGAAAATGAGAAATGTATAATATGAAAACCTAGACTGAAGTCATATTTATATAAGAAAAAGATCGATGGGTACGTGAGTTTGATTATCCTTTTTTCGAGATGCATTGGAATTAGAGAATAAGAGTTTAAAATTGGAGTGAGATAAAAAATATGAACGCATTGCTAAAATCAAAGAACTAGTACAAAGAACTAAAGTAAAAAGTGACTTTCTAGCTCGGTTCTTAGTACAATCGATCTATAAAGTCTTCTAAAGAATTTTAAAAGTTGGAAGAAAGACATCAATATTTTAAATCAGTTATATGAAAAACCAATATAGAAAATATTTTCTAAATCAATTCTTTATGCAAGTGATTTGTAAAGTCTATTAAAAAATTTTAAAAGTTATAAGAACGTCGTCATTCTAAGTCGGTTCTAAGATAATTAATGTAAAATCTTAATCTCAATATTCCAAAAATATCATCATCTCATATACAATTTCGATTATTCAAGAATCGTTGATTATTTTATTAATATTATAATTTAAATTATTTAACTATTATAATAATTAATTTATATTATCAATAATCATAAAAAAGAGACTGTAAAAATAAAATTCATATATATATATATATATATATATATATATATATATGTATATATAATGATCACTTCTTGGAGTTACATACTCCTAGAGTTACATCTCACTTGATTTCAAATTCAAAGTAATTTCTTCCTATCAAAATCAAGGTTAGAGTCAAATGATATTCATGAGTTTAAATTTAATAATCATAGCTAAATACACAATGTATTAGTCTTTTTTATATATATGAAGGAAATGGAAGTCAAAAAATTGTGTTTGACAAAAGTAGATAAAAATTAGTTGAAAGCTAGCTGTAAGTTAAAAAATTATTTAGTAGTCATAGTTTTGAAAATTGAACTAGACCGATCAGTTCGATCGGTTTAACCGAAAACCAGTCTAGTGACTGGTTTATTAACTCTAAAAATTGGTGTAGAAAACCAGTTTGAACCGACGCTTTTCAATTTATTTATTTATTTTTAATTTTTTTAATTTTTAAATTTAATCTAAAATATTTTTAAGATAAATAAAAATACATGTTTAGTAAGGATTATAAATAGGTATAAAATAATGCTTTGTTTTAGTTTTTAGTGTTATAAAATTATGATATTATATTTATTTAATATTATTTTATATATTATTTAATCATTATTATTTTATTAATACCTAATCGATCACAGTTCAACTACGATTGAACTATTAAACCTTGAACCTATGCATTGATCGATTCAATGACGGTCCGATTTTAAAAACATTGTTAGTAGTTGAAAGCTATTAAACTAAGTTATTGATTATAAGCATTTGATAAAGTTATTTGTTGATGTAACTGATAAATTAAAATGACAGAAATAGACATATTTATATGATATTTTAATATAAATTTTAATTTTATTTTATCGATAAAATATATTTTACGATAATTATAATTTGACTTTTTTTAATTAATTTAATCTTGTGTGAGTTTTTATTTGTAGATCAATTATTTTAATTATATTTTTTAGTTTCAATTATTATATTTTTCATATTATGCATTATACTATTAATCTTATATTATATCTTAAAATATTCTCAACCAAGTTTAAAATAAAACAAATTAACAAACACTTAAGTATATTATGTTGATTAGTGTAATAATTAAAATATCTTAAAATATAATGTTTAATAATATCAATAGTGTAATGATTAAAATAAACAATGTTAAAAGAAGAGAAACATAAAAAACAATAAAACTCTATCTTATGTGAGAAGAAAGAAAGAAAGCTAATAAGGATATTTGATAAATATTTACGGGTAAAAAGAAAATAAAATATAAAAAGTTAAAAGTTAGAAATTAATGTTTTAAAAAAGTTACTTGAAATAACATCTCAAAAAAAATACTACAAGTTACTAAAAGAAATTATTTACCAAACACTACTAATATGGTCAAATAAGTTTTTTAGTTAGTAAAAAAATAAAAGTTAGTTAAAAGTACTTGTTAAACACAAAAAAACAACAACAGCCCCCAGAAAACTAATGCATTGTTTTGTTTAAGGTGATTTTGAAGAGAAAGAAATAAGTGAAAAAGAAGTGTGAAAGAGAATCAAGTTTTTTATTATTTGGGAAGGCAAAGAAGTAAGAGAAGAAACAAAATTTTACAAAAAATCTCTCTTAAAGTGAAGATATTTGGGTAAGAAAAGTGATAAAAAAAACTATTGGAACCCATTAAAAATTGATTTTTTTTTTTTTGATAACCATGTCATAGGTGTGAAGTATTCACCAACTTTGCTAATGACTAATTTTCGCTAAGCCATTAAAAATTGAAATAATATTTTTTTTATTTTAGACTATGTAAATATATTTTTAGAAATAAATATGTTTTTACAATACATACTCACTTTTTTTTTCTTTTACTTCTTTCTTATTTCTCTCAATCCAATCAACTTAAAAATATATCCATATACTATTTATTCTCTCTTCTCTTTTGCATCTTTTTCCTCAATTTCTTTCCTCTCAAAATCTATTATCATCCAACCGGAGCATGAGTCCTATGAAACAGCACCCGGGATGAATTCGTTAAGCTTCCATGCTCTGAGAAGCAAGTGGAAACCAAGTTCAGATTGGGCTCCCAATTTGGCCAATAAATTAGCACATTAATTACCATTTTTTGAGAATATACCTAATTGAAACAGACTAATTCAGTCCTATCTTCATCCTAATGTCATGGATTAAGCTTGCATGTTTATGCATATGAAGAAAGGCACCATCAGTCAATTGAATAGCTATAAGTAGTAATATTTAAAATTTAAAATGAGATAACTTCTATGTATATTATTCTTTATATGTAATAATGTATTTTATTTTCATAGGACACTTATTGTATCAACTTCTATATTAAATTAAATTAATAGTTGTTTCTCTTTAATTAGTTAATTAATAGAGCATTTTAATTTTTAATTTTTTAATCAATATTTATTTATTAGGCTTAATTACACTTTTCATTTCTAAAGTTTCACAATTTTGTGAATTTTGTTCCAACAAAATTGTTTTAATTGTGAAGATTTTTCTATGTGGGGACAACATTCACTATATTTGTAAATTGGGAGACAAGATTTACAAAAAAAATTGATTTGGTAGCAAAATTTGCGAAATTGTGTAATTTTAGGAGGCAAAACTGTAATTAAGTATTTTATATTAATATTAACTATAATACACTATTTGCAAATCATAATTAAATTAATATTTTTTTAAAAAAATAATATTAAAACTAATTTATATTAGTTTCTATTTTTACTAATAATACAATATTTTTTTTCTTAATTTTATATTTTCATATTGCATGTTTATTTTTAAATATCTGTGTAGCTTGGAGTTCCAGTCCTAGATATATAACTACGTTAAATACTGGAAGAGAAAACTTTGCCGCCTATAGTAATTTGATTTGACTCGAACATTATTGTTTTCGGTAAAAAATAGATGTGGTGCTTACAAAAGAAAATTCTGTGTAGCCATCAAAGGAATACTTGTGCTAACACATATCATTAAATTAAATTGAATGATAATGACAATTCCTTATTTTTTATGTAAGATAATTACGATTCATTGCATCATCAAAATAATAATAACAATTCATTGAACTTTCGTTGAACATGGTAAGTATCATCTTCCATGTTCGTGCTATGTGACCGTGACTCTGTGACTTGCGCTTCCGGGTATGGACTAAGGACAGTGTTTTTCCTTTTCCTTTTAGGTTCTTTAAAATAATTAAATGCGTATAAATACACTAATAATATAAGAGTTTAATAATCATGCACTGTCAGTATAAAAAGTTTTACAATGTCAACCAATCAGAAATCACTGTTAATATAACTTTTAAAGTATTTATTATAAAAGTAAATAAACTTACAATAAATGGTTATTTGTGATTGGATGACAGTGTAGAACTATTTTACACTGTCAATGCATAACCTGTTTTCTCATAATATAAACATTTTTATCCTGTTAATTAATTAAATAATACTTTAAATATGATATTTGAAATAAATTTAATTTATATGTGTTGATAATATAATTTTTTATATTATTATCTAATTATAGATTAATATGTATGATAAAATTATTAATTTTTACAATAATTATTTTAAAAGTTATATTTAAAATGATTTTTAATTAGATAAAATCACACATGAAAATTATTTTTTTAAACAGTTATTATAAAAATAAAGAATTTAATTAGAATGCACATTCTACGTTTAATAAAGAGTTTAATTTTTATAATTAATTAATTAAAAATTATTATCAATATGATTTTTAAATTAATTATTATGATCAAATTACAGTGTAATTTTTTTTTTTTTGCATTTTAATTAAATTAGAATATAATAATATCCTTATTAAATAGTCAAATGTAGACAACAATTTATTTGAATAATTAAAAAATAAATTACGTTCACACTTTGGTTGGTTAATCTCTAGCCATACATTTTTTTAATTCTTTTCTCCCTTTTCACACTCTAGTGTCGACTTACTCGGGAAACAGAAATTGTGTGAAGAGAAAAGAAATAACTGTGAAATAAAAAAATGAATATGTTTGGTAATGGAGAAATGAGAAAGGAGAGAAATAAAAAAAAATGTGACATTCATTAGTTATTTTTATTTTATTTTTTATTTATTTCTATTCACCTATTTATTTTTTTCTATTTTTTATTTCTCTTGAATCAAACTCTTTTATTTTTATTTTATTTTCACTTATTTCCATTCATCTTTCCTATTTTCAGCAACTCTGTTTTTCACTTAGAGAAATGCTAGCAACATTATCTCTAATACTCTTTCTAATAGTCTTTCAACTATTGGTTAGAATTTTCTAAAAATTACAAATTTTGGTAGATTTCACTTCTTATTTAATGAGTCTCTTATGATTTTAGAAGAGAAATGTTAACAATACTTTTTCAAACACCATCTTTCTAACATTTTCTCAACTAGTGGTTAGAATTTATTGAAAATCACAAATTTTGATGAGTTTCATTTTTTATTTAACGAGTCGTTCTTCTGATTTAGAAGCAAGACCTATTAAAATATATGATTTTAAATAAATTCTAACAAATAACTGAGAGAGTGGTAAAAAGAAAAAAAGAAACCTATTTTTTTCATTCCTAGGGACCTGTTTTTATTTTTTAGGCTTACATATGTTTTTAGTCACTTAAATTTAGGGTAAATTCGTTTTTGGTCCCTCAAATTTAAAAGTAATCTTTTTAGTTTATATAATTTGAAAAAAACATGTTTTAATTCTCTAGCCTAAATACCTGCCACACAAAACTCATATAGTAATGTTTCTGTCAATGAAAACATTATATCAAACTCAACTGATATTCTACAGTTGACTCAATCTGTGTTATCAAAACTATAAGTGGTCCTAAAGGACTAAAATACACTATTTTCAAATCAAAGAAACTAACAAAATATTTTTAAATTTGAAAAAATAAATTTAACCCAAATTAGGGGGATGAAAAAATATTTAAATCTATTTTTTAAAACAAACTTTATAATCGCAGTAGTGCTTGTTCACGAAATAAGCAAAAAGGTTGGAAAAGCGCTTAATAAAAGCAAGAATACAGCAAATCGCGACGCTGCTGGGTCCGGTTGCTTCGTAGCACCCTCCCGATTTTAGCTGGCACACACATGTGACATGCCACAACACATGTAAAATATAATTTAAAATTATAGATAATATAACTCAAAGTAAGATCATACTGCCAACAGGTATTAGTCCGAGTGTAAAACTTAAGCAACTAGTCTTCAGTTTGATTGTCACATTTAGGGTGTGTTTGGTAGAGAGGAAAGAGATAAAGAGAAAAGAAAAGCAGAGAAATAAAGTGAAAATTATGAATGTTTGGTTAAAGAAAAATAAAATAAAAATAAAATAAAAGTAGGAAAGAGAAAAATAAAATAATAAAATGATAAAACAACAAGATCGATTTGTTATATGTGGTTATTACAAATATGAGACTTTTATTGTGTCCAAATTGATTGTATAGCAACAAAATCGATTTGCTGTGTGTGGTTGTTACAAATATGAGGCTTTCATTGTGTTCAAATTGATTTCTTTAACCAACAAAATCGTTTTTGTTGGTTCTACTGCATCATTTATTTTTAATTTTTATTTTTATTATTATTATTATTATTTTATTATTATTAATAATATTTATTTTTATTATTAATATTATTATTATTATAATATAACAAAAGCATAATCAATTTTCATATACAAGAAATCGATTTACATTAGCAAAATCAATTTTTGTGTAAAAAATTGATTTATAGTGTGCCACAAATCAATTTTTGTGTATAAAAAGGGGTGTCAGAAATCAATTTACAATGATAAAAGAGGGACGGGTAACAACCAAAATTGATTTAGTAAATAACTAAAATCGAATTTTCACGCATTTCTTTGTTGTTTTGTGAAGAAATTTTTTTTGGTGGGTCTTACACATTTTTTTTTTAAATTTCTGTATATTTCTTCACTGCCAAACTACTGACTTCAGCTCACTTTCATGCTCTTCTACTCTCTTTTCCGTTACCTGCTATCAAACGAACCGTTATGGATATGAGAAAAACACTGTTAAGAGGGATTTCCAATTTAGCATCTCTAATGGTACCCCTGTGGAAGGATACTTTGGAAAACTAGAAGAAATGCGTAAAATTAAATGACAGATATGTGTAGGCTGCATAATTTATCATCAAAGAATCCTGTCAACTTGTTCTTGGATTCATACACATCTTACAAACAATGAAGGAAACAAATCGAGACCTTACCTTACCACTGTAACTTAAGCTCTTTCTTCATCTTTGCTAGGGGGCTATGTTCCTTCTATATAAAAGGTTGACAATACGAATGTTGTTTAATGCTGGCAAAGCAGAAGAAAATCAGGGTGAGCTAGACTCTGATAAACCTCACAATACAGGAAATTTTTTGGCCTGCTTCCACTGTTTCTTATGTTTATGTATAGTTTAAATAAATAAATGAAAGTTCTCCGTATTGATTATATTAAATCATTAGTGTAAATATAATTTAATTAAGCTTTGTCCTGTGAAGCGTTTTTAATATAAGCAAATTCTGATTGTGACTTTCTGCTTGCTTACTTCTGCATGTAGCCACTTCCAAAAATAAAATAAAATAGCAAAATAAATATAGAAAATATTGTTTTTTGACATGATAAGTTACACTTACACCTAAGTTAAAAAGGTGGTCACTGAAATTTTTCTCAACAGTACGTTAATAAAATTTTACAAGAAATGGCCACTTCTAAAATATTGAAGTTACAAAAAATGGCATCTCCGAAAGGTAAAACAATAGACCAAAGCCATTTCCCCCTCCTCTTGGCAACAAACATCCATGGTTTTCACGGGTGAATTCCATGAAGATTTGGCCAGAGAATGCAAGGGAGAATACTCTTATAATTCCTTAGAGCTCAGAACAATAGATCACAGACCAGCAGTAGGAAATTAATTCTTCAACTACTATGTTTACTGCTAAGGTTATCTGAACTTTTTGCAACCTATCATGAGCTTAGAGAGGCCAATAAATTGGCTGATTTCCGTGCAAGTCAAGCTGTCAATGCCTATGATTTGTTTTTGATTTTGGATCCTTACCTTAGGGATTGTTTGGATCAAAAGAAGAGAAGAATTTTGATTAGACATTTTATTTGGTTAAAAAAAAAGAGAGGGGAGGGATTTTTTAGAAGAAAGACAACTCTTTTTTAGTTTGGTTCACAGAGAGAAGAATTTTAAAAATTAATTTACTTTTATATCTTTATAATTTTAGATTTCAGACCATAAGTAGAGATATTTTAATTAATACATGAAATGTTTTAAATCTTCTCTCCTCCCCCCTCCAAATCCTCCTAATATTGGTGAGAAGCAAAAATTGGATCAGGAGAGATTTTGCTTTGTTCTCTTCCTAAAAATTGAATCAAACAACAAAACTTTATAAAAATCTCTTCCCTTCTCTCCCTTTCCATCTATTTCCCCCGACCAAACATTATATCAAGCGCTTGATTTTATTTATTTATTTACAATAAAAATGGAATTGCATTATAACAATAACTTAGGTCCTTACATCATTCCTAATGCTTTGTTTAGGTAAAGAGAGAAATAAAAGAGAAGAGAGAATGAGCAAAAATGAGTAAATTTTTAAAGTATTTGAATTGAGAAAAGTAGAAAAGAAGTAGGAGAGAAAGAAAATGAGTGTGTATTATAAAAACATATTTGTCCTTAAAAATATATTTACATGGTCCAAAATAAAAGATAAATACATTATTTTAATTTTTAGTGGGTCCCACTAATTTTTTTCCACTTTTTCCACCAAAATCTTTTCACCTAATGAGAGATTTTTTTTTATGGGTCCTACCAAATTTTTCTCTCTTCTCTCACTTCTCTCCCTTTCCAAACAATAAAAAACTTAAATCTCTCTCACACTTCTTTCTCACTTACTTCTTTCTCTCTAAAATCACCCTAAACAAATAATGCATAAAAGACTTCACTGTAATGGCACTTTTAAGTTTATACAATGAATAATAGCCAAAAAAAAATATGTACAATTAATTACAATCCTAAAATTAATTCGTATCCCACGCAAACTAAAAAATATATATCGAAGGTATAGGGATGTTTATATATATAATTAACTTTATTAGTGACTAAGTTAAAGTAAATTATACTTCTGTCTTCTTTAAACTCTCTCTATATATATTTTCAACACTTAGTGTGGTTATTTGATCAGCATAAGAGTTTTACCTTGATAATTTATGTTGATCATTAATGCAAATTTTCTTACGTAAATTATCAAAGTAAATTTTTAATTCTGATCGAAGAGTAACACTTAAGAAACTGCATCTAACTTTTGTTCATTTTAGATATCTATATATATGTAAAAAAAAATTTTGCATTATCATTCAATCACAAACTACCATGTATGATAAGTTTGTTGACTTTAATAATAATCATCCTAAAAATCACATCGAAACTAATTTCTAATTGGTTGACAGTATAATATCATTTATACTAATAGTACATATCTATTAAACTCTTAAAATATATACTCTGCTCTTCTTTTGGGAGATAAATAAATATCTCACTTTATAGTTCTTTTAATATAAATAAAAATTTTAACAGTGTTGAACAATTATAAATGTTTCTTCTAATACTATATTTTTTTTATAATTTTTAGTATCACTAGCAACTAATTTTAAGTATCTATTGTTATTTTTGAAAAGTAGAGTGAAATTTTAAATACTTCTATTATTAATTGACTTTTAATTTTTATCTAAATTTTTATTTCATCTTTTAAGGTTACAAAATTTATAAAAAAAATAAATTAGCTATCGATCATGTTAAAATTATAAGGAGAGAAAAAAATCCCTATAAAATTCATTTACCTTAAAATGAAACTTATATTCATTTTTAATAAGAAAGAGATAACAAGAGAGATAAAATACTACCTAATGATGTTAGGATTTGAATGAAAGAGAAACACATTCATCAAAACAAAAATGAAAACAAGAGAGGAAAATTTAGAAAAATGAAAATGAGAAATGTATAATATGAAAACCTAGACTGAATTCATATTTATATAAGAGAAAGATCGATGGGTACGTGAGTTTGATTATCCTTTTTTCGAGATGCATTGAAATTGGAGAATAAGAGTTTAAAATTGGAGTGAGATAAAAAATATGAACGCATTGCTAAAATCAAAGAACTAGTACAAAGAACTAAAGCAAAAAGTAACTTTCTAGCTCGGTTCTTAGTACAATCGATCTATAAAATCTTCTAAAGAATTTTAAAAGTTGGAAGAAAGACATCAATATTTTAAATTAGTTATATGAAAAACCAATATAGAAAATATTTTCTAAATCAATTCTTGCAAGTGATTTGTAAGGTCTATTAAAAAATTTTAAAAGTTATAAGAACGTCCTCATTCTATGTCGGTTCTAAGATAATCAATGTAAAATCTTAATCTCAATATTCCAAAAATATCACCATCTCATATACAATTTCAATTATTCAAGAATCATTGATTATTTTATTAATATTATAATTTAAATTATTTAACTATTATAATAATTAATGTATATTATCAATAATCATAAAAAAGAGACTGCAAAAATAAAATTCATATATATATATATATATATATAATGATCACTTCCTGGAGTTACATACTCCTAGAGTTACATCTCACTTGATTTCAAATTCAAAGTAATTTCTTCCTATCAAAATCAAGGATAGAGTCAAATGATATTCATGAGTTTAAATTTAATAATCATAGCTAAATACACAATGTATTAGTCTTTTTTTTATATATGAAGGAAATGGAAGTCAAAAAATTATGTTTGACAAAAGTAGATAAAAATTAGTTGAAAGCTAGCTGTAAGTTAAAAAATTATTTAGTAGTCACAGTTTTGAAAATTGAACTAGACCGGTCAGTTCGATCGGTTTGACCGAAAACAGTCTAGTGACTGGTCTATTAACTCTAAAAATCGATGAAAACTAGTAAAAATCGGTGCAGAAAACTAGTTTGAACTGACGCTTTTTAATTTACTTATTTATTTTCATTTTTAAATTTAATCTAAAATATTTTTAAGATAAATAAAAATACATATTTAGTAAGGATTATAAATAGGTATAAAATAATGCTTTGTTTTAGTTTTTAGTGTTATAAAATTATGATATTATATTTATTTAATATTATTTAATCATTATTATTTTATTAATACCTAATCGATCACAGTTCAACTACGGTTGAACTATTAAACCTTAAACCTATGCATCGATCGATTCAATGACGGTTCGATTTTAAAAACATTGTTAGTAGTTGAAAGCTATTAAACTAAGTTATTGATTATAAGCATTTGATAAAGTTATCTGTTGATGTACCTGATAAATGTAAAATGACAGAAATAGACATATTTATATGATATTTTAATATAAATTTTAATTTTATTTTATTGATAAAATATATTTTGCGATAATTATAATTTGAGTTTTTTTAATTAATTTAATCTTGTGTGAGTTTTTATTTGTAGATCAATTATTTTAATTATATTTTTTAGTTTCAATTATTATATTTTTCATATTATGCATTATACTATTAATTTTATATCATATCTTAAAATATTCTCAACCAAGTTTAAAATAAAACAAATTAACAAACACTTAAGTATATTATGTTAATTAGTATAATAATTAAAATATCTTAAAATATAATGTTTAATAATATCAATAGTGTAATGATTAAAATAAACAATGTTAAAAGAAGAGAAACATAAAAAACAATAAAACTCTATCTTATGTGAGAAGAAAGAAAGAAAGCTAATAAGGATATTTGATAAATATTTACGGGTAAAAAGAAAATAAAATATAAAAAGTTAAAAGTTAGAAATTAATGTTTTAAAAAAGTTACTTGAAATAACATCTCAAAAAAAATACTACAAGTTACTAAAAGAAATTATTTACCAAACACTACTAATATGGTCAAATAAGTTTTTTAGTTAGTAAAAAAATAAAAGTTAGTTAAAAGTACTTGTTAAACACAAAAAAAACAACAACAGCCCCCAGAAAACTAATGCATTGTTTTGTTTAAGGTGATTTTGAAGAGAAAGAAATAAGTGAAAAAGAAGTGTGAAAGAGAATCAAGTTTTTTATTATTTGGGAAGGCAAAGAAGTGAGAGAAGAAAAAAAATTTTACAAAAAAATCTCTCTTAAAGTGAAGATATTTGGGTAAGAAAAGTGATAAAAAAAAATATTGGAACCCATTAAAAATTGAATTTTTTTTTTTGGATAACTATGTCATAGTTGTGAAGTTTCCACCAACTTTGTTGATAATTAATCTCCACCAAACCATTAAAAATTGAAATAATATATTTATTTTTTATTTTGAACTATGTAAATATATTTTTAGAAATAAATATGTCTTTATAATATACACTCATTTTTTTTTCTCTTACTTCAGTTTTACTTCTCTAAATCCAATCAACTTAAAAATATATCCATATACTATTTATTCTCTCTTCTCTTCTGCATCTTTTCACTCAATTTCTTTCCTCTCAAAATCTATTATCGTCCAACCAGAGCATGAGTCCTACGAAACAGCACCCGGGATGAATTCGTTAAGCTTCCATGCTCTGAGAAGCAAGTGGAAACGAAGTTCAGATTGGGCTCCCAATTTGGCCAATAAATTAGCACATTAATTACCATTTTTTGAGAATATACCTAATTGAAACAGACTAATTCAGTCCTATCTTCATCCTAATGTCATGGATTAAGCTTGCATGTTTGTGCATATGAAGAAAGGCACCATCAATCAATTGAATAGCTATAAGTAGTAATATTTAAAATTTAAAATGAGATAACTTCTATGCATATTATTCTTTATATGTAATAATGTATTTTATTTTCCTAGGACACTTATTGTATCAACTTCTATATTAAATTAAATTAATAGTTGTTTCTCTTTAATTAGTTAATTAATAGAGCATTTTATTTTTAATTTTTTAATCAATATTATTTATTAGACTTAATTACACTTTTTATCTCTAAAGTTTCACAATTTTGTGAATTTTACCCCAACAAAATTGTTTTAATTGTAACGATTTTTCTATGTGGGGACAACATTCGCTATATTTGTAAATTGGGAGACAAGATTTACAAAAAAAATTGATTTGGTAGCAAAATTTGCGAAATTGTGTAATTTTAGGAGGCAAATATGTAATTAAGTATTTTTTTAATATTAACTATAATACACTATTTGCAAATCATAATTAAATTAATATTTAATTTTTTTAAAAAATTAATATTTAAACTAATTTATATTAGTTTCTATTTTTACTAATAATACATTATTTTTTTTCTTAATTTTATATTTTCATATTGCATGTTTATTTTTAAATATCTGTATAGCTTGGAGTTTGAGTCCTGGATATATAATAATGTTAAATACTTGAAGAGAGAATTTTGCCGTCTATAATAACTTTATTTGACTCGAACAAGATTGTTTTCGGTAAAAGATAGATGTGGTGCTTAAAAAAGAAAAATCTGTGTAGCCATCAAAGGAATACTTGTGTTAATACATATCATTAAATTAAATTGAATGATAATGACAATTCCTTATTTTTTTATGTAAGATAATTACGATTCATTGCATCGTCAAAATAATAATAACAATTCATTGAACTTTCGCTGAACATGGTAAGTATCATCTTCCATGTTCGTGCTATGTGACCGTGAGTCCCGTGACTTGCGCTTCCGGGTATGGACTAAGGACAGTGTTTTTCCTTTTCCTTTTAGGTTCTTTAAAATAATTAAATGAGTATAAATACACTAATAATATAAGAATTTAATAGTCATGTACTGTCAGTGTAAAAAATTTTACAATGTCAACTACTCAGAAATCATCGTTAATATGACTTTTAAAGTATTTATTCTAAAAATAAACAAACTTACAATAAATGGTGATTTGTAATTAGATGACAGTATAAAACTATTTTACACTAGTCAGTGTATAACCTGTTTTCTCATAATATAAACATTTTTATCCTGTTAATTAATTAAATAATACTTTAAATATGATATTTGAAATAAATTTAATTTATATGTGTTGATAATATAATTTTTTATATTATTATCTAATTATAGATTAATATGTATGATAAAATTATTAATTTTTACAATAATTATTTTAAAAGTTATATTTAAAATGACTTTTTAATTAGATAAAATCACACATGAAATTATTTTTTTAAACAGTTATTACAAAAATAAAGAATTTAATTAGAATGCACATTCTATGTTTAATAAAGAGTTTAATTTTATAATTAATTAATTAAAAATTATTATCAATATGATTTTAAATTAATTATTATGATCAAATTACAGTGTGTTTTTTTTTTTTGCATTTTAATTAAATTAGAATATAATAATATCCTTATTAAATAGTCAAATGTAGACAACAATTTATTTGAATAATTAAAAAATAAATTACGTTCACACTTTGGTTGGTTAATCTCTAGCCATACATTTTTTTTAATTCTTTTCTTCCTTTTCACACTCTAATGTCGACTTACTCGGGAAACAGAAATTGTGTGAAGAGAAAAGAAATAACTGTGAAATTAAAAAATGAATATGTTTGGTAATGGAGAAATGAGAAAGGAGAGAAATAAAAAAAAATGTGACATTCATTAGTTATTTTTATTTTATTTTTTATTTATTTCTATTCACCTATTTATTTTTTTCTATTTTTTATTTCTCTTGAATCAAACTCTTTATTTTATTTATTTTTCATTTATTTCCATTCATCTTTCCTATTTTCAGCAACTCTGTTTTTCACTTAGAAAAATGCTAGCAACATTATCTCTAATACTCTTTCTAATAGTCTTTCAACTATTGGTTAGAATTTTCTAAAAATTACAAATTTTGGTAGATTTCACTTCTTATTTAATGAGTCTCTTATGATTTTAGAAGAGAAATGTTAACAATACTTTTCAAACACCATCTTTCTAACATTTTCTCAACTAGTGACTAGAATTTATTGAAAATCACAAATTTTAATAAGTTTCATTTTTTATTTAACGAGTCGCTCTTCTAATTTAGAAGCAAGACCTATTAAAATATATGATTTTAAATAAACTCTAACAAATAACTGAAAGAGTGGTAAAAAGAAAAAAGAAACCTATTTTTTTCATTCCTAGGGACCTGTTTTTATTTTTTACGCTTACATATGTTTTTAGTCACTTAAATTTAGGGTAAATTCGTTTTTGGTCCCTCAAATTTAAAAGTAATCTTTTTAGTTTATAGTAATTTGAAAAAAACATGTTTTAATTCTCTAGCCCAAATACGTGCCACACAAAACTCATATAGTAATGTCTCTGTCAGTGAAAATATTATACCGAACTCAACTGATATTGTACAGTTGACTCAATCTATGCTTATCAAAACTATAAGTGGTCCTAAAGACTAAAATACACTATTTTCAAATCAAAGAAACTAACAAAATATTTTTAAATTTGAAAAAATAAATTTAACCCAAATTAGGGGGATGAAAAAATATTTAAATCTATTTTTTAAAACAAACTTTATAATCGCAGTAGTGCTTGTTCACGAAATAAGCAAAAAGGTTGGAAAAGCGCTTAATAAAAGCAAGAATACAGCAAATCGCGACGCTGCTGGGTCCGGTTGCTTCGTAGCACCCTCCCGATTTTCGCTGGCACACACATGTGACATGCCACAACACAATCTATAACCATTCATTCGTTCCTTATTCTTCCATTTCTGTTGTCGTAATCCTCCCTCTCTCTCTCTCTCTCTCTCTTTTTCGCTTTCTGTTCCGCAATGGACATCCGTCGCCGGCCGGGGGGCACCGCTGACGACGGCGCCACCCGCCCGAAGAGGGGCTCCTCCTCCTCTCCGCCTTCCCCGAAGGCGTCGGACGCGCTCCCCCTCCCTCTGTACCTCACGAACGCCGTCTTCTTCACGCTCTTCTTCTCGGTGGCGTACTACCTCCTCCACCGGTGGCGCGACAAGATCCGCAGCTCCACCCCTCTCCACGTCGTCACCCTCCCGGAGATCGCCGCCATCTTCTCCCTCATCGCATCCTTCATCTACCTCCTCGGCTTCTTCGGCATCGACTTCGTCCAGTCCTTCATTTCGCGCGCCTCCCACGACGTCTGGGACCTCGACCCGGCGCCCTCCCTCCCCAGACCGCCGATCTCCTCCTCCTCCGCCTCCGGCGACGACGAGGAGATCGTCAGTGCCGTCGTGGAGGGCGCCACGCCCTCCCACGCGCTCGAGTCCCGCCTCGGGGACTGCCGCCGCGCCGCCGCGATTCGCCGCGCGGCGCTGCAGCGCGCGACGGGGCGGTCGCTGGAGGGGCTGCCGCTGGAGGGGTTCGACTACGAGTCGATTCTGGGGCAGTGCTGCGAAATGCCGGTGGGGTACGTGCAGGTTCCGGTGGGGGTGGCGGGGCCGCTGCTGCTGGACGGGTTCGAGTACACGGTGCCGATGGCCACCACGGAGGGGTGCCTGGTGGCGAGCGCCAACCGAGGGTGTAAGGCTATTTATGCGAGCGGTGGGGCCAGCAGTGTGGTTTTGAGGGATGGCATGTCGAGGGCGCCTGTCGTGAGGTTCTCCACTGCTAAAAGGGCTGCGCAGTTGAAGTTCTTCCTGGAGGATCCTCTCAATTTTGACACCTTGGCCCTTGTTTTTAACAGGTTTGCTTTTTAACTCTTTGGGAATGAGTTCCTGATTGAGTAGTCAGCGTCTTATGTGCTTGTTTGCATTCACGTTGGGTCATCCAAAATCATAAATGTCAGTGATTTTGGGGAAATGTTTATATGTTTGGCTGCATGTTGAAGAATTGATCGAGTCCAAAACCAAATTTGAGTAGAAGCAACTTTAGCTGAGTTTCGCTGTTGACTTGCTTTTAGAATAAAAATATTCAAACATAAAACACTTTTACAATTAATTTTAAAATAATTTATTTCAAAATTAATTTAAGAAACGCTCACTCAGACACACCCTTAGTGAATTCTCTGCAGTTTAGGGATTAATATTTGATGTTGATTTATTTTTTTTAATGTTAGGGGAGAATTAAAGGTATGGTTTTCCTTTAAAATTTTGTTTTGTTTCTGATAATTGCGAAAAGGATGAGTGGAGGAAATATGAGTAAAGGATTTTGGATATTGTTTCTGGTGGACTTTTTTCTTATTTATGATGAGTTTTTGTGTTTGGTTTAATGGTTTCAGGTCGAGTAGATTTGCCAGGCTGCAAGGGATTCAGTGTGCTATGGCTGGGAAGAATGTTTATTTGAGATTCACTTGTAGCACGGGTGATGCCATGGGGATGAACATGGTTTCAAAAGGGGTGCAGAACGTTCTTGATTTTCTTCAAAATGATTTCCCTGACATGGATGTTATTGGCATCTCTGGTAATTTCTGTGCCCTTTCCCAGTTTAATGGAGGGGATTTACTGATTTTTTCTTGTAAACCTGAATGATGTCACCTGTTTACTTTTGTGTGTGCTATATATATTACATATGGTCTCTTTGTCTCCTTTCATTTACGTACTTGTTTCTTTCATGGAAGTGGTCCAATCATATTATCTTAATGCTTTCCATATCGTCTTTGACGTGTTAGCCTTTTTTAATACGTTGTATCGTATTGTACTAGTATAATCTTTCCGTAGCATCTTTGACGTGTTGGCTTTTTTTTATTATATATATCGTATTGTATTGTATTATATTGTTATAGGTATTATCTGATTTGAACAGGAGACTTGTGTATAATGGTGTTATTGTAGACGTTCATTATACATGTGGTAAAGTTGAATTATTTTCGGAGCTTGATTTGTCTGTTCTATCTGCTCTTTGCAAAAGGGATGATGTCAGTGATAAGTACGCAATTTATTGTTAAAGTAGTCATATTTTACTCTTTTGTTGCTTAATTATGATCTATGAACTATGAACATGATGCAAAAAATTGAGACTCGGTCAAACTCTTGCATTCATCACCAATTTATTAATATTTCTCATTTGATCAGATTTCTACTGTGTACTAGTATTTGCTTCTTTCGTCGTGTCAAATCCGGTTTAGTATTCTCAGTCTGAGTTAACTTGCTTGCATCTCTTGAAGGTGTCACTATATTAATCTCATTGTTTGGTTATTTGATTTGTTGCCTATAATCAGGGCATGCTGAAATTGTTTTAATGGGAATATTAGACCGAAAATCTGATGGTTATGTACTGACTTGATCCTTTAGGAAATTATTGTTCGGACAAGAAACCTGCTGCAGTAAATTGGATCGAGGGACGTGGAAAATCTGTTGTTTGCGAAGCAATTATCAAAGAAGAAGTGGTGAAGAAGGTATTGAAGACCAATGTGGCTGCCCTGGTGGAGCTTAACATGCTCAAAAACCTCGCTGGTTCTGCTGTTGCTGGTGCTCTTGGTGGATATAATGCCCATGCTGGTAACATTGTTTCTGCCATTTTTATAGCCACTGGTCAAGATCCAGCTCAAAATGTTGAGAGTTCCCATTGCATAACCATGATGGAAGGCGTCAATGATGGGAGGGACCTTCATATCTCAGTGACTATGCCTTCCATTGAGGTGATTTGGCACTCCATCCCTTCTTACACAGTTACTCTTCTATATTTGGTTAATTTTCCAATTTAATAGCTAAGGTTTATATGATTCATTGTCCTCTCAGGTGGGTACTGTTGGGGGTGGGACTCAACTTGCATCCCAGTCTGCTTGCTTGAATTTGCTTGGTGTGAAGGGTGCAAGCACGGAGTCACCAGGATCAAACTCAAGACTCTTGGCGACCATTGTTGCTGGATCTGTTCTAGCAGGAGAGCTGTCTCTGATGTCTGCCATTGCGGCAGGGCAGCTAGTCAACAGCCACATGAAATACAACAGATCAAGCAAAGATGTAACCAAAATATCATCTTGAGGTCGTGGAAGCTGTTGCAGTCATTGTCAGGACAAAAATAAAAAAGTTAAGGGTCTTCGAGTGCAAAAACCGAAATTTGGGGTGGAAAATGGAAAAACATGAGATTTGATTGTTTGCATCCACGTTTGGCTCTGCATTGCTGTCTGTAGATTTGTTATTATTTGGAGGTAGGAGAGTAGAGTTCTACCAGTTCCTTGTCCCCTTCTGGATCCTTCCTTCCCTGTACACGTTTCATTGCTTATTCGAGCCATTGAATGGGTGTTGACATTCTGCTTCTCCTCAACCAAGACATTTGACGTGTTGTATTGTAATTCTTTTACCTGATATACTATGCTTAGCATATCTACCATTGCCTCTCATAAATATATTGATTCTATTCCATGTACTTGTGTAGTTGGGGACCAGACAGCTGAATGGGTTGATGAATTTTCTCGGGTTGATTGACTAAAATAGGTCAGTTTTACAAATTATTTTCTAGAGTAGGGTTGTTTTGAAACATATTAAAGTGGGGTGGTTAACGTTGAAAAACACTAGTCAAACTAGCGTTTTTCATTTTACGTCAGCAATAATATATATTTTTTCATTTAACCGAGAAAAGGGCCATGTGGCTGCTACTAGGGTATTTCACGTGACAGCAACTTGATGCACAATTGAAATAGCTGTGGACACGTGTGTAACATGCTAGTGTTACTAGTGTTTTTGTTTTTTAAATTTTTATTTATTTTTTAAAAACGGAGAACGCAAGTTTTGTTAGATATTTTTTTAAAAAATTTGGAAGCATTCTTAAATTTTTATTTATTTTTTAAAAAAATTGGAAAGCCCAAGTTTTTTCTTTTTCTTTTTTGAAAATTAGTAGGAATAGCGTTTTTGATTTTTATTTATTTTTTAAAACCAACAAACAAAAGTTTTTCATTTTATTTTTTTTTAAATTTGGAAAATACTAGTAGGACTAGCGTTTTTCATTCTTAAATTTTTATTTATTTTTAATAAATTTGGAAAACAACACTACTACTAGTGTTTTCACTTTTTATATTAATTTTTTTAAAAAAAGAAAATGATACTTTTTAAATTGTTATTATTATTTTTTTAATTTAGAAAAGCCAGTAGTAGTAATATTTTTGTTTTTTAAATTTTTATTTAATTTTTTCAAAACAAAAAACACAGATATTTATTTTTTTTAAATTAGCAAAAATACTACTAATATTTTAGTTATTTTTTTATATTAATTTTTTAAAAAACTAAATGCGGGTATTTAATTATTTATTTATTTTATGTTAAATTCTGAATACGCTAATAATAATAGCGTTTTTGATTATTTTAATTTATTTTAAAAACAAAAAAAATATAAAAAAAATAACTAAAGTTTTAAAAAATAAATAAATATTTAAGAATGGAAAACGCTAGTCTAGCGTTTTCCAAATTTTTAAAAAAAATTAAAATAAAAAATTTTCGTTTTTTGGTTTTAAAAAATAAATAAAAATCAAAAACACTATTCCTACTAATTTTCAAAAAAAAAAAATTGCGCTTTCCAAAATTTTTAAAAAATAAATAAAAATTTAAGAATGGAAACGCTACTAGTGTTTTCCCAATTTAAAAAAAAATGACAAAACTTGTGTTCTCCATTTTTAAAAAATAAATAAAAATTTAAAAAGTAAAAATGCTATTAGTACTAACATTTTCTAAAAAAAAAAACGAAAAGACTATATTAGTACTGGCGTGTTGCACATGCGTCCACAGCTATTTCAATTGTGTGTTAAGTGGCTGTCACGTGAGATACCCCAGTGGCAGTAGCATTTTCTGAAAACGCTACTGCCATTGAGATATTTCACGTGGTAGCCACATGACCCTTTTCACGGTTAAATGAAAAAAATAATAATATTATTGTTGATGTAGAATAGAAAACACTAGTTTGATTGGCGTTTTTCAACGTTGACCACTTCATTTTGGTAATATGTTTCAAAATAACCTTACTTTGGTAAATAGTTTGTAAAACTGACCCACCGATCAGCCATTTTCTCGTCTTTTTTGTCCGCCAGTGCCCATGAATTGAATTTGACCGTGTCATGATTTACTAGCTCTTGTCCTATTTATACGATTTCTTTCAACCACTTTATAAGAATTAAAAGAATTTAGTTAATTTAATCAGTAGTTTTAAACTTGCCAACAAATTTTTGTATAATTTTTGCAGTATTGTCTTTAAAATTTTTGGGATTCCATTGCTTTTAGTCTTTATCTAATTAATTAATGTATTTCTATTTAAGGGTATTTTTGTAAGAAAATTAATGTAATAGATAATTCGGGAAAGGTCTTATAAAAAGGATTAAGATAAATTTACAAGAGATTTTTATAAAAAGCAAGGTAGTATTTAATTGTGTCATTAGGTGCATGATAGAGAGATTATGTTTTTGCCATTTTCATTTGCTGTTCTAACTTCGTAAGATGTTTTTAACATTGGTGTTTGAGGTATACTCATAAGCAAAATGCATTCAGTATTGAAGCATAAGAATCACCACTCAATCATTTGATGTTCGCTTGTCTATGTTATAGGATGAACTTGTAAACTAAGAAAGTTCTAACACAGTAGATAATTATGTGTTTTTTAAACATGTTCGATTCTTAATTGTGTATATGGAAGAAAAAATTGTTGAAAGAGGTAAAATTTATTTGAATGATCTTTAAGCTTCAAATGGATCAATATTTAACTATTGCTTGCGTAATATACTTAATATAAAAAGAGGACAAATTCGTGATGTGAAATGCAGAAAACTATTTTCATGTTGCTCATGTCTCTCTTCATGTCTCTATTCAACAGTAAAGTTTTTCAGTTATTTTTCGTCTTTCCGGGTAATTAATTAATGCTATCAAGCATTTTGTAGATTATTATTATTACTATTATTAACTAATCTAGATCTTTAAAATTCTTTTGTATATATAGGTCATTATTTCTACAATTCTATTAATACCACAGAAATATGAGGAAAGTAATGACCGGACTTTCAGTTATTTTTAGAATGTGGATCAACTTAACTGCTTAATGTAGTAAGTAGTTAAATAAAGCAATACCAAATTCTAAAATTCTACCAAATTTTACGTGCTTGAGTTATTTTATAAGAAATCTTAATCTGGTAGTTGTAATAGAATTTGTATTTTATAAAAGTTATGTAACGTTGTATATGTACAAATACATATATACTCTAATAATATATTTTGACACATCTACTCTATTGTTTTTTATTATAGACGTGGAATTTCCATCATAAAATATTAGATTGCAAATGCCCATACAATAATAACCGACAAGTTTGCTACACGGATTGAACATAATAAGTAAGTATGACTTAATAATATAAATAACTTTTTCACCAAAAAAGAAGAAGGATTAAACAGATGAAATGTATCAATTCTTACATAATTTATTAGTCCGAGCAGAATTAGGCTCGTATCTCTTAAGTAATATTTTAAGTTTGAATTTTGTAGATAAAAAAAAACGTGATTGAAAGTGAAGATCTTATTAAAGGTTGTCAATCAAATTTTCAGATTTTCAAAAGAGATTAATTATCAATAAAGTCGATGAATATTTTGCACTTAAAACATGATAAGTAAAAATATTCTTACATAATTTAATTACTTTTAATACACATATTAAAAAATGAATGTAAATATTATTTTAGCAGCTTTGGGTAGAAAGGTGGCGATGGGCCGTCGGCCCAAATCATAAAAAAAGAAGTTTGGGTTCGAAATGTATAGCAGCACACAAGAGAAAACACTCGTTCACACTCGCTGCGAGAGAGAAGGAGCCAGAAGCTGCTACTTCTCGACCCACTTTGAAGCTCAAAACTTAAACCCTAGTTCTCCCTCTCTTTCTCGCGTCTTCAACCATGTCAGCGATGCTGGTAATCTCTCTCTCTCTCACTCACTCTCTGCTCTGTTGTCTGTTTCCCTAACCTAACCTAACCTAACCTAACTCGCTGGAAATGGTGGATCAAACAGCAACCTCAGATTATTCTGCTGAAGGAAGGCACGGACACTTCGCAAGGGAAGCCGCAGCTAGTGAGCAACATCAATGCCTGCACCGCCGTCGCCGACGTCGTTCGCACCACCCTCGGCCCTCGCGGCATGGACAAGCTCATCCACGACGACAAGGGAACCGTCACCATCTCCAACGACGGCGCCACCATCATGAAGCTCCTCGACATCGTTCACCCCGCCGCCAAAATCCTCGTCGACATCGCCAAGTCTCAGGACTCCGAGGTAACCGACCCGTTCCCTTCGATCTCGTACATCGCCGTCGTTCGCATTCCCAGTGTCAACGGTTTCTTCGCCTCGAGTGTTAAGATCTTTTTGTTTTTGCCTAATTCAGCGGAATAGCGTGTTTTGTAAATAAACTCTCGTGTTGTTTTTCTAACATTCTTGTTGTGAATGTGAAAAGGTTGGCGATGGAACCACCACTGTGGTGTTGCTTGCAGCTGAGTTTTTAAGGGAGGCCAAGCCTTTCATTGAAGATGGTGTTCACTCTCAAAATTTAATTCGGAGCTATAGGACCGCATGCTCCTTGGTACGGATATATCTCTAGTTTTTATTTTATTTTTTGTCTTAATTTATGTAGGATTAACCTCTCAATAAAATGAATTAAGCTTTTTCCATAAGTTAAAATTAGCTTATGCATAATTTAAGATCAGTTTTTGAAGAAGTTAAATGAGAGACTTTCTATCAAAGTTGTAGCGGACGAGTTCATTTTAACTTAATTCATTTTACCTTCTTATTTTCTTGTCTTATACGCTCATTGAGAAGTTTAGCCAAACAGGGTCTATGTTGATGTTGGATACTGTCAGTGGAAGCATGTTCCTGATTTGTCACGTTATGTTTGTCTTGTTTAATCATTGGTGCAGGCAATTGAGAAGGTTAAAGAGCTAGCTGTTAGCATAGAGGGGAAAAGTCTGGAAGAAAAGAAAAGCTTGCTTGCTAAGTGTGCTTCTACCACACTTTCTTCCAAGCTTATAGGTGGAGAGAAAGAATTCTTTGCATCCATGGTTGTGGATTCTGTAATTGCAATTGGGAGCGAAGATAGGTTGAACATGATTGGAATAAAGAAGGTACATGTATTGGTTCTTTTACAATCTTGTATCTGTGTGCCGCATTCTCTCTTTTGCATTGGTGAGTGTGTGATGTGACTTTTAATAGAGGAAAATTTAATGGCAAACAAAAAAATGCTAAAAATAGAGGACCAAAGATATTCTTAAACAAAGGTAGTAAGGTACTATAATAAAAAAAACCAAAGAAGCTCTTCAATCTGGTAAGGCTATCCTATCAATTTGTGGATGTGTGTGCATGCTTCTGTGGTTGTAGTTTGTGTTAGAGATTGCTGTTTGCGGACTTATATTTCAAGTTGATTGCTATTACTAAGTTTTCCCATTACTGTCAACCTAAGTTTTAGTGAACTTTCTGGGCCTTTAAAAGTGCTTCTTCTTTGCTACTCTCTCTATTCTATGATAATTGTCACTTTAGCAAAAATTTTGTTCCAAATTATTTGTCATTTTACAATACCAAGAAAACATTTTTTTTAACTTCTTTTCAATTTTTTCCTCCTTCCACATTATCAATAGTGCTCATTAAATTGTCTTGATAATTGTAAAATTAAGTTATTTTCTTTTCTTTATAGATGAATTATTAATAATACATTGTTTCAAGAAAAGGGTAATTTAGTCCCATAATCCCTTTTTCTTTTAGATTTAGGATAATTATTAGTTTCCTTAATTCTTGTGCAATACTCTAAAGTGACAATTATTTTGGAATGGAGGGAGTACAAGAGTTAAACAGCATCAGAAGCCTTAATATTTAGTGTTTTCCTTCCCACCCTGATAAAGCCTGCCTAGTTTTCATATTATTGTAATTAGATTCTTCAGGCTTTCACTGCTCTTAAAATATTCTAAAGTAGACATGTTGTATTTGTTTTTCATGTTCTGTAATATTGCTTTTGGAATTTTAAATGTGTTTGTGTGTATTTGATAACTCAAGATGTCATAGAAAGTAGAGCAATCAACTAACCGAAGTGGTTACATATGAAGATCATATGTAGATTTTGTTTTTATAGTTAATGTTCGATTATATATAAGTTTCGTGTAAATTAGAAACTTATTTTGAAAATCAATGGTGGAGACTCAGGTTTTCTTTTACAGGTTCCTGGTGGTACCATGCGAGACTCATTTCTAGTAAATGGCGTTGCCTTCAAAAAGACATTTTCATATGCTGGGTTCGAGCAACAGCCCAAGAAGTTTCTCAGTCCAAAAATACTATTACTAAATGTTGAGTTGGAGCTAAAATCTGAGAAAGAAAATGCTGAAATAAGGTTTTTTTTTTTTTTTCTGTAAATTTTGTTCTTTTCTTTTGTTTGATGATGCTGAGATCTTATTGAAGGATTGCTTACTTAATTGGACTTCTTTTTCTCTTGTTCACTACAGATTATCAGATCCAGCGCAATATCAGTCAATAGTTGATGCAGAATGGAATATTATTTATGACAAGTTGGATAAATGTGTCAACAGTGGTGCCAAAGTTGTTCTTTCACGATTGGCTATTGGCGATCTAGCTACACAGGTTTTAATCATCTTTTTTTTAATTGAATCTATTTTTCTTCCATGTTCTTGAATTTCTTTCAACAATTCATAAAATATTGAACCTTTCTATTTAGTAACATGCAAAGTGTACTGTGTGCCACCTCCTCCTGGGATAGTTTCCTGGTGCATTATATGCATTGCCTCTTATGTAATAATGGGCTTTTATTCAGTTTTGCATTTTCTATTCTGCCACCTTATTGTTTTTAACATAATAAGTGTAGATTGGCATCCTTATTTTCTGTTTTGTTCATGATAATTTTTGAAAATTACTTCTTTTACCGTGTATGTTAAAAACTTTCATGAATATTCATAATCTTTTTTTTTTAATTAACTTGTTCTTGATACAGTATTTTGCAGATCGAGACATTTTCTGTGCTGGTCGTGTAACTGAAGAAGACCTAAAAAGGGTTGCTGCTGCAACTGGTGGAACCGTACAAACATCCGTCAATAACATTATTGATGAGGTTACATATTATTTTTGTGTCTGTCGTAATTTGCTTGTTTTCTAAAGTTATGTATTACAACTGAACTTCTTGTGATTTACTGGCTTGAAGGTCCTTGGAACTTGTGAGATTTTTGAGGAAAGGCAGGTTGGAAATGAGAGGTTCAATATATTCAGTGGATGTCCATCTGGCCAAACAGCCACCATAGTTCTTCGTGGTGGAGCTGATCAGGTCTGTTATATGTTGTGCTTTATGAAGCTTGTAGTTGAACTTGTGTAATAGATCTTCTCTTTTGAGCATATAGTTATATATGATGTTTGCTATTCTCTTGCAGTTCATAGAGGAAGCAGAGCGAAGTTTGCATGATGCAATCATGATTGTTAGGAGGGCTTTGAAGAATTCAACTGTGGTTGCTGGGGGAGGTGCTATAGATGTATGTGTCTAAAATTTGTAGGTAGATATTGCTGAATTATATTAGTCAATGTGTTGGAATTTAAAATGTGGTTCTTGTTGGTAGATGGAGATAAGCCGGTACCTGAGGCAGCATGCACGTACAATAGCTGGAAAATCTCAGCTTTTCATTAACTCCTATGCAAAAGCTCTTGAGGTAACCGTTTTGGAATTTGAGTCAATCCATAGTTGTGGTCTTTTATGTTTGCTGATATTCTATTGTTTTATTCATTCAACTTTGTTAGTAACAGGAGGCAAAACCTGTTTGACACAAGTGTTAATTTTTATTTTTTTTTGCACTAATGGTGTTCTCCGTGAAGAACTTCTCAACTTAGTCATCTAAAGTTCCATGTAATAGGATACCTAAAAATGAACAATGTGTTTTTTTTACTTTTTTCCTTTTCAAATCAATCATTGATGCTGTAAAAATGTGTCTGGTAGTTGTTCCATATATGACAAGGCCTGACAATGACAATTTTGGAAAATCTTAAGGATGTTTCTCAGACATTTTATCAGATGATGAGGAACTGTTCAATCAGATGCCTCGTTACTGTATTACCATGGGGGAAGGGTTGGGAGAAAAATCCCTTGTGCATATTTTTACTCAATAGATGTCTTGAAATTGCATCACTAAGTATTTGGTTTTGCATGCACGCTGTCTGTAAGAAATGGGACATGAAGGGTATGGGTCATGTTCTTCTGTTCAAAGAGTATAGTTACTTGATTGTATTTTGATGCAAAAAGTTACGGTTTTATTGCAGGTTATACCAAGACAATTATGTGACAATGCCGGATTTGATGCAACTGATGTGCTGAATAAACTAAGGCAGAAACATGCACTTCCTTCTGGTTGGTTGGCCATCTTTTTGTCTGCATGCGGCATGCTTGCTTACTTATATCTATTGCACAATTACTTGCATGCATACTGGCATATACTTATTTGCCTGCTTGTTACAGGTGAGGGAGCACCATATGGGGTGGACATAGCTACTGGTGGAATTGCTGACTCTTTTGCTAACTTTGTTTGGGAGCCTGCAATTGTGAAGGTGTCTGCCTGCAATTAGATGTACAATTTTATATTCTGATTCGATTGTTTTATATGATGGTTAAGTTAGTTAATAAATTTGCAGATCAATGCTATAAATGCTGCAACAGAGGCTGCTTGCCTTATCTTAAGTGTGGATGAAACAATAAAAAATCCTAAGGTAAGTTTAGTTCTGTCATTGTCTATTAGCTGAGGATTGTGCTTCTGTTCTTAATTTATTTCCTGGAGACTTGCATAATTTGAAGGAATTATTGATCTATTATCAGTATTATATTATGTATATTCTAATTTTACTTTAATTATTTTTCCTGTTTGGACTCAAATGTTTTGGTCAGCGATTTTGTACTTTGAAAGGGCAATGCTTTACAAATTTACCTGGATATGTGCAGTGTCACATCAAGAATTCTCCGCACAAATTCTGTCAATCCAATTGTTCTACTCTTCTGTCTCTTTTAAGCATTGTTCATATATCACTGTGTGTTGAGGAATGAGTACTAGTTTTCATGGTGCTTTGTCCATGCAATATTGTTGTTCTTGTAGTTTTGAAAATATGATCCTGGTCTCTGTCCAATAGCATATTTGTTGTGTGGGAATGGTAATTAGTTCCTTCTTCTACTCCATGTGAATGGGGGATTACATGGTTTGCAAAGAAAATTGACAAAAAGTATTTCATTCCTCACTTGAATTCTTTAAAGATGGCAATCAATATCCTCTTCATTGAAGATGTGGGAATGCTGTGATTGGTAGGCATTTGGAATGGAGATTTTTGTTTCTTTTCCTAACTTAATGCTTTTGCTTTTACAAGACATTTCTACTTTTACAAAATGACAAAAAAAGTTCCCTCACACAAGTTACCCAAATTTTTTTATAGTGGTACAAATTTATTGTGCCCTCTCCTTGTTTCCTCCCGATCATTTTTTTTTTAAGTTTGATCCACCCTACTTGGAGTTTGGGTGCTACAACAGGTTAAGTTAGAAGTTGTCACCTATTTAAGGGACAGAGAGAGAGAGAGCTTGTGAACAATTTTGGTTGATATTGTCGCAATTGTTCTACCTGGGTCTCATCTTCTGACTTTCTGAATTTTACATTGATTTGCAGAATTGTGTTGTTATGTCTACTTAAGTCTTGCTATTTTTAATCTTAATGTAACTAGATTTGTTTAAGTTTATTTTTTCTCTATAGCTTGTTTTATTTTGGCTATTTCCGTTATGCAGCTGATTTTGATTGTTTTGTCTATTTAACATATGTAGTCTGAGAGTGCACAAGGAGAGGCTGCTGCAAGTGCCATGGGCAGAGGTCGTGGAGGTGCGTTCCGTGGTCGTGGAAGAGGAATGCGGAGGTGATGAGAAATGCATTCTATTACGGGTTGAGTGTGGTGCATTGTCTGTCTAATTCGTGTGGGGCCAATGCATGCTTGTTTCTGCTACTTGGTGTTGCTAGAAGTGTGCCGATTTTTGAACCTATAAATCATGAAATGAAAATGTAATGGAGATTCTGGGAACATCATCTGATCAAACTAGGATTTGAAGATAGCAATTTTCAAGCATTGTCTTTCTGACAATCATTTTATACGTTGGAGGGGTTAAAACTATCGCATGGCTGTTGGTGGGACTTAAGCTTCTTGTGAAATTTTGCATCCTGTTCCACAAATTTCGACTATTTATTTACTTCGTATAAGCATGTGATTTCAGTTTTTTTTTCCCGACTATAAAAAGTCATGAGTGGGGAGAGTGTAAGAATATGGCATACTAAAAAATTGATCTTTGAATAGTGGTTTACGGTAGTGGCTGGTAAAGGATGCAATTTCAATCACTCGAGGTGAAGGTATATTGTATGTGTGCAAGCTACTTTGAAAATTGAATCAATTATGAGCACTCGAAAATAGGTTTATGGGTTCATGTCGTGATGAAATTAGTACTAGTATATTATAATATGTCAAACAACAATTACATTAAAATTAGATAAAAAAAAAAAGTTAGTTTAACCTTTATATTACCGTAAAATAACTATTTATTTTTGTAAGATGAAGTATTAGTTGAAGCTGATAGTTAATCAGTAAATAAATTTCAGTCAAACTTTAGCTTGTTGTAAGCTGAGGGAAGAATATGTAAAGAGAAAAAGAAAGAGAAGTAGTAAGAAATAGAGTGGAAATAGAGGTTGTTTGGTTGGAGAGAAGTAGAGAAGAAATAGAGTGGAAGTTTTGCTTTTTGACTTTTAGGGATTTGGAGTGAAAGAATAAAATTATATATATAACCTTCATAATTTGGAATGATATAGAGAAAATATATTCAATATGTGATATGCATATTCGAATGCATATCACATATTCGAATATGTGATATGCATATTCGAATATGTGATAATATGCATATTCGAATATGCATATCACATATTCAAATATGTGACTGCGTATTCGAATATGTGATATGCATATTCGAATATTTCATACTTGTCCAATTTTTCGATAATATTTTTTCAATTTTTTGAAAAAAAAATATAGATATATGCAGTGCAGTACATGCAAGCTATTATTTTACTCCAAATCACCATACCCAACTGTAATCACTCACGATATTTAAAACCAACTTTCATAAAAATTATAAATTTTCAACCAATAATATACAAAGTAACAAAAAATAACAAAAGGTAGAAGGTAATATATATATATATTCGAATACATACATATATATATTCGAATATATGTATATATTCAAATATGTCATGTGACATATTCGAATATATACATATATATTCAAATATATATATATATATATATATAATTAGTAATTGTTTATTATTTTTAATTTTAAAAATCAAAATTTTAATTTTAATATGTAAAACAAATATTCAAATGTGTTCTACATATTCGAATATGTGTTTTATATATTCGAATAACTATATATTTTTGATAGATATTATTTGAGGCTGAATATTAATACTAAATAAATTTCAGTCAAACTTTTAGTGTGGGCAGCCCATGCCTACTAGAATAATAAAAGAAAAAAACCATGCCTACAAGGCTGGAGTTCATCCGTCAAGTTCGAAACTTCAATTCTGACTCCATAACATCATTAGACATCATGTCTTCCTCGATCCCATCAACGTTCTAATTCATTAAACCATCGCATTAAAGCACTAGATTTAGATTAGTCCTTGAAACTATAAGCATAAGTTAATTTAATTCTCAATATTATAAAAAAAAATTAGTTATTGACTTCTATAGTTGTCCATCAATTTATTTCCTAAAATTGACGCTATCAATTAATTTGGTCTATGACATTATAGAATCAATTAAGTTAATCCTTGAATTTGATATTTGTCAATTTGGTTTTTGAATTTGACAATCATAATTCATAAGTTCATTTAGTATCTGGTATTAGGAACCGAATTGACTAGTACACAGTGAAGTTAAGGACTAAATTGACTTATGCACATCAAAAGCAGGGATTAAAATGACTATTGAGAAATTTCGGAATCAAATTGACATATCTTTAACATTAGAGACTAAAATGACTGACAATTTCTAATTTCAGGGCCTAATTATTTTCTCTTAATTTTAGAGACTAAAATAACTAGTGATTATAATTTCATAAACTAATCTCATGGTATACTCATTGCCATTCCCTTTCTCTTCTTGCATGAAAGATTTCTTGGTCAGTTGCTTACCTTTGCTTAGGAAGGCCCTCTATCGGCCAGAAACAAAGAATTAGTTTAGACAGTTAGAGTATAGGGTTGGCTATTTGACCGAGTTTTTATTTGATTAAAAAAATTAGTTTAATGAAAAAATTAAAAATTAAAGAAGTTACGAAACAAAAAATATATTAAAAAAAATAGAAATCTATTTAAACCGATTTTATACTAGACATAATAGATGAAAATTGTTGAGTACACAATTTAGATTAGTTTAAGTTTATACAAATAAAAGGTCTAGAGAGTAGAGATAGTTGTGGTTCTACCCAGCGAAGAGTGGCAAGAAATCAACCCTTTGATAGGATTGCTATGATTTTGTTATTTATATCATTTGACACGAGGTGTTTTGAGTTCTATGTTGTACGAAAACAATAAAGAACTCAATTGTTACTCATCAGAACTGGGTTGTCAAAAATATAAAAGAAAACAAAAATAAAAGAAGGAAAAGGATTTCATGATTACGATGAATTTATTGCCCCACTACATGCGAGAAGCAAAATGTCAGCAATCTTCAAGCATGAATTGCAAACGGAGCTATTAGCTGACACAAGATGTAAAGGATTTGCCCCCAAAATTAGACAACTATAAATGATTAAAGATTCAGACGGAAAATAAAGATTTTTGTTGTGTCAAAGGCTAGGACTAAGAAAAAAAATCAAGGTCTACGGAAGAGGATCTATCAAGGCACGACTTTGTACTTCATGCTGCAAATGAAAAAAATACTAATAATCATCAGACACCTAGCAAGTATTTTTTTTCAATTTAATTTTTTTAAAATGAGAGAAAACTAATAATTAAGGATAATAACCACCAAAAGAGTATATACTAATGAGCATCGAAAATTTGTTCCTAAATGTGGAGGAAGATTAGTAGTTTTGACTTTTGAAGCCTCGCCATTGCAAAGTATATGAGCTAGAAAATTGAACTTTCATTTTCTAAAATGATTAATGAAATATTGGAGACAGTAAAGGAAGTAACCAACAAAAATTAAACAGCAACATCAATACGGTTATCACTAGATGAAGATTTTGAAGAAACAAGAATCCTCAGTACTACAATCTTGAAATGATTACAAATATTCTGCAAAACACCGATCCAATAATTTAGTAATCAACTTCATAGTCAAAAACATTACAAGACAAATCCATATCTAATAAAAATAGATCACCAAAATTCCATTATGCTACAATTCTAAATCTCGGAATCCTCAAGCAGTGTGGTGACCTCATCAGTTGCTTTGGCTTCTACAGGAATGGGGGCAATATTATCCATCGACGAGGGTACCTAGGTCTCCCTTCCTTTCCATCAAATAACTGCAGGTACATCAAAAAAGGATAGACACATGATTCATGATTAAAAGATGCAAAAAGGTGAAAGGACTAACAATATTGGTTCACTTAATAGTATATGATACGCTTTCACCCCATCCAAATGATAATTTTATCGAAAAAACACAATCCAAATCCAGCAGACATTGGCATAACCAAACAATAAACATCAGATTCTGACAAGGAACAGAAATTTTCAATCCAAATGTTTAACATAGCAGGAAAAGAAATGACGTCACAATGGGGTTTATGGTCTTGATTGGATAAATTTCTCCATAAACACTTATAAGAGAAGAAAATAAGAAGGTAAAATAAATTGAGTTTTTCCCATAAGCTACAATCAACTTATGCACATCAACTTTTGAAGAAGTTAAATAAGAGAACTTCTATAAAAGTCAAGTGCATAAGCTGATTTTAGCTTATTGGAGAAGTTTATTTTATTTTACCTTCTTATATAATTACTTATGAAAAAGTTTATCCAAACAAGCCATATCAAGTTAGGCCACAAACCTTTTGAAATCCTCAAAATCTAAAATCAGATAGTTTAGGAAAAAGCACAATCAAATTATTTCCTTTATGAAGTACGTGAATATATCCTTTACAAGAAAGTTCAGGTGGAATGTATATATTTTGCTCTTAGATATTCTTATAAAAAAACTGTAAACCATATTAGTGAGCTGAAATATAAAAAGGTAAGGAGACATACCTTCTTCAAACGCCTGTGCTTGGCAAAAGCCCAATTGATCATGATAAAAGTAGCAACCACAAGGAAAATATAACCTGCGACAGTTTGCGTTGCAATGTTGAAGCCCAGCCACTGATAGATCTCGGTTGTGTAATTTGCACAGGTAACAATATTAAAGAGAAAGCCCTTTGGGATTTGATATCCGCCTTCTCCATCAGGTCTGCGAAGATTCTTCAGTATAATATGGCAATAGAAATTTGAAATTTGACAGAGTATCCCAAACCCAAACCCAATCTTCATTTGGAGGTTGCTTACAGGGGTATATAGAGGGTGGTTCACATAATAAGCAATATAAGAGCCAAAGGTCCAGTAATAAGCACAGTTACGGAACACATTGGAAAGGGGTGAGGTTGCATGGCTGAAGCGATGCACAAAAAATGTTTCCAGAATTCGTTTGGCATAATGGAAACACCAATAGTACAACGCATATGTCTGCACAGGGTGGATGACACGTTCACCTTTGTAACCAAAATATTGGTAGACAGGGAGATAATAGAAGACTGGATAGAGAAGCAAAGGTCCCAAATACTCCCAGAAAAAAAGCGTACGGTAAGAAACTTGTGGGCCTAAGTCCTTGAATACTACAGTTAAGGTTTCTGAGTTTCCACTTGTATAGTCTTTCAGACTCTTTTTGTAATTAAGAACAACAGGCCTTTCCTTCGATCCGGGTTGGACAGGAAGTGACAAGCGCTGCCTTGATGGGTGCTTCTTGGCTGTAAGTGAAACATAAAAATCATGTTAATGATCTATGAAATCCAATGGTGCCTAGAGACAGAGATACACTTAGAGATAAGTTTTTTTTTATTCCAAGAGAGGTACTAAGATGCAAAAACAAAGCCATATAATAGTACAGGAGTTGGATGCAGGATTGAACTAGTCTTGCAACCAATAATTCTTTTTATTTCACCAACCAATAAAAATTGGGTTAACTTTCAAAAGCCGAGGAACATTCAAGTATTTCAACTTCAACAACCTAGAATATGTTTAACTAAGAAGTTACTGACAAAGACTTGCAGATCTAATAATCTAATAAATGATACTAAGACTGTGCTAGTGGGTTATCATGCTGCTACAATCATTAAAAAGAAGAAAGATCTTAATTTATGAAGCCCACATACTTCAAAGAAGTAGAAGTATCACCGTCCGACACGTATCCGATACCGATATGCGTCTGATTTGCCCCCATATAACTACTTTTTATAAAAAATTACCCGATATGGCTAAGATACAGCTGAACCTCAGGATACAGTTTCATTTCATAAAGACACGTGCTGTGATTTTTTAAAGTTTCCCTTTTCGTGTAAGTTGATCCGAATCATGCAGCAAAAAGGAGCCCCCATCACCGCTAGGGCTTGCAAATGGCAAGGCCACTAGTAAATGCATCTTCCTTCTCATTCTCCCATTCTAACCACCGACCATAGCCACCCACAAATCCCCATGCCTTGCCTCTGAACCCATGAAACAATCTCCTGCAAGCAGCCATCTGCAGTCGCTGGAGTTGCTGGTGGTTCTAGCTCCTGTTTTGGTTCTCACTCCTTTGCTTGGGTGCTGGGTCTGTGCTCTCCGAGTTGCTATTGCTATTGTGCATTTATGTTATTGTGCATTTTTGTTAACGTATCATGATTGTGTTGAATCTTTATTTTTTTTAAAAAATTCCATATCTCTGTATCCATATGATATCATATTGTAACCGTATCTTATTATGTATCCGGGCTTCTTGGATCTTAATAAATACTCCATAGTAAGAATGATAAACATCAATGAACATCAGAGGCTGTTATCAATTATCATCACAAGGTATAATAAGTTAAAATCCATCACAAAAATAACTAAAACCACATGTGCAACACTACAACTATCTTAGCACCATGCCACCATCAAGATATAAGCCCGAGACTGACTGGATTTTAGTCATTTACATCTCAGATATCACTTTTACAAATGGTCATTTATACATAGAAATAGTAGAGAAAAGGTACACGTTCACTTCACTTACTTCGCTTATGAATTGCCTCCTGCAGATCTGCTACAGTAGCCTACGCAAACAAATAAAGGGATAAACCATAAATTGTTACTCTTCAAAAAAAATTCCCCACTTGCCAATTGAAAAGATAGACAAAATGGGAGAAATTTTGAGTTATACAGATAAAATCCAACTCCCCAAATCAATCTAAGAAATCCAAACTACCATGACAACAATAAAGTTAACAAAATGTAAAAAAATAAAAGTATGGAATTTAGAGAAAAAAGACATACAGAATCGCTGAGCTGAATGCCACCTTTAACCACTTCCCTTCCACTCCGAGAAACCACAGTGACGTTCATCTTTGCGAATCAATAAAGGGTTATATGCAAGATCCAACAGAACTACGGGCTGAAAATTAAAAAAACGGAAATTCACATCAGCAGCCAAAAACACAATGCATGGAGTGTGATTTTTTATACGCAGCAATTAAATTCACAATCACGTTAATATAGCAGAAAACCCCACATTTAATTTCTGTTAATTATGAGGAAATAATCGTCAAATTCCAAGCTTTTTTTATAAAGTAATAGTGGGGGAAGAAGAAGCTAGCAAAAGATACGAACTTTGACGAAGAAACTTGGGATTCGATATCACGGAGAATGTGAGTCCCCATAAAATTAGGCAAAAAATGAAGATACTTAACAAGAGCACCTTATGCAAGATATCAATGACCCAATTGGAGGAAAAGAAGTTAAGGAGGAAGAGAAGGGGAATCACCTGAACTGGACGGAGAGAGAGAGAGTGAGTTTGCCAGTTACTCACAAACACAAAGGAAATGTGAGCTAAGGAAAATTCAATTTCAATATAATATATTATACAAGATATAGATGAGAGGATAATAATGTGAAGTGTGGTCGGTAGAAGATGTAGCCATGCATATGCATATGCAAACATTAATTTGATGCAGTTGGGGTTGGACAGCTAACCGTTTGGGCTGATAATCTACAACTCACCATACATTGTAACAAAGTGCCAATTGGTTTATGTTGATATAATATACGGTGAAAATTTTGATTTTGAATGATTAAAGTTTTAAAAAAATATTTGTATTTGTGAACAAGTAAATTTTAAATAAAAGTTTTTTTTTTTTGAATGATATAATAAAAGTGCCAATAGATGTATTTTATTGATTTTATGTTCAGAATAAATTATTGTCAATGAAGCAAATTAAACATTTTCACTTTTTTTTAAAAAGGAAAAAGATAATTATATAAAGAGATTTTTTTTATGGAAACTACATGAAAATGATTGCTAAGAATGAACGAGTGATTGTCCTTTTCCAACCCTTACTAGCTAAACCTAAGATGTAAATAACTAATTTGTTATGTTTTATGAATAAGATTTTAGGGTTGGTTTGCAATTTTTGGATGCGAATGTGTTCTTAAAATAATCTCATAGTTTCTACAAGGTCGAGATAATGGGTCAGTTCATGATTCTTAATCTCTTTGTTGCATTTTGCTCAAATGGTTGAAGGGAAATGATGCATTAGTTCTTTGCAATTGTTAGCTTGATCCTCTTCCCCAAATTTCCAAATGAGGAAACCTATGAAAGTCATGGACTCCAACTATCGAACATATATAATTCATACTAGATCTTACCAATTGTTCATCCTATCTCCTCTACGTTCTTGATAATTTTTCTTTGTCTCAATAGAATCTTTTAGTGACACTTTGGTCCTTTTTCCTATTGTGTCAAAGTTTTAGTCCCATATGTATGGAAAAATTATTTGTTGAGTAACAGATATTTTCTTAAATAGATTTTAGTATCTTAAAGAATTAGTCATTAACCTTCGATTTGAGAATACAATAATTAAAAAAAAATAACTAAACAAACATTTCGTTTTCTCACACCATGTGTGGTCAGTAAGAATTTAACTGATAAATCATCACTTGGTGTAAATTTTTACTAAATTGCGTATAAAATAGCGTTATTGCTCTTAAAAATAAGTTCTACTTAACACAAAACTAATTTTGACAAAAAAACACACAACTCAAATTTTTTAGCGCAAGCTGGCATTTGCTTGTAACAAAACAACCTACAATTCATCCAGATTTGATCATTCCATCTTATTTTCTTATTATTTTGAAGCATAGGAAAAAGGCATAAAATAAATTTAATAAACTTTATATAAATAATAATGAGTTTCAGTATATTATTTTTAATTTGTTTATAACATGAGGAATAATACGAGATAATAACATGAAAAAAATTTAGTATATGTTTATTTTGACTAAAAAATAATTATTATATTTTTAAATTCGATTTTTTGTCCATAAAAATTTCTCAAAAAATAAACCAAACACCCAAGTACATATGTATGGCCCAGGGCAGCGTCTCAAAACAGTAGTTAGATGATGAAACGGTTGTGCATTTACTAACTAACTACTACCCACTTTCTGCTTACCGGTGTCCGATTCTGATAAGGAGTTGGACTTCATTACAGGCGACAGGCTTCTGCCTAATTAAATTATTGTAGGCATTTTGTTTATCATACAATTGCCTAATGAACCATTGACTCTTTTTTTGGGTCAGCGGAGGAAGGAAAAGGAGAAACGAGAAAAGGTCCGGTGAAAAATCAAAAGAAAATTCTCACAATTTTGAATTTAAGCCTAATTTAAGCCCACAAAGCCGACTTATACTCTACTGCTCCATGGCTTCATGAATAAAAATAATAGGTATTCACTGCATAAGCTGTGTTTATTTCAAGAGAAAATAATAAGAAGGAAGGTTGTGTGTAAAATGGAGAGAAAGAAACCCTTTACATGGGATGTAAAAAATAAATTTGTCCTAGATTAGACAAAGAAAGTGAGATAGAAAAAAAAAATTGAAGTAGAAGAGATATAAAAATACTGTACAAATTATATAAATATCATTTTTTAAAGTTGAATCAATCTCTTAATTTTACTAAGCAATGCTATACACAACTGAAAATAATTCTCGTCACAGTTTACTATTGCTATTGAGTTGAAACTGAAAGTGATACTAAAAATGAGAAATGTGTTGTTAGTTCCATCTTTTGGACCAAATTTGACAACCCTACTAATTGTTGGCCCAACTCATACTAGGTGAATGCGAGTTAGTTCGTTGGTCTCTACTCTATACCACAAGTTCCCCCTACACCCGCACCCCCCCTGACAAATAACCTTGCTCTTTAAGCATGTGGTTAGACATTCGATCCGCAGGTTTGTGTGTATGAAAAAATATCTATTAGAAAAAGTTAACTCCTTAAATGAATTTTAGTATCTCAAAGGATTAGTCATTAGTTTTTGGCTAAGGAATACTATGGGTCAAGAAAAAATTGTTAATTTGATTTTTTTTTCTTTTAAAAAATAATCATACAATATTAGGTATCATTATTATAATAGAAAGAATGTATATTATAGGAGGCTTGGAAAAAAAAAATCGTTGTTAAATCAATGTATGGACCACACAATAAGTAAAAGTCACACTTAAACTTAAGCATTGGATATTTATAAAAAATGAATTGTTTCAAGAGTTTAGAAGATTTTTTCTTAATCTTATAATATATTTATTTAGCTTAATTTTGAAAAAAACATATGTTAAGTTCTCTTAAGATCTTTAATAGAAAAAGTAATTATTTTTTAAATAAGCTATCTAAATAAATACTTAATAATGAGAATTTGTCTAATAATTTTTAAATAGAAAATACTGTAGATGAATTATCATATGTTTAGATACAAGGGAATGAAATTGAATAATCATTAATTCCTTCCCCTTTCTGAGAAATAGGTTTAAGACAAAGAAGACTTTTTCAACCTAAATTATTAGAATTTATATGTGGGTCCTGTCGTGGACTTTTGGTTTAAGTGACATATTTGTCTAAAAATATTTTGATACTTCATATTCTCGACTCTCTTTTTTCTTATGTATTGTTTTATTTGCTTTTAATTTATCAATGTGGGGTTTATTTTATGATATTTTTTGTAATTTTTAATAAATTTTAATTAATAATAAAAAGTATGTTCAAGTATGTTAATAACATTTCTCTTGTTACCGTATAAGTATAGATTTTGGATTTCTAGTAACACATTATTATCATGCATGCATTAAATGTATATGTTCCGGTAATATTATTATAGAAAAATGATGAAATTTAATTGATTTAGCTATAAATCAATCAACTTTTTCTTCTAAACTTTGTGAGTATTTTATAACCATTTCCTTTTCCTCTCTACCAAGTTTGTTTGACATTTGTTGTCTTAAAATAAATAAAAAATGAATAAATTAATTCAATGCAAATGCAAAAAGATTTATTGAATTAGATTAGATTTAATATTGTATTCAAATCAAACTCAATAACATTTCATTTTTATGCTTAGATTGAATGAGTTTTTGTTTTAAAACCAATCCAAATCAAATTGTGAATATCCCTACTTATTATCTTGTTCCAATCTCCCAACACCTTTTATAAAAGGTAAGTTTAAAAGATACAAACCAACACAAATTTGTTTTAGCAGCATAAAATATAAGAAGCCTTCAAATAATCAGACGAAATTTTGCAAATGATGACATAGTCAAAGTCTTATGTTAAATATTGCTGAGCAGTGAGCAGTTTATGACAAGTATGCTTACACAAGCAACTTTATTATTATTCAAATTCTAAATGTAACAAATCATAGAGCCTTAGGTGTTAGAATAGTTTTAACAAAATCATCCATTGCTCTCACAAAAGACCCCTTTTCTTTATTTTTTTTAATCTTCTTCTTTTTGAAAGCAAGGGAAAAGTTCAAGTTTACCATCGAATATGAACTCTAATATCATATTAGAATTTATGTGACTATGTGAGAGTCATGTATAAGAATATAAGAGAGTAAGTCAATAAACTTTTGGTTTTAGTGACCTGTTTATCTAAAAATATCTTTAGACTCATGACTCTCTTTGTTATATACTCTTTTATTTGTTTCTAAAGTGTGTTTGGCCCATCCTTTTTTTTAGATTACTTTCTCCTTAAAAGGAGAAGCTAGGACAAACACATTTCATGAAAAGTTCTTAAAAAAATAAGTTACTTATTTTCATAAAACAAAATTTGAAAAAAAAATATTATAATTAAGTTAGTAGAGGGAGCTTTTTTCTAGCTTATAAGGAGTTTATTCATGCAGTCCTCTCTTTGAATCCTAACGCGACCAAAAATATCATCTTTTTTAATTTTTTACTATTTTTTCAATTTGAGTGTTTCATCGACTTTCTGTTAAATAATGCTTACATATATTATTTTTTTAAATTATGTTTATTTATTATAAGGTTTTAATTTGTTTTGAATTATTTATTGTAGAAAATTAAAAAATATTATTTATTTTTTAAGTTTTTAAATATTCATTAGATAAAATAAAAGAACATTAATGACATGAGTACATAATATAGTTCAATAAATTTTTTATATTTTAAAATATTTATAATTTTTATTCTTTAATTTAACTTAGATGCCATATTTTTAAAAAAAAATAATTTATAGGTAAGTTTTTGGATTCTTAATTCCAACAATATATTTATTAAATACCCTTTGGATTATTTAATAAATACTTTTTAATATATATTGACATTGTTGAATTTTGTTTCAAAAATTAATTTTACCTTCTAAAAATATTATTAAATAATATAAAATTTTATAATTTTATAATTAAAAAATAACTTTATTTAATTAATATTATATACAATAAAATATTTGTAAATTATCTTCAAAATTAATTTTTGTTAATTAAATTAATTTTTACATTTTTAAAATTAAAAATTTTAAATGTATTTATCACATGAAATAAAAAAAGTTACTAAATGAGTAAATAATATAATTAAATAAAACATATATATTTAAAAATATTTATAATGATAATCTTGAATTTAATTTAGATCTCATTTTTTTAAAATTTTCAATTTGTAGTTAGGTTTTTTCATTTTTCATTACAAAAAAATATTTATTAAATAATTTTTGAATTATTTGTTAAATATTGTTTAATGTATATATTGACATTATTGAATTCAGTTTAAATAAATTATTATTTTTATCTTAAAAATATTATTAAACAATAATACAATTTTTTAAAATATTTTATCTTTTATATTTAATAATTTTGTAATTAGTATTATATATAATAAAATATTTATAAATCATATTTAAAATTGAAATTTATTAATTAAAATAATTTTAACATTTTTAGAATTAAAAATTTTAAATTTATATATTTTAATACTTTTCTTTGTTTTTGTTATCATTAAAATAAATTTATGTTGATTAAATTAACTTTACATAATATATTGTTTTATTTTATCAATATATATATATATATATATATATATATATACATACATATATATATATATATATAATTCTATTGAGTAAGGCAATTGGTTTTAAGTAAATTTTAATTTTTTTTACCAAACAACTTTTAACTTAAAAGGAGCTTTAAAATTAAAAAAAAAAAAAAAGGAGTTATCAAACAACTTCTACTTTATTTTCTAAGCTCTTATTTTATATAGGCCACATGAAAAGAAACTGGACTTAAGGATGGTGAGTTACTATTTTATTGGATACTCTAAAAGATCTAGGGGTGTAAGTTTTATGATCCCACAAGTAAGTCAATTTTCAAATCAGGAAATGCTTGGTTATTTGAGGATGTCGAGTTTGTAAAGGGAGATATAGTAAAGGACTTTGTCTTTGAAGAGGAATATATTGATATTCCCATAATTGTTATTGGCATTGTTCAGGATCCTCTTCCTAACTTTGTTCAAGACACAATAGATCAAGACAATGTCGAACCTTCCATATAAGAAATTGTTCCAGAAGAACAAACTCTTCCACCTCAAGAACCTATACCATTAAGGACATCCACAGGAGAAAAGAGAAGTGCAATATCAGATGACTACATTATATTTCTCCAAAAACATAAGGTTGACATAGAAGTGATGGAAGATGATTCGATCAGCTTTCGTCAAGCCATGGAAAGTTCTAACTCTCAAAAGTGGATAGATGCCATAAATGAATAGATTAAGTCCATGAGAGACAATGATGTTTGAGATCTTGTCCCATTGCCTAAAAGTGCGAAATCCATTGGTTGCAAATGGATATTTAAGATTAAGAGGGATTCGAAAGGTGATGTGGAAAGGTACAAGGCTCGTATTGTTGCAAAGGGATTTACACAAAAAGAAGGCATTAACTATAAAGAGACCTTCTATCTGGTTTCTTCAAAAGACTCTTTCGTAATAATAATGGCATTGGTGGCGCATTTCGATATTGAGTTATATCATATGGATGTAAAGGCAGCGTTTCTCAATGGTAACATTGATGAGGCAATCTATATGGTGCAACCAGAAAACTTTGTTTCAGAAGACTCAAAGAATATGATTTGCAAACTTAAGAAATCCATCTATGGGCTCAAGCAAGCATCTTGACAATGGTATGTCAAGTTTCATCAAGTGATCATCTCATTTAGTTTTGAGGTGAATTTGGTTGATGATTGTATATACCATAAGTTCTATGTGAGAAAGTATATTTTTTCTAGTTTTATATGTTGATGACATTTTGCTTGCCAACAACAATATAGACTTATTGCATGAAACCAAGAAATCTCTAGCTAAGAACTTTGGGATGAAAGATCTTGGTAATGCATCTTTTGTATTGGGTATACAGATACACCGAGATCATTCTTGAGATATTCTTGGATTGTCACAAGAAAGTTATATTGAAAACATTCTCAAGAGATATGGCATGCAAGACTCTAAACTAGGTGATACCCCTATGTTTAAGGGAGACAAATTTAGTCTCAATCAATGCCCTAAGAATGGCTTTGAAGAAAGGAGATGCAGAAGATTCCTTATGCATCAACAGTGGAGAGTCTAATGTATGCTTAGGTTTGTACGCGTCTAGATATCGCATATATTGTAGGGATGTTGGGCAAATACTTGAGTAATTTAGGATTAGACCATTGGAAAGCAGCTAAATGGGTCATACAGTACTTACAGAGAACAAAAGACTATATGCTCACGTATCAGAGGTCAAATCAACTTAAGATCATTGGGTATACTGACTTCGATTTTGCTGGATGCCAAGATAGTATAAAATCTACGTCAGGCTATATATACCTGCTAGTTGGAGGTGCTATTTTTTGGAAGAGTGCTAAACAGTCTCTTATAGCCTTTTCCATTATGGCGGTAAAGTTCATAGCATGTTATGAGGCGTCCAATCATGGAATTTGGCTGCTGATTTTTGTCATAGGGCTGCGCATAATGGATGTATTGAAAGACCACTCAAGTTATTTTGTGACAATAAATCAACAGTTTTATTTTCCAATAACAAAAAGAGCTTGACAAAGTCAAAACACATAGACATCAAGTTTCTTGTTGTTAAAGAAAGAGTTCAGAGTGGACAGTTGTCTATAGAGCATATCAGAACAAACTCCATGGTTGTGAATCCGCTTACTGTAACACCCTCACTTTAACTTACTCGTCTGTTTTTTTTTTTAATTATTCTATGATTAACTGTAAAAAACCAAATGGGAATCTCAAGGGTATAACTATCATGGTTATGTTCATGGTATCAAGTTCTATCTAGTTTAGACTCTTTTTTATTTTATTGGGTTAAGGCCCGGAAGTGATAAAACAACCAGTTCATCCCTAGAAACTTGCTTAATAGAATAAAATAGTAAAAATTAGCTAGAGAGGTTTAAAAATTATTTTTAAACCATATTTATATTCAAAATAATTAATAATATTTTTTTAAAAAATTGGGAATTTTTCTAAGATAGTTTTTGTGAAATGACCGGTATACCTTTAGCCGACTATGAAAGTTAGCAGGAGACTTTTTAACCTCAAAAAATTCTGAAAAATTTATATTGAGTATATTTTAATTATACCAATATTATTTAATGGAAAATAGTGAAAATTCTGAAAAATATATTTATTTGGCAAAAAATGGATTTATTGGCTTAATAAATGACTTTTTAGTGAAAAAATTATTATAAATAATATATACATGAGAAAAATCTGAAAAAATTGTGTTAGGCTCAAAAAAATATACTTGAAAACTTGGTGTGGCAATATTTTCCAAAAACCTATCCAAAGTTTCTATCTAATTTTGTTGCATTAAATTAATATTTAATTATTTTTAATATCTAATAATTATATAAAATATTTTTTTTTAATTTTTTCAGACCTTTGACTGGTCTGGGACGTTTCCCCTCAGCCCACATGTGGAAGGTACAAATAAAAAGGATATTCTATTGTTTTTGATTCAAAAATTAAATTTAAACTACCTACTTTTTGTCCTATAAATAAATCCCATCAACCACTACACTATTACACTCCTCACTTCAAAAATCAGAGCTCTCTCTCTGCCTCCCAGCTGCTGGAATGTGCAGCTCATCCCTCTCCAAGTTCTTGATTTTTTTTTCCACCTTTAAAAGCTTTCCATTAAGTTTAGGCATTAAACCTCCAAGTCACCTCTCCTCTTCTATTATTCCACCAACAAACCATATTTAGAGGTAAGGGGGAGTGAGGTTTAGTCCTCTAAACTTGTTTCTTAATGGGTGTGTGTGTGGGTTATCCCTTAAAGCCAATTAATTTACTAATCCTACTACTACTACTATATAATAATTTATATTGTAGTTTATTTAAATTATTGTTTTATTAAGTCATTTACTTTAATGTTCATTTATTTTCTTGTCTTGTTATTATTTCCATCATGTTGCCATTTATTTTTATTTTGTGCTCTATTTATATTTTTGCCCATTTACCTTATGTCATTTACCTTATTGTTTAATTTTTGCTATTTAAATTCTTGCCCTTTAATTTCTTGCTTTACTTATTGCAATTTATATTTTGCCCATTTAAATTTTTGTTATTTACCCTATTGTTGTTTAAAATTGTTATGTCTATTCTATTGTTATTTACTTAAGCTTTATTTTATTGTCATCTTAATTATTGTTATTTATTTTATGTTAATTTTATTTTTATTATTGGTATCATATGACAACTTAATATCCTATTATAAATAACCATCAATGAGCCTATTTTCATGCAAGCTAGCTATTTTCTTAAAAACCAATTTAAAGCCTTAATTAAGATCACTTGGAGTAATAAATTTTGGAACCCATTTTTCTCTTAGGGGCTCTCGGCCATTTCATAAAGAAAAGAATAAGGAATATTTCTTTTATGCCAATTGTAACACCCCTACTTTTGTATATTAAATTATTCTGTATGTTTAAAAAAAAAAATTTAAGTCATCAATGTATTTAGAACAATTAATAATAATTTTATAAATTTTTCTAGAATTTATTGAGATAATTTTTGTAAAATGACAAAAATACCCCTAGTTGATTGTGGGAACCAACCGGAGACTTTTTGACCTCAAAATATTTTAAAAATTTTATATTAAGTATCTCTCATTATAAAGACTTTATTTTGAGAGAAAAGTAGTGAAAAATATAATAATCCTATTTCAATTCTTCCACTATTTTTTTAATATTTGGTAATACAATTCTGAAAAATCGGAAAGAAATTTTGAAATTCTGACTCCCACCATTTTACTCAAAATCTCAAGAGCTATTTAATCATGATTTTTAATAATTTTTTCGAGCCGGAGCCTGGAGAAATTAGAAAATGACAATTTTGTCCCTATTTCTCAACATTAAGAACTGACATGAGGAAAAGATTCAATTGACATTAAAATGTCAATTTGAGCTTGGAATTATGTCATATATATTAAAATATAATTTTGGGAATTTTCTGGAATTTCTGTGTAAAATAACCAAAATGCCCTTGCGTGTCTAATAAGCCAGCCAGTACTGGTTTGACATTCAAAAAGAGTGAAAATGGTAATTTTAGTTTAATTATGGGTAAAATATTTAATTTTATAATTTTGATAAAAATTTTGGTATTTATTGAATTAAAATGGATTTTCTATGAATTTTCTAGCTTAAAAATACAAAATAAAAACATATAATTTGAAATAAATTAATAAAAATTAAAATTTATTATTAGAAATTTATTTTTGATGAAAATTAATGTATTTATCCAGTTTTTCATTAAAATATATTATTTTGATATTAAAAGCTAATTTTTTCAAGTTTAGGCGTTTTTGTCGGTACCGATTAATTCACCTGCAGATAAAAATTGACACGTGGAGGCTTGGGACAGCTGGTGGAGCACGTCCCCAACCCTAAAATAGGTGATTCACCACCTATTTGAGATATGTGTCCCTAAATTGGATTAAAAATAAATAAAAATTGGATTTATGACATAATAGTGACATAATGGATGATGTAAATATTTGGACACCTAACCCCCCTCCTTCTTCTATAAATAGGCCTCAAAGTTTCAGATTTTCACTCATCCTTTCCTCTCCCAAGCTAGAGAGCTTCTCTTTCTAAAGTTTTCTCTCTCTAAAATATTTTTTTATCTAGTTTTTATTTTAAAATTTTGCTAGTTTTCAACTAGTAGAATTTCTCCTCCTAGAAGCTTTGCACCAACAATTCCATCCTCTTCATCAACTATCTTAGAGGTAATGGGGGGAGTGGGTTTGGTTTTAAATTACTGTCACTTTGCATGTTGGTAGGAAGGGTTTTCCCCTATACTCGTTTAGACTTAAATTTTAGTATTGTTATTATTGTTTAAAGTTAAACTTTAATTTTTACTAAGTTGTTACTCTGCCCAAATTTAGATTATTAAATCATGATTATTAAATTGTTACTCTGCTCAAATTTAAATTATTAAATTTTACTTGCTAAGCTGTTACTCTGTTCAATTTTAGAAAATAAAAATACATTTACTATGCTGTTACTCTGCTCAAATTTAGAAAATCAAAATGCATTTATTTAGTTTTTATTCTGCCAAAATTTTAGTAATTATGCTATAATTGTTATATCGTTATTCTGTTAAAATTTTGGTATAGTGCAATTTTTGCAAAATAAGGCAGAAATGTTGATTGTACTAGTGCTCAAACTAAATGAGACCAGGGAAACCTCTGCTTGAGAAGTTAGGAATTAACAGTTTAGTGAGTAATGTAAAGCAAGTGACATGTAGTGGCATGGCACCCTGCTAGGGAAGCCACAGTTTGGTACGCTGAGGAATGAAAGGCAGGGACCCACTTGCGGAGGTCTTGGGGGTAGGCATCGAGTGGTGAAAGTCCCAATGGCTAGGGTAACGCCCTTGAGCTGGGATATTCGCCTGACCAAACTCGATAACCCCGACAACTGCTCAGCATTCCAGGATTGGTTTGAGAGTATACCTCTATAAATGGATATCCTAAATTGTTATTTTGTTCCTCAATGATGATGAGGACTGTACCATGTGATGGTGTTGAGAGAGGTATATGTACACCCAGTCACTTCCCAGGTTCTGTTAAGAACTATTACCCACTAATGGGAAGTATGGATCCATACCTAGTCAAGGGTAGTCGGATACAACTTAGAATGAACCTTAGGATCTCTTGTGTTGTCAGTTGTGTTTTATCTTTGTTTTATGGTAGATTTCCTACCGCACATGTAAAAGTGATTTTAGAACAAAACACCTCACTCCATTATTTTCTTTTGTGTATGATTGGTCGTGATTATTGAAGACGACATTAACGCTCCGTGATGCTGAGTACGAGATAGAGAACATCTCAACGGGAGAGGACCTGAAGACCTATAGTATTTTCTTTTTGTATAAGGGATATGGTAGATAAATACTGCTCTGTATAGGATCTCTTTTGATGTATATAGTGGGCTAGGTAGTATATGTATTTCGATGTACTTTTGTTTTCTGACTGTTATGTATTACTCAAACCATGATGTACGGTTTTATGAAATATATGTATATATCTTTCATATTTTATTACCATTTCCAAATTCTATTAAGTTTGGAATTTCTTTTAAAATTGGAAAAATTTTACACACATTTTTATTTACTTAAACTTAATAACTAAATTAATATGAATTATATTTAAAATTAAATGGGTGTTACACCAATTAACTTATTAGAATGAGTAAGATGGTTGAGAAATAATAATAACTTATAAAATCAATTTTTGGACCACATAGAGAATGAATTCAATTTCTAGAAAGAAAAACAAAAAAATTGGGCTTTTTTAAAAAAAGGCATTCGGCCCAAAAAAATATAAAATGAATGAAGTAAAGGAGAAAATGAATTTCTTTCATTTAAATTAAGTATTTTTGACAATTACTTGAATTGATTCAAATGGGTGAAAATAAATCTTAGGAAAGGTTAAAGAAAATGGTTTTCTTGAAAAAGCAAGTTCTACTAAATTTTTGTGGATTAATCTAAGAAATAAAGTTTTGTTAAAATTAACTAAATGGACTTTAGGCCCAAACTAGGAAAAGTTTTTAGAAATAAAGACCTTATTGAACAAATTTTAATTTGTTACCATTCAACTATTATTTTGAACAAATTATAGCTAGTATGGAAATAAATAAATAATCTTGTCCAAATAAAGATAACAAATGTTTTGAATGCATGCAATTACAAAATTTTCTTCAAGAAATTAGAAGTTTTGGTTTTATGAGATGAACAATCCAAATTTTAGTAAAAAGAAATAACTGGAGAGAAACTCTTATGCCCTGTGGTTGCAGCATAGTCTGACCTTCCACATCAGAAAAGAACTTCTCTTAAAATTTTATTACTACATCCTAGTCATAATTGTAGACAAAAGATTTTTCCTTTAAAATAGTCTAATTTGAAAAGTTAGAAAAGGATAAGGATAAAACAAAGTAATTAAAATAAGAACTATGATAAATGTATGAATGTATGAAAATTAATATGTATGTAACTTTGATTGTTGATATTTTCCTTCCTATGACATTCGTATCAAATTATTTCTAAGCTTTAAGTAAAAGTGATGGATGAATGGAGTATCTGTGATGAGTAACTCTAGAACTCTGCTGGATTATCCAGAGAGTATGTCTTGAAACTTAGAAAGCAAAATCATAAGAAAACCCCAATTGAGTTAGGACCATGCTGAGAAGCGTGAGTGCTAGTGTCTGGGAAGTCACAATATGGTACACTGTGGGATGAAAGGCAGGGACCATTGGTCAGGTCTTGAAGGTAAAGGTACTGAGTTGTGAACATCCCAATGGCCAGGTTAGCACCCTAAGCCAGGGTAAATCACGTAAACCGACTTGGCAACCCTGACGCCTGCTCAGCATCACCATGATTGGTGTAGTGTATATCCCTGATGGGCGTTGGCCCTTTCCTTGAGGATGATGATTACGACATAGATGTTTGTACCTTGTGAGGGATTATACGAACTCCCAATCGCTTCCCAGTGATTCCTGATGGTTAAAGTAAATCATCAAAGATAGGTATGGATCCATACGTCTGGTAAAGATTGAGATTGAGTCGTAATAATGCAGGTCAGACCTTAGGATTTCCCCCGATTGCTTGTTTAAGTTGTTGTTTACAGCTTGTTAAGAAACGAATAAGGCTTTTATAAAAACCTCACTCCTTTCTTGTTTGTTTCTTTTCATATACGATTGTGGTACAAGTAGATGGACTCTGAAGACTGGCAGTGACGACTACTCTACGTATGACTTTTGTAGATTTGATAAGATGGGTTAGCCTAGTATAGACCTATACTGCTTTGACATAGGTCATTTTGTTGTACAAGTACGGGTGAGTATTTAGGATGTACTTTTGTTGTATTTGTTGATGTATTTCTTATATATGTACTTTGATTTTGTACGTAAGACTTGACGTCTATTTCACGATCATGGTTCTTTATATAATGTCTCTTGGAATTACTAAACGTTTGCGAAAAATAAGTACGTATTAGTTTTAAATCACGCCGCCGTTCTAACAAACAAATTAAGAAATAATAAAATAAAATGAATGTATGTCTTATTATAGTGGGTGTTCATTTACTAAAGGATTACCACCCAGAATGTTTCATGAGCACAGTGCTCGTATGGGTGTTATATCATTCAGTGATATTCAGTTTTAGTGGGAGTTTGTATTTTGAAATGCTTTCATGATATAGACATAATTTTGGTTTATGTATGGTTTAAGAATATTTTTTGCAAATATAAAGTTTTGGTATATTGACACTTTGATTTTTTGTTGTGGTATGATCTCACTAAAGTTTAAGGAGGACTAATTGGAATTAGGCATGTTAAGATCACATTACATGAAAATTCCATGTTACACATCCATATCATGATCCATGTCATTAATTTGTATTAGCATATGTGACCATTGATGGGTTGAGTTATGATAGATGTAACAAAGACTGCTTTGATCTTATGTTGGTATAATTGATGGACCAGATTGGTTATAGATACATTCGGTAATGGCAATAACATTGAGCTTATATGGTTGATTTTTGCAATGCATAATTATGAGGTTACACATATAGTCCAAGTGAGAGATTGTTGGATCATTAATCCAACATTGGCCTTATATGTAAATAATTATGTATTATGGACTACTACTTAAGGTTAAGTCCAATTAAAAGTGATTTAATAAGGCTTGGGTAATTTGGGTTTTAATGTGTCTAATAGGATATAAGCCTTTAATGTGTAGAGACTAAAAGGTAATTCTATTTTTATGACGGGCTAAAATAAAAACTCCAAAAGATAACCCTAGGGTTGTCTATAAATAGGTCATGGTCCCCAAGTCACACGCATCGTTCTCTCTTTTCCAACATCCAATCATCAGAAGGAGGTAGAAGAGAAATTAAGGAGTTCTCTCAAGGGAGTGCATGTAGACTTGGAAGACCATACTGCACAGCTCTAAAAAAAACAACTAGTCATCATGAATTCAGGTATGCTTTCGCATATTTTCCTAAGGATCAACATGATAGGTTCAGGGTTATATGTGATGGTTTTCACCATAAGAATTATTTTGGTTCCAACAATCTATGCAACTGAACTGAGTGCGGTGAAATCTATAGTTTTGAGGGAACCCCGAAACCCATAACTCATCAGAGTTTGTTTTCTTGTGGAGGAGGTTGCACCAGATAGAGATGTAGGCCAAAGTTCCATAAGCACCACAAGTGGTGAAACTTAGACTCCTACTGCCTAGGCTCTTGGCAACATTGTTAACCCACCCAAGGATAACGTTAGATATTGTGCAAAGTGGAGGTTGACCCTCTTCTATTGTGATCTGTGATGTCAAAGAGCGAATAAGAGCCTCAAGGCTAAGTGATGAATGGAACAACTTGATTATGTCAATCAGAGGAAGCTTCTCTGTGTTCTCTATGTTGGGTGGCAAACCATGTTGAGTAGAGTTGAAGGGTAGCTCAGCAAGACGAATTTCATTGGGAGAAGAAAGGGCAGATCGGAGGTATTGAATGTTGAGGGGTGTGTTGGCTATGGTGATGGTGAAGTTTGTCCTTTGTTGGATTTGCCTTGCTAGTGCCAGGAATGGAATGATGTGGCCTTGTGCCATGAAGGGTACCATCACGATGTGCCCTTTCTTCTTTGCTGCCTTTACCATTGGAGCTCAAGGTATGCTATGCTAGATCAGAATCTTCTGCTGTTCATTCTTGAGCTATAAGAATCTCAATCATTGATGTATACTTTTACTTAAACAAAGTATCAATAGAAAAATAAAATAAAATGTATGGTGGAGGCTGTGTTTTAAAAACCATCTCGGACCAGCAGGTCAGACTAGTTGGACCGGGAACCGGTAGCACAATCAATCCGAGCTAGTGATTTGATCGAACATGTCATTGACCTGATATGAACCGATGTGACCTAATGGGTTTTGCGGTTGAACTGGTGAACTAGCGAGTTGACCCGGACCTGTTCAAAGATTATTTTTTTAAAGCTTAAAACAACTTTGTTTAAACTATGAAAAAAAAAAAAAGAAACTTCAGATTATAATATAATTTATATATTTAAAAATATATATTTACTATGAGTTTTAATTATAAAAAAATAAATATTCATATATGAAATGATAATAATCACCAAAATCGTAAATCTAAAATCCAAATGCATATATGTGTACGACATACACGTCTCTCATGTTAATCACATAACTACACTTGTTTTTTCATTTGCTCTTATTTGTTTGACTTGAATGCATAATCTTTAGTCCTTTATTCTTTCACCCTCATCTCAAATACCATTATTAATTTATTTATTTATTTTTGGACAAGAAATCACCATTGAAATTTAATTTAATAATTTTTATAAGTATGAAATTTATATGTCATGAATATTTTAAAATTTTTTAATAGAGACCGGGTTATGCGATTTAATTAGTAACCTTTCAATTCGACCATTGATCCAATGATTCAATGTCCTGAATCGATGAACGATTCGAGTTTTAAAACAGTAGGTGGAGGATTGAATTGCACCTCCTACAGTTATTTTTCAACCAAAAATGATTTTTAGACACCCAACATGTTATTATACACCTAGTGAGAGAGTAAAAAAAAAATGTAAGTATAATAAGTAATTTAATGTAATAAAAAAAGAAAAGTAAAAAAAAATGTTAAGTGATAATAAAATGTTTAAAAATATGAAATATCTAAATATCACTATTGTTTTTCGACTGCATTCTCTTAACTTGGTATCTTATATAAAGTAGCTGAACATAGTGTAGTATTCGGCAGAAATATGTGAATCACTGCACCCAACATACGTTGGACGAATTCTATGGTGGGAAAGTTTTGGATATCTCCCACCGTGGGAAAGCCGATACGATTCGTTGGATTTTGCTTTTAAAATTGGATGGTTGTGATCTGCTACCTATTAACCGATTGGGATAGGTAACAGTTGTTTTTTTTTTTTAATAAAAATTACACGTGGATTGGACAACTACATCACTTGTTACATCAAATGTTAGATTTACGCGCAGCAACTACAGGGAAACTATTACATTTACATATTGCAAAATACAATTAACAGTTGAGAGAAAATTAAAAGTGTGTAAGTGTTGCAAGTTTACCATTTCCAACCTTCGAGGTTGGTCTAAGATTATGTGTACTTTAACAAAGAACAAGCGTTTTGGCGGTCATTTAGATTCAATTTAAATTTTCATTATTATTAATAATTTATTTATTTATTTGTTTTGGGTTTTACATTAACCGTCAATTATAAATTAAAAGGCTTTATTGTTATTGCTGAAGCGTTTATGTTTATACAAATTAAGTGTCGTCGATGCCAATTGGACGTTCGTCACTATAAATGCGAATATATTTTGTTATTTACACTATACAAATTATATATTACAAGTGTAATTTATCTATAAGAAAGTTTTATAACATGAAAAGATATCACGTGGCAACACCAAATTCATTTTTTTCCCACTTAAATTCCACAAGTTTTTTTTATTCATATAAATATATTATTATATTTAATTATAATAATTAAGACATTTATAATTAAGGCAGTTATAATTTATTTATAATAAGTATATATTCTACTTAAATTCATCAATTAAATAATTAAATCTTAAATTGATTTTGATTTTATATAATAAGAAAATCAATTTTTCAAATTTTATTGAATGTTATTTATAATCACGGTAATTATAATAATTGTGGTAATATTTTTTATAATGATAATTAAAGCATGTATGATAAATAATAAAATCTTTTTCAATTTATTGATTGATTACTCCCAATACAATTATTAAATTATGATTTTTTATTGCAAATAGAGAACGGATTGCTTTATAATTATAATACGATATCTATTATATTCTATTATCTATTATATATTAATAATATTATAAAAGAAGATTTTGCTACGTAGCTAGATGCCATGTGACAACACCATATTCATTCTTTTCTACCAAAATGCCACTAATTTTTAAATTTTTTTTAATTCATAAAAATATATAATATAATTATAGTAGTTAAAGAAATTATGATCAGTATAATTTTAATGATTTGAGCATTCAAACTAATAATACAAATATATATTATGATTCAAATTAATTGATAGTACTAATATATATTCTAATACGTAATTAAGGAAATTATTTTCAGTATGATTTTTTATATTTTGAATATTCAAACTAATAATAGAAGTATATAGATTCTGATTGTATATAACACGGTAATAAATTTATTAAATATTATGGATTTTTTTTTGTAATTACAATCATCAATTACCAAGTGATCTTTTTCACTTTTAATTCATAAAAAAATACATAATTATTTGAATTAAGATAATTATAACCAATACAATTTTCATGCTTTGAACATTCAAATTGATAACAAAAATATATATTTTGATTCAAATTCAATTTTTTTTTGAAGGCCAAATTCAAATTAATTGATAATATGAATATATATTCTAATTCAAATTTGCAGCATATTCAAATTAAAAAAAAAAAACTCCTGATTTAAGTTTCCTAAAACAAAAAGTCATATGATTAGTTCATCTATCAATATCTATGTACACATTGCTACCAAAACTAGCTGTCACCCCACCAGTAGTAGGAGATGTAAGTATGAATACATAGAATAACTTTTTATTTGTTTAATAATCATATAAAGCAGAAGAGATTTTAGCCATATGCATCAAGCTCAAACTCCCTTCCTGCATGCACACTCCTCCGAATGTACATATCAGAATAAGAGGTAAAAGTTGATTGGTAGCATATTCTACCAAACGGGTGATTTTCTCACCTACTGCGAATCCCATACTACCCCCCATAAACTGAAAATCCATAATTCCAATTCCAATTTCATGGAACAAAAACCTTGAATAATTCCAAATTTGCACACTTACAATGTATGTCTTATAACTTGATGGATTGAATTAACTCGAGAGAGATGCTACCAATTCACTTTACAACATTCAATTAATTAAGTTTTAAGTCTACAACGTAAAATTATTTATATTTCATGAAAATTGATCACATTAATGATATTGTTAAATTAAATAATTCTTCTATCATGGAATAATTATCATTTTAAAATGACGTATAAGGATTAAAAAATCAATAATTCTCCTAAAATAAAATAAAAATTAAGACTAAATTATTCTTTTATGAATTGGGAGTAGAAATTCTTAACATTTTATCTCTTAAAAAATAAAATAAACTACTTTTATGACTATCAAAACATAATATTTAAAAGAAAGTGTAGAAAAGAAGGATAAAGCTAGAAAAAAATAATAAATATTTTAATTATATTTTAAAATAAAAATAGTTTAAACAATAATAATTTCAAAATAGAAGAAACAAATTGTTAAAGATTCAGTAATAGGAAATATTGAATGAAAACAGTTTTTAATGTTTCTAATATACTAAATGCTACGTTTTTTTAGGTTTAATTACTAATTTGATTTTTTAATTTGTTTATTTTACTCAATTAGGTCCCTCTTTTATTAAAAGGTTTAATTAGGTCTTATTATTTTAAAAAACACTCCAATGTTACCCTTTTCATCCAAAATAATGTTGTTTTTCATCTAGTTTTATACTAAACAGTGTGAAAAATGTAGTCATTTTAGACGAAAAGGGCAACATTGCAACGTTTTTGAAAATAATCAAACCTAATTGAACCTCTTAATAAAAGAGGGACCTAATTAAATAAAATAAATAAATAAAAAGTCTACATTAGTAATTAAACCTTTTTTTTAGATATGTTTCAATTTTTTATTTCTTAATATGTCCTCTTAGACACTCATTAATCTAATCTAATGATATAAATAGAGTATTATCATCATTATTATTAACATTTCATTCATATTTAGTGAGAAAAATGGTAATTTATAACAATTAAACAACCTTAACTATTTTAAAGTATACTTATATTATTATTATTACTATTACCAGTCATGTAATATATAATAAATAATTTATAAACGTAATTAATTCAAATTTATCACTTTTTTATAAATATTCACATACCTATAATATTGTTAAATCATTCTATTAATTTTTTTTTTATCAATCAAAAAGTTCTCTTGCTTTCTCTTCTTTGTTAAAATAGTTTAAACATTTAACTTAACATACAAAATCATCTTAATGCAAATTAATTTTAGAGGCCAATGTTTATATATATATATAAAGAAAATATAGTTATTGTTTACAATACACTCGCACAACTAATTTAGAACTATATATATATTGTCTGACTACTGAAATAATTTTTTGTTAATTCATTAAAATGTATAATTAAAAATAATTATAATTATTACTTATAAATTCAACTGATTAATCTTTTTGTTGATTCAATTATTGTCATGATTCTAATCATCAACATCATTCTTCATCTGCAGAAAATGTTAATTTGTGCTCTTATATATTTAACCCACTATATAAATTAGGGATCAATCAACTCATATACACTAATTTTAAAAAATAAAAGCAATTAAAGTATACGAAGAACTCAAACTAAGAAATTGAGAATCAAAATCACTAGTCGCCTTCATTATCACTTCATTGTCATCAAATAGATATATATTAAGTAAAAACTCAACTAAGATTGATGCTAAGACAACTTAGTTACACCCTCAATATGAAATGGTTCTCTTCCAATGTTGATTCTCCGAGTTCTCTATCCTTACTCTTACAAAGTTGATTTTAGAATTTTTCTTTTTTTAACTTTTACTTTTGAATGTTCAATCATAATAATATAAAAATCATAAATTGTAAACTCCACCCGTGCAAGGCACGGATTATTATACTAGTAATTAAAAATTATAAGTAAAAAAAATGTAAATTTGACATAAATAGAAATAAAAAGATTAATATAAAATATAACTTAGAAATAATAATAATAATAAAACAATATTTTTAAATTAAATAACAATAGCATTTATAAATATAGATTGCAATGTTTAATGACGGCAATGAAATGTAATTACAAATTTGAAATTTGAAATATTTTAAATGTAATATGTCATCTAATTTAATGGGAGAAATATAGGTAAAATAATTAACACAACGAAATTAAAGGAACCGGAAAGCACATGATATTGAAGTAAATAGAAAATTGTGTGTTAATATTTTGTTTTAATGGAAATGTTAATTGTATTTTGCAATATGTAAATGTAATGGTTTCCCTGTAGTTGTTGTGCGTAAATATGACATTTGATGTAACAAGTGCTATAGTTATCCAATCCATGTGTAAATTTTATTTTAAAAAAAAAAACTGTTACCCGGTTAATAAGTAGCAGATCACAACCATCCAATTTTAAATACAAAATCCAACGGACCGTATTGGCTTTCCCACGGTGGGAGATATCCAAAACTTTCCAACCGTAGAATTCGTCCACACGTTGTGCATGTTAAATCTAACCAGCTTTTCGGTGCTTGTGGGACCTGCTTCTTATATCTCGGTTCTATTTTATTATTTCTCTCTTTTTTTGTTTTTTAAATCACATCATATCTGTGAATTCTCCCCGGTCTCTTTCTTTTTTCTTTTTTTTTCCCTCTCTCAATTAACTCCAGTGCACGGTTATCATGCGTTGCCTTTGGTGAACCGGAAATGTTTTTTGAACACATAAGGTGTATAATTCAATGTTGCTCTTTTTATTTTAAATGTTATCTTTAAAAATGTTTTTTATAGTGTAGAAAATTTTTATATTGTTGTTCAATTATATATTGTCGTGTACGGTAAAATTATAAATTTTTATAATAATTATTTTAAAAGTTATATATAAATTATAAAGTAATTTTTAATTAATTAATAGTATAAAAAATTTTATATGAAAATTAAATTCTATTTAAAATATATGTACATAAAAAGGATATAAAACAAAAAATAAAAATAATTATGTACAATATTATATATAGTATCAATTTTTAGATGTTAAAATAATAATACTCTTGGTAAAGTTAACACACAAATATTTGGGAATCTAGTACACGCGATGTTTTGATTTGAGTTACACATATAATTGCTTTAAAAAGATAATTAAAACTATCATCAACTATCAAATGTATTATTGTGAGAAATAATTAGTTGTATTACTATTTATTAATTTATGATAGAGTGACTACAGCAATGAATAAAATTGTAGTTGTTGTAATGCTTGTTTGGAAACAATTTTGAAGCCAACTTGACGTAAATTTTTAGAAGTGACAAATTTTAGCTTCTGCATCAATCTAACATTTTGACGTGAAAATTAAAGGGTACACATATTCAAAATGCCTTCTCAAACAGGCTATTAATCAATCTAATCACGTTAGGTCAGATTTTCGATTGATGACGAGTCGTCTTAACGGTGCTAGAGGGTGGATTGGTTACAATGGCAGACACATGTAAGCACTCTATCACTTGAGTAAATTAGTATTCTATCAGAATTTTAACACTCTTGGAGTAAAAATGTACCTTAAAAAGGTGTTTGATTCTAGTATTTATAAAAAGATGGTGAAAGGATTAGGTAGAATAAAGAAGACAATGGAGTGGGACTGGTATGCGTAGCAATCCATGTCATTCATCCTGTTGGATAAAAATTTGTTACGTGCTCGTTCTATATCTACGTGTGTATCTGTCAAACGAATACCTACTAATTTTATCAATATTTGTGAATATCTATGAATACTTACTAAAAATTAAAATAAAATAAAATGAAAATTAATCAACAATTGCACTATTCAATACTTCATTCAAAACAAATCAATTGATTGACACAAGCAATAAACTATGAAACAATTGCACTAATCAACAATTTCTGCAAAATACTTGAAATCCATCAATACACTAATCAAAAAACTAAATTTAAAGCTAAAATACTTTAATCTAATAAGTCCAAACTAAAGTCAACAAGTTAAAGACTTAAATATATTTTTAATTCCTATAAAATGAGCAAGTTTTGATTTTGTCCATGTATAATTCTTTCATTGTTTTTCATCCCTTGAAATTTGAAATCATTGTTTTTAGTCCCTATAGAATGAGTGAATCTTGGTTCTGGTCCTTGTAAAACTTTTTTTTTTTTTCATCTCCCCAAAATCAGAATCAACTATTTTTAGTCACTAACATTCAATTTAAGATAGATAAATTACATTTCTTTTAAGGATCTAGAGAAAATTTTAGAGGTATCACATGCTAACATGATACCACAGACACTAGTGGATGTCACCCTTGATGGTTACTTAACCTTTTATTAAACATATAATTAGTTAATGAGTGTCATATTGTCATATAATAGTATAATCAAAAACAATGATTTTAACTTTTTGAGGAATGAAAACCAAAAAAAAAGTTTTGTAAGGACTAAAATCAAAACTCGCTCATTATATATATGTATGTATGTATATATATATATATATATATATATATATATATATATATATATATATATATATATATATATATATATATATATATATAGAGAGAGAGAGAGAGAGAGAGAGAGAGAGAGAGAGAGAGATAGAAAAAAAGAGAAAATCCGTCGACACCAATTGTAAGTCTAAAGACTTATACCAAATCTAAACCCTTAATAAAAAAAAATCCTAAGGTTTATCATATCTTAATATATACAGCAACTTCAACATATTTCGTGTCAATAAATTAGTTAACTTTAATAAATTAATGAAATCATTTAATTTGATTGTTTAATTGATTTAACTTTCTACTTTGATTATTTTTAAAATACTTTTCCCCTTGGCAATCAGTCGCGAGAAAATATTTATTTTAAAAGTCCCAATTTGAAATAGCATAAGCTTCAAAATGAATCTTATTCATATTCTTAAGGGATACCAACTCGTGCTTGGAATCCTTGCTTTAAACCACTTTAAACAAATTGAAAAGGATAAAAAATAAGCTATCCAACTCTTGACCCTCATAGAACAACTCGTCAGTGCAATGAAGACATAAGCGCTAGGATGAAGCTGCAAAGACCCTACCATCAAGTGGCATAACCTCGAAGAGAAATACTAGCAACACTCTCTTTCTATCATTCTCTTTACTATTAGCTAGAATTTATTAAAAATAACAAATTTTGGTGGGTCTCACTTCTAAATGAGGAGGGAGAAAGGAAGCACTTAGCGGACATCTATATTTAGGGATTTTGAAACCGGAGATCCTTCTTTTTTCTATTCGGGGAGACCTACCAAAATTCGTAATTTTTAATAAATTTTGATCAATAATAGAGAAAGTGTTAGAAAGAGAGTGTTGCTAGCATTTTTCTAAACTTGAATTGGTAAGAGGAATACAAAGGCCTATCTTAGTAAATAAAATATCGTACATAGACAACAAGTATGGTGGCACCTCGAGAGCAAATTTAACAACTAGGATTGGGCAATTTAAAGGTTTAATAGACACTTTCATTAGTAGTAATTGCCACCTCGATATGTGTATCGCGCAAGCAAATTTGTCTCGAAAAGCCAACAAGAAGGAGTATATACAATGTCAAAGTGAACCCAATAGAATTGTCCCTATCTAGAAAGAAAGCAAAAAAATCATAGCACACTCACCCATAGACCATGCAAAGAATTATTCTCGCTTAGTAAATGCTTAACACTTTCAAAATCACAAATAGAAAAGGAGGGAAGCAACACAAATAACAAAAAATCAAACCTAACCAAAATAGAAAAAGAGTACAGAACTGCCTTGCTTCAGTTAAAACCCAAACCCTACTAATAACTAAAGAAATCACCTACATTCATAAGCGTGAAGGCTAAGTCCAAACTTGTTCTGAAAAGAAGGTACAAGGAAACAACTCATGAATAAGAAAACCAAACTCAATCCTCTAAGTAAAAGATAGAACCAAAAAAGTAGAATACAAAGCATTTGAAGATCTCAAATTTTTAAGAAAGTAAATATCAAAGTAGAGAGCCATACAAATATGCTACCTAAATTTAGATACGCAATGGATCACTATGGTTTAAGCCCAAAAGAAACAGGACCATTTGAGCTCAAAATTATTGACGATGCAAAGCCAACCCATTTAGCTGCGGGGAGGGGTAGAATTGTTTTGGACCCCTCTCTAGAGGATTTAGGCTCACATTAAAAATGAAAGATAATGCGTTGGCCCAATACCAACAAGCCTAATATTCGACCCGTAAGGCCCAATACACCTATCAAATTAAGAAGCTTTTGAACTTACACCGACTTTAATACAACCATGAAGCATAGTATCTAATACCATTTTGTTAAACACCAAACAACGAAAATCATAGGATTCATCCCTAGAGGCATTTCCCACTCCTCATCATGTAAGAATCATTACCTTAACATATAGGAGAATAATACAAATAGGCCAAAGAGACCTTAAGTATACTCCTTAACTTTTACACTATTAACCTCCTTCTACAAACACTTACTTAAGTCTCAAAGTCCTTATAAATACACTATTGGAGTTCGACTCATGCAAATCAAAAGAGATTATGTTTAAACATTCCTCCCCTTTGAACTAATGCCAAACAAGTGGGAATATGAAAGATGAAACACGATTGGTATTGCTTTGAAGGAAACAAATTGAATAGGAATGGAATAGGTGTGTCTCAAATAGAAATCCAAAAAATAAAAAAAAATCTTAACAAAAGCTTCCCAAAGAAATGAAAAGTGAATGGAACAAAAGCCACTTACTTCAGAAACCTATCAAACCAAATACTCCTCCAATGTCATTGGAAGAGATCGCAACCACGAAAAAATGTAGTCCACGAGGTTAAGGTTAGCTTGCGTTGGCTGCACAATTTTCTCTCTTGAGAACATTATACGTCTACCCAACAATTTAAATCACTTATTCATAAATTAATAAATAATAGCGTAAGCTTCAAAGTGAGTCTTCTTCATATTCATAAAGGATACCCACCCATGTTTAGAATCCCTGCCTCATACCACTTTAAACAAATTGAAAAGGACAAAAAATAAGCAATCCAAATCCTGACCTTTGCAAAACAACTTGTAAGTGTAATGAAGACTCAAGAGCTAGGATAAAGCTGCGAAGGCCCCACCATCAAGTGGCATAACCTCGAATTGGTAAGAGGAAGGCAAAAGCCTATCTTAGTAAACAAAATATCGTACATAGACAAGAAGTGATGGTGATTAGCACCTCAAGAGTAAATTTAACAATTAGACTTAAGCAATTCAAATGTCCAATGGACACTTTCTTCAATAGTAATTGCCACCTCAATATATATAGGGAGACGAGTTAAATTTGTTTCAAAAACCCAACATGAAGGAGTAGATACAATGTCAAAGCGAACCCAACACAATTGTCTCAGTCTAAAAAAGAAAGCAAAAAAAAACATAGCACTCTCACCCATGGGCCATGCAAAGAATTATTCCTGCTTAGTAGAGACTTAACAATTCCAAAACCATAAATAGAAAAGGAGGGAAGCAACACAAATAACAAAAAATTAGACCTATTCAAAATAGAAAAAGAGTATAGAACTGCCTTACTCCAGTTAAAACCCAAACTTGACCAATAACCAAAGAAATCACCCACACTTATATGCGTGAAGGCCAAAGCCAAACTTGTTTTGAAAAGCAAGTACAAGGAAACAACTCATGAACAAGCAAACAGAACTCAATTGTTTAAGTAAAAGGTAGAACAAGAAAAGTAGAATACAAAGCATTTGAAGATTTCAAATTTTTGAGAAAGTAGCTATCAAAGTAGAGAACCATACAAATATGTTGCTCAAATTCAAATATGCAATGGATCACCATGGTTTAAGCCCACAAGAAATAGGACCATTTGAGCTCATAGGCTCACATTAAAAATGAAAGATAATGCGTTGACTCAATACCAACAAGCCTAATATTTGACTTATAAGGCCTAATACACCTAACAAATTGAGAACCTTCTGAGCATAGATTATGATACCATTCCATTAAATAACAAACAATGAAAATCACAGGATTCATCCCTAGAGACATTTCCCACTCCTCATCATGTAAGAATCACTATATTAACCTATGTTTCCCACTCCTCCAATGTCATAGAAACAGATCGCAACCACAAGAAAATGTAGACCACGAGGTTAAGGTTAGCTTGCATTGGCTACACAATTTTCTCTCTTGAGAACATTGTATGTTTACTCAACAATTTAAACTTGTACAATATAATACTTGTAGCACGTAAATTGTTTTAATTACAATTTTATTCACTTTACAATCACTTATTCATCAATTAATAAATAATAGTGCAAATAATTATTTCTCACAGTAATACATTTGATAGTTGATAATAGTTTTAATTATCTTTTTAAAGCAATTATATATGTGTGTAAACTTAGATAACCTAAAATCCAAACATGGTGTACTGTAGACTAGATTCCCAACTTCCAATATTAATTTTACCAGGAGTTTTATTATTTTATCATCTAAAATTTGATACTGCATATAATATTGCTAGTACTTATTTTTATTTCTTTTATCTTTTCATGTACAAATATTTCAAAAATACATCTTAAAATAAAAAATAAAAAATTGCATTATACACTTTTTTATGTTCAGACAATTCCCGTTCACGAAACAATACATGCCGAAGTGGAGTCCACGGCACCGAAAAGCTGGTTGGTTGGATATAATATGCACAATGCACTGCGTACGTGGAGTGCAGTGGTTCACATATTTTTGCCGAACCCTCTGTACTAATGTACTATGTCAGTGTCACGCTACTTCATTGTGCTTTATTTTGTACACTTCTTATCAGAAAAACCAAGAGAAGAGAATACTCGTGGCAAAGACAGCGTGTGGTGTGGCACACCTTGAGCTCCAATGGCAGAGGCAGCAAAGAAGAAGGGGCACATCGTGATGGTACCCTTCATGGCACAAGGCCACATCATTCCATTCCTGACACTAGCAAGGCAAATCCAACAAAGGACAAACTTCACCATCACCATAGCCAACACACCCCTCAACATTCAATACCTCCGATCTGCCCTTTCTTCTCCCAATGAAATTCGTCTTGCTGAGCTACCCTTCAACTCCACTCAACATGGTTTGCCACCCAACATAGAGAACACAGAGAAGCTTCCTCTCACTGACATAATCAAACTGTTCTATTCATCACTCAGCCTTGAGGCTCCTCTTCGCTCTTTGATATCACAGATCACAATAGAAGAGGGTCAACCTCCACTTTGCACAATATCTGACGTGTTCCTTGGGTGGGTTAACAACGTTGCCAAGAGCCTAGGCAGTAGGAGTCTAAGCTTCACCACTTGTGGTGCTTATGGAACTCTGGCCTACATCTCGATCTGGTGCAACCTCCCCCACAGGAAAACAGACTCTGATGAGTTCTGGGTTCCGGGGTTCCCTCAGAACTACAGATTTCACCGCACTCAGTTGCATAGATATCTAAGAGCAGCTGATGGCAGTGATGACTGGTCAAGATTCTTCATTCCACAGATTGGACTTTCTATGAAGTCTGATGGGTGGATTTGCAACACGGTTGAGGAAATAGAGCCTTTGGGGTTGCAGCTTCTGAGGAATTATCTTGAACTCCCTGTTTGGACTGTGGGTCCTCTCCTGCCACCTGCTGCACTCGGGGGCTCAAAACATCGTGCAGGAAAGGAACCTGGCGTAGCTCTTGAAGCATGCATTGAGTGGCTAGATTTGAAGGGTGAGAATTCTGTTCTCTACATTTCTTTTGGGTCGCAGAACACGATTAGTGCCTCCCAAATGATGGCGTTGGCTGAGGGGTTGGAAGAGAGTGGGAGATCGTTTATTTGGGTTATAAGGCCACCTTTTGGTTTTGACATTAATGGGGACTTCAGGGCGGAATGGTTGCCAGAAGGGTTTGAAGAGAGAATGAGGGACACCAAACGGGGCTTGTTGGTGCACAAATGGGGACCCCAGTTGGAGATTCTGTCACACAGATCCACGGGAGCATTTCTAAGCCATTGTGGGTGGAACTCTGTGTTGGAGAGCCTGGGCCACGGGGTGCCCATGATTGGGTGGCCACTAGCTGCAGAGCAAGCATACAATGTGAAGATGTTGGTGGAGGAAATGGGCGTGGGTGTGGAGCTTACTCGAACTGTGGAAACTGTCATTTCTGGGGAGCAGGTGAAGAAGGTGATAGAAATAGTTATGGACCAAGAAGGAAAGGGAAAGGAGATGAAGAAGAAGGCAAAGGAGATTGCAGCTCACATGAGAGAGGCGACAGCAGAGAAAGGTGAAGAAAAGGGGTCTTCTGTGAGAGCAATGGATGATTTTGTTAGAACCATTTTATCACCCAAGGTTCTATGATTTGATACATTTAGATTTTGAATAATAATGAAGTTGCTTGTGTAAGCATGCTTGTCATAAACTGCTCGCAATCTTTAACATAAGACTTTGATAATGTCACTACGAGGATCATAAGAAGTTCACTCATTTTAATTGATGATTTGAAAACAAGGTAAATGAATATGATCTCCGTATATCAACTTTTTAGTATATAATAATCATAAACTGTATGAATGAATTCAATATATGTTAACTCATACAAACCATTTTTATATATGTAATAACATTAATGCAATCTATGTGAATACACATATCAACAGTACTGAATTATTATACCAGTATTCCTGTTTGCCTGTTCCGTGTTCATTATTGTGTTACTCACTGCCCCCCTCTTTCTCTGTTTCAAATGCAAAATCTACACTTCTTATTTGCAATACAATAATAGTGTCTATCTAATTTACCACGTTCGCCTTTGGTTTTGCAGTAGAATTAGATAAAATTAATTTTGAAGAAAAATCAACAAACTGTATTAAAACATGTACTTTTCATTGAAAGGTGTAATTTCTAACGTTCAATCAAACGGTTCTTACGTCAATAGCTGATTTGACCATGTTTTTCACTGCTGTATATTGGTAGTTTGACACCAACTTTGTACAAGTTTAATTTTTATACATTATTAATACAATATTGTTAACTAACGGAAATAATATTAAGTATGACTTCTAAGATAACTATTATAAAAATCAGCAAACTTATTACGCATAAAAAATTTTGATTGAATAACAATATATAATTATTTATATTACCAGTACATTTAAATTAAATTTATTTTGTATAGCCAAATAGCACCATTTATTCTAGTTTGCTGTTTGAATTTTGATGTGTTACTTTATTATCTAAAACTACCGACCATTTCTTCCAGAACATGCTAACCGCATCGAGAGAATGACTATCCAGTTTTTACTTTTATATCCAAAGTATTTTTAACATAAACTAGAAAAGAAATACTCTAATTATGATTAATTAATATTCGTGAGGAAATCTTGTCACCAAACTGAGATATGATTTCTAAAATTGCACTAAACAATACCTGCTTTTGTCTGCTTTACTTTTACTTTTTTCTTTTTTCCAAATTCCTAAAACCATTTCTACTCGTTATTCTCGGTCGTTTGGAGAATGCTCCCCCATCCCAGTTAAGAGGGAAGGGTTTTCCAAACTGTTCCTATAAAGTAAATCTGTTGCCAATGATATGATACATGTACAAATAAATCTTAGACAACAAACTTACACCACAATACATTTTCTAAGCCATTTATGTATTGGTCAACATAGGGCCATCAAGATTAGTAGTCACGAACCCACCTGGGTATGAAACAAAAATTTGCTGCTTCACTTCCGAGGCCTTTTTGATATAGGCTCTGTCTGTGTATCACCCTGCCAAATTTTAGCGAATAAATAACCATTAATATACACAAAAAAGCACTCTAGTGTGATAAGAGGTTTTTGGTTAAACTAAAGTAAATTATAATGAGAAAATGAATATGTATGTAGATTGTTCTTAAATTACAATATAAATTGTAATTGTAATATACAACAGAAGACACTGAAATAAACAGAGATTTTAACAGGATTATTAAGGATGTGCTTGATTGTATTCTTTTTTTTCAAAATTATTTTACAAAGTAACATACATGAAATGTTTTTCATAAGAAAAAAAGGGAAAAAAACTATTTGATGATAATGTTTTGAAAACAGCTTTAAAAGTTAAAGGACACAAATCCGCTTAGTAAATTTGTTATAAGAATGTGTTTTTAAAGCAAAAAAAATCCCACCAGAGTCACCTCAGAACAGCTGAGTTTCAAGCAAGAACAATCGTTGCCAAACAAGTTGTTTTTTTGTTCAGAACAAAAAGTAATTTTTGAGAACAATAAACAAACAGAGCCTTTGTCTCCTGGTGGAAAACTTAAGTTGGATGGTTTTTACTGTACTTTCAAAAACACATTGATTCGCCTGGTGGCAGTTTCATATTTAGGTAACAGAAAACAACTTACAGGACTCGAAAGTTGCTCACGAATATAGGCCATTGATCGTAGCACAGCACTCAATGTGTCCTTCGACACCTGAAACTTAACTTCACACGCACCAGAAGTTGTCTCAGCAACTGGAAGCTGAAACAGCAGTTTAAAGAATTTTAACAATTTAAAAGTTTGTCGAAGTACATAGACCGGATATCAAAGAAAATACTTTCAGAAAGTGGGATTTCCATACAATAACAACTAAAACACGTAAGAAACATGCATCAACCCCCCTCCCCCAAAAAAAAAAGAAATAATACAATTGATGACAATTTTTATTTTTATTTTTGCTTTTGTTCTCTTCATCTTTCCTTCTTTATGGGAAGGGGAGACACAAGCCAGTGAGGGAAAAAACAAAGGAAAAAAAAATTGCACACTCCTTTATATAGACCTATGACCTATCAATGAACAGGTCTTACATCATTTCCACAATGATTTCACCCTAATCAAAGAAAAATGTTACACATCCACATTGAACACAATCATTCCTCCACGTGTTCTCTTTACATCAAAATATGGTCTTCAAGTTAGAATGGCAATTCCTGTTCAGCGTAGGATACAAAGGAATGAAGCTAAGTATTTATCCCTATCAAAGTTCTTTATATTTTAAACTGAATTTGGTTAAACCAATTATAAGATATTAAAGTCAAAATAAAGTTAGTGCTGTACCATGATATTACAAGTTATCTTCCTCATGTCATCTCTTTAAAGCTACATTCTCAACTGCATCATGTTTGATACTTTCTTTAATAGCCGATATGAATATGCTCATACTTAACAATTTCCCCAATATTCAATCTCGTTGACCTTTACCACCAGCCTCTGAAAAACAACAGACTAGTTCTGTTCCCTTTCATATGTTGCCAATTTAAATAACATTAAAATTCTCTTCCTTAGTAACCTAATCAATAGCATGTGCTGTGCTCCTTACACAAAATCTTACCTTTTAAATATAAATCAATATAAATATCCTCCCACCCCCATTTACAGCCACTCAGTAAGAGGAGAAGTGCATTAAGGTATTTTAATCATGAAAGTGCAAAGCAGCATTGATCTCTGCTTTTCTAGTATTAGAATACTAAAGCCACAAAGCGGACAAAGCCTATTTGAGAAAGATAAGTCTATAAGGAACAAAATCACACCTTGAGATTTAATACAGCAAATTTCCTAGTTGGTGTGGAAAGCTGATCGCTGATGTTGACCATATGATTAAACAATGGTTCCAAGGTAACTTTTGAGAGATTAAACTTAACCTCCGATTCTGTTGACGGAATCCTGCTATAATCTTGCAACTGCATTTGAAATATGTTTAAAAGACTTAGGATCCACGTCAATAATTAAATGTTACAGAAGATATTAATACCCAAAAAGGGCTAAAGTTATTTAAGTCTCAAAAACTTCTCATGCAAAAGCAGAGGTATCTAAACCAACTTTAAACTAAATCATGAGTACTACTAACAGTTTTTCAGTGTTGATATTATTATCGGCATACCTTAAGATTGATAACAGCTACTCTATTCCCTGGAGTTGAGTTCTTGTTCTCCATTACCCACGTCAATGATTTCAGACATGGATAAATCACCTACATGATAGAACCCAAGGACCAGTTTAATGCCATGCAGTCCAATTCCAGTCCCAAGAATATATCAAATAAAGAAAAAGAGAGAGAGGGGGGGTGTTCTCCTTCACATACCATGTTTTCAGGTGGACCACCATCTCGCTGAAGAGACCCTGGGGTCATTTGCGGTAAATTTAGATCAGCAACTGATTGAACAGGAGTACCGGCATCATTAAGATTAAACCTCTTTGTTGTTTCATCCTGCAATGGCCATAAAAGAGGGGTAGTATCTGCTGTTGAAGTAGGGGATTTTCTGTCATCATAACCAGTCCCACTGACAGGATGACTGGGTGGGGCAAGTTTGGCAACACTTCTCTTCATCAATGAAATCTTCTTTCCAACTTCTCTAAGAGCATTAATTGCAGCATCATAAGTTTCCACAGTTATTGCCCCTTCTTCAGCATATTTGATGGCTTCCCAACAAAGATTGCTATATCGCAATGTCAAAGACTCATGTCCACGTGATTCACCAGCAAGTTCATCTGATCCAGCACTGCTTTTTGCATTTCTTGTCCACCGTTTTAAAATGTAATGAGATGGTAATGTAAGTACATTAGTCACAGTAAAAACAGTTAGAACATGTCTACACAGAATGCCTGAATACTCAAACATTTGGCAACTACAGTTAGCTCTCAACTCAGAATGGTTTAATGTGACCATATAAGTCTTTTGGTCATCCTCAAATTTTGCAACCCTGAATATGCTATTTGCTCTATCTTCTTCAATTCTGTTGGCAGTATAAGCAAAAGTTTCAACTAGCTCTTCTTGAAACTTTGCAAATATTTTTGGTGTATAGAGACTAGCAGCCTGCTTCTCCATTGGGGAAGGTGTCTTCAGAACAGGGGTGGTACAAACTGTCTCATAATCTGATTCTAATTCTTTCTCAAACCAGCTCTCCAAAGCTACTTCATACTGCCTAAAGAACATTGGTAATGTTGTCTGCTGGTTGACAAAACCATTAAAAAATGAACCATCAAATCCTTGATTAGGAGATATTACTGCAAAAAATGAATCATGAAAATATGCTGGAACCCATTGAGCACGAGCACTGTACAAGGACTGAAGCCAATCATTTCTTCTGAGTTCATATTTATCAATGATAGAATTCCAAGATGAATCAAACTCCTCAATTGTTTCTGTCAGATTAATACAATTATAAAGTTCAATATGAAAATTTGGATGCATGTTGCATACATGAACCAACTTTTCCTGGCCTTCTCGCAAGACATGCCATTTGCTTATACAGTGGCGTGTTTGAGGAAAAACTTGTGAAACAGCTGTCTGTATGGCTCTGTCTTGATCGGTAGTGATAGAGACAGGGTAGTGGTCATTCACTGCTGTCAGAAATGTCTTAAAGAGCCACACAAAAGAAGCCTCAGAATCATCCAAAAGGAGTGCACATCCAAACAAAATCATTTGACCATGATGGTTTACCCCAGTGAATGGAGCAAATGGCACTCTATATTGATTTATTCTATATGTTGTGTCCAGAGTAACTGCATCACCAAAATGACTGTAAGCAGCCCGTGATCTTGCATCTGCCCAAAACACATTAGACATATGATTATTTTCATCAAGTTGTATTGCATAGAAGAAACCAGGGTTCTCAGCTTGCATTTTCTTAAAGTACTCCAGCAGGTTCTGAGCATCCTTCCCTATTGTCCTCTTTCGAGTAGGTGGCCTAACTGCATAATTCATCAATGTAGGACTTTTAACTGGGTGAATTGTTTCAGCAGCATTAGCAGCTGCAGGAATATTCCTAATCCCATGAATATTCTTAGTGGGAATGCAATTCTTATCCATAGATACATACATCACACCACTAGGAACAAGCCCCACTCCTTGGTAAGTTTCAGGCATGGTTCTTCCAACACTAGAAAAGTGCTTACCTGGCCGAATATTATGCACCTTACTAAGGCTCGCCATGGAATGGCTATGCTCCTTTACAAATTTTGTAACAACCCACTTATTTTGACCCTTCTGCTCGATCCTAATCATTGCATTGCAACTTTCAGTAAGCTTTCTTTTCAGATCCTCCCTGCCACACACAAATTCCCAGAACATATTTGCCTCATCAGCTTTAGAACGACAATGCGGGCCAGCTTTGCAGCTGAAACCCACTTGTCTGGCATACTCACTGTAGAAAGTCTTTGCAGCATCTTTAGAATCGAATTCCATACCCACGTGTGGCTCAGAAACCCCAACCTCAACATGAGAGCCAGAGTTTTCAGCATTACTAACTCCACCTTCACTAGGTTCAGCATTCCCATCATCTGCCATAGCTTGATGATCACTTCCTTCTCCCATGTTTATCACTTGTATGTAGCAAGAGTTGCATGCTTTAATCCTATCAAACAGAAAGATGCATTTTCTTAAATTGCCTATGCACCAAGTAATCCAAAATTAAAAAATGCAGCATTTCACCTCAAATATTCTCAACAATGGAATGTAGCAAAACCAAGAAAAGAACCAGAAAAAAAAAAGAAAAAGGTGACCTTCTTCAGATTAAAAGAAAATTGCCATTTACCAAATTAAAATTATATGGACTGACATACAAATAACTCTGTCCCATCAAAACCGAGTCTTATTTAAAGTGTACGGTAACAATTCAAAACTGACAGGTTTCAGAAATTTGATATAGCCAAAAACAATGCTAATGGAACAAAATTTCAACGTCAAATAGGTTTAAGCTAAACACCATAACTAGAACACACAATTTTAACAATCAATTAATTATGACAATTAGGTCAAAACGCATACCTAGAGAAGAAGTAACCAATAGAAGTTGCAGTAAATTTCACAAAAGTTAAAAAAAAATCAATAAAAACAGTAACGGTTACAGGATTCATGGTACATGTTAAAACGGGAAATTGGATGTCCTAACTTACAGCAATGAAACCTAAGTGTGGCGCTAATAAGGCACGTAAATTAATTTCAGTCTTCCGAATCGGTGGTTGAGGAATCGCAGAAACGTGCGTGAACGGTGAGGGAGCAAAACGGCCGTGTTTTGGAGAGAGTTAGGGTTTGTGGTTCTGCAGCTCCGGGCGGTTGCAGAGTCGGAGGAGGAAGGAGCGTGAAAGTGGGTGGATGTAGCGTTGCATAGATTGGAAATGAGTACACACGTCATAGTTACCGTTTGATCTACATCCAACGGCTATTATTCGCTTAGATCGAAATCTATTTAAAATGGAAACTTCAATTCACTTTTCTGTCTTTTGTGGTGGGATTTCTCACGTGTACCGTGCACCACCCATCCATCGCTGTGGGGTCCAATCCTCATAACATTTACCCCGTACACTCTCTTTGTAATATACTAGTATTTTATCCCTGTGATGCAGGGCTTTTTGTTTTTAATTTTAAACTTAATTGTATTTTTTGTCTCTAAAATTTTGTCCTCTAAAATTCTTTTTTATAAATTTTGCCTCTCAATTTATAAAATATCCCAAATTTTGTCCCAAGTAGAAAATTTGTCACAAATTTGTCTTAATAATCACCACAAAATGTTTTAATTGAGGTTATTTTTCCATGTTAGAACAAAATTTGTGATATTTTGTAAATTATGGGACAAAATTTGCAAAAAAAAATTTGGGAGGCAAAATTCACAAAATTGTAAAACTTTAAGGACAAAAAGTACAATTAAGCCTTAATTTTAAAATGTAGAAAAAATTAACAGAATAAAAAATTAAATTAAATTTAAAGTAAATATTTTAAATTATATATATTTTAAAGAAAATGGTGATATGATATAAAATTTAATTATGATGATATAATATTTTAAAGAAAATTATATATATTTTAAAGAAAATGATGATATAATATAAAATTAAATTAATTTTAAATTTGGATAATAATATCTTAAATTTAAGTTATTCAGGTATTATTGAGTAATTTTCTTCCTAAGATTATTTTTAATTTCTTCTAAATTAATTCAAAATATTTAAAAGTACATCTACAAATTAAAAATAATAAAATCTATAAAAAGAAGTAATACATTGAAAGTTTTAAAAAATAATCAGAGATAAATAAAATCAAGTAAAACTATTAATGATTTATGCTTAAAATATGTGGTAATTTTGTAAGATATGGCCCAATTATATGCAAGTATATATATGCTTTTTTCTTTCTATCTACTGAACACTTTTTTTTACTTCGTTATATTTTTTGTTTTATCGTGCAAGAGTCTCTCTTTTACATGTACATTTTTTTTTATCCAAATTACTTTCTTAGAAAATAATACAATAATATATTTATTTTATTTGATGAATATTATTTCTATGTTCAAATAATATTCATGCAACTTGATTTACATTCAAGGTCCAATACAGTTGGGTAGTTGAGTTCCTTAAACATGTTAGGGGTTTAATTCCTAGCCACGTGAATGAAGAAGACTTTATTAGGAGAGGCAAAACTCACTTCAATCAGAAGATACCATTGGTGCAAACAAAAAAAAAATACAATTGGACAAAATTTTTTATTCAAAATTTTATTCTTTTCTAAAGTTTCGCACTCACATGATTTGGTCATAGGACTATTTAGGAGAATACATAAATACACTACCTTGTAATAATTATAATATTATTTTAGTAAGTTATTAAATTAATTGCATTTTTATCTAATTTTTTATCCATAAATATAATATTTCTACTTTTTAATACATTCATTCTTATAGGTATATCTAATTAACATGAGTTATCAAATTATTTTGACCATATTTCTATTATTATGAGAAATATCTATTATGGTTTATCTAATATGAATAATTATTACTATTAGATGTTAAAATTATTAAATATAATATATTAAAGTTTAAATTACATTTAAATTTAAATGTTTTTGTAATTTTAAAATGTAAAATGTAAAATGATAAAAGAATTCAATTATTTTACAACTATTTTCTAAATTAAAATAAATTTTGTTATTTTTATAACATTTAAAGTTTATAAATAATATTTTAAATAAAAAGTATTAAAATGACTTAAATTAGATACAATCTATTTGAAACAAATATTTCTTAAAAATGCGGTTTAACATAATTTATTGTTTAATATCTAATAGACAACTTATATTTCATTACATTAACTTCTTCGAGATAATTTAAATTATTTAACAACAATATGTAGTATTATCTCTTGATTATTTATTATCATTATATTTTAATTATTTTTATTCTTCCAAGTAACTAAGTTAAATAATATGTGGAACTTAAAATAACTCATACAATGTATAAGATAAAATATTTATTACATAAAATAAAATAATAGGTAGAATTTTTATAAGAACAATTATAAAAGACAAACTCCCAACTTAAGTTGTTAATAATTATAATCATAATAAGCTCATAAAAAAATATAATCATAATAATATGTTTGTCCACAAAAGATAATTTCTATCGTAGTTAACAAAGAAGCAAAAGGCATATTAAAAATTTTTAAATTATGATATTGACCACCGTTAACTCAACTAAGAATGATTACTAAGAAAGGAAACCAATATCAGAGAATGAAAAAAAGAAATAGAAAATGGTAGAATTTCTACAAAAATGTAAAAAAAAAAATGTTAGAGAATAAAAAATAAATAAAAAATGGAATAATTTCTACAAAAATGTAAAAAAGGGAAAAGGAGTTAGAGTGATTACAAAGAACTACTATTTCTAACTGAAAAGATTACCTTTTTAATCCAATGGTCGAAAAGCATGCATCAATATTTTTATTTGACACTTGTTAGTAATGTTTTAATTTATATTCCAAGTAATCTTAAAATATGTTTTATTTAATTTCTTTAGAGAAATATTTTTTTAATTTTTAAGAGAAAATTATAAAATAAATTATGATTTCTTTAAATTTACACTGAATTAATAATTATTATTAATTTTGATATCTATTTTTATTTTATGTAAAGAACATAAATTTAATTTCTTTAAGAATTTAATCAGAAAACATCTACAGTGCAATTTTTTTTTAGATTATCCTCCAATCACATATGATCATGTATTGTAAATTTATTGATTTTTATAATAATTATTTTAAAAGTTATACCTAAAATAATTTTTAATTATTGACAATATATTTTTTTTTATAAATTTAACTCATTCATTTTAAATATCCAGTTTAAAATTTAAACGTCTATGTTATAAATATCCAGTTTAATAATTTTATAAAAAACATTAATTACAGTTAGAATAATATTTTTGATAAAATTACTTTTACTAAAAGAGTTATAAGTTTAAATATTTATGTGAAATATTAATAAATAAAAATAGTTAAAAATAATCAAATGTTGTTGTCAGGAAGAGACATTTAAGTCTTAAAGCTTTTTGGTGTATTTTAGAATAGTATAGTATGCTTTTATAATTTCTTATAAACCTAAACTACTCTTAATAAAAAAAAAAAGAAAAAAAAATGGAAAAAAAAAAAACCACCACAAAGCAACACATAGCTACAAAAGCCTTCATTTGTATAGTTTATAGATTCATTTTCATTTCTCTTTTTAGAGTGGAAACCTTTAAAGTATAATCATTTAGTATTTAATATAGTAAGATCATTGGTCTATTTTACACTTAAATTATAGAACCTGCCACAATCAATTTATTATTTTTATATACTTACATTATTTCTATTTCATTTAAGTAAAACCACTCTAAATTCATCTCAATTCTTATATTATAAATTTAAATTTTATTTTAAGAATGTAATAAATTATTTATATTTTATCTTGTGATTATATATAGTCATATTATTCTTATTTTATAAACTTTTATATCAAATCAATTTTTTCTATAATTATTTATTTAATTATAAAATATATTTTATTTTTTAATTATTTTAATTAAATATTTAAATTTATTCAATTACATTAATTATAATAAAATGTTTATAAATCATTATTAGAATATATTCATATTATTATTCCCCTTCCACTTTAAGCGTCAAGCCATCAACTTAAAAAAATTATTTATTATTTCAAAATTTTGAGAAAATAATTATTTTATTATTATTTTCTTACTACTTTATAATTTATTATAAATTTAAACGAGAGATAAACCAAGCATAATAAAAAAAAGAAATTAATCAATAATAGAGATAAATTATTCAATAAAAAAAAGATATAACTTTAATTAAAAATGGAAATATTAATTTAATTTCTTAATTATTTTACTATAACCTTAACTGATACTTAAAAAGTGGATATAGTATTTAAGATTAAGCAAAAGTCTATTTCCAAATTCTAGCCACCTTTTTAGTTTTATTTTATTATCTAAAGAATTCCTCCAGTGAACTATGAATTATAGTATTTATATAACAAATTTTTATAATAATTTATCTTACACTACTTTTTCTCTTTATATTTTATTATTCTGATAATGATTTATAAATATGTTATTATAGTTAACGTTAATTGAAAATTTTTAAATATTAATTAAAATAATTAAAAATGTTAAATATCTTTTATAAGTAGATAACTAATTATAGAAAAAAAATTATTTGCTATAAAAGTTTATAAAATACATGTTATAAAATAAGAATAATATGACTATATATAGTCACAAGAAAGAGAAAATATAAACAATTTATTGCATTCTTAAAATAAAACTTAAATTTATAATATAAGAATTGAGATGAATTTAGTGTTGTTTGACTTAAATGAAATAGAAATAATATGGGTGTATAAAAAGAATAGATTAAGTGTGGTAGGTTCTATCAGTTAAATGTTGTATAAACCAATGATCTTGCTACTTTACTAAATATTGTACCATTTTACTTTAGATATTCTCCACTTTTTTTTTAATATAGTTTTTGGTACATGTACATTTTTTATTTTTCTCTTCTTTTTTGAATTATTTTTTATCATTCAAATAAAATTTAATAACATATATATAATTAAACGTATATTATTACTGTTTCTAAAATATTATCATCGTTATACTAAAATTAAATATAAAAGGTAATAATAATAATAATAATATAGTTTAAACTGTTTTTAAACAATTCTCAACCACTTGCACTTTAATTATATTTTTTTTCTTTATAAATCTTTATAGTTATGACACGATTAACTTTTTTATATGATTTTTATAAATATTACCAATATAAATCGTATACTGAAGTAAAAAAACTATAAAATCATTGAAGTAACATAACTACAAAATAATATCAGCATTATATCTTTTTATGATTTAGTGAAATTAACATGATTAAATAATTTAATTCGATTATATGGATCTTATGTTTTATGTGATAAAGGTTAAATAAAATTTATTTAATTATAAAAATTATTAAAAATATATAAAAAAATTAATTTATATGCATTGTTAATTTGAATATCTAATAGAAATTCACTCTATGGTCATATTATATTAATGCATAAGATGATGTGGTAAAATGATCAGATCTATGTAAAAACAAAAAATTAGAGTGACATTGCGTAACACTCCTTTAATTTTAAATATAATTCATATTAATTTAATTATTAAACCAAGTTGGTAAAAATGTGAGAAATTTTTTTATTTTATAATAGAAAAAATTTTAATTCAACAGAATTTGCAAATAGAAGTAAAATAATAAAACTACTTACACACACACACACACACACATATATATATATAACTGTACATCATGGTTTGAGTAATACATAACAATAAACAAAATAAAAGTACATCAAAAGACATATTATCTAACCCAATATATACATAAAAAAGATTCTATACTAAGTAGTATTTATCTACTTTATCCCTCAAGAAAAATATTATAAACTAGATCTACAAATCTGGAGAAGTATTCTCTGACTCATCCTCAACATCATTAGGCATTATCGTCATCTTCAATAATTGCAATCAATCATACAAGGAAGAAAATAATGGAGTGAGGTGTTTTATTCTATAATTACTTTTATATGTATGGTAAGAAATCTAACATAAAACAAAGATAAAACACAGTTAACAATAAAAGGAAACCTAAGATTCATTCTAAGTTGTATCAGGCTACCCCTAACTAAGTATGGGTCCATACTTCCTATTAGTTAGGGGTGTTCACGGATTGGATTGAATCAGTTTTGAAGAGAAAAATCATCCGATCCAATCACTTCGGTTTTGTTAATTCATCATCTAATTAGTTTGGTTTAAAATTTAAATCCAATCCAATCTGATCAAATTTAAAACGATTTGGATTGGATCGGTTTTTGGTTTTAATCGTACTATTATTTTTTTTTTAAAAAGTATTAAATAAATAATATGATATATAATAAATATATTAAAAAATAATTTAAAATATCAAATATTTCATTAATGAGTCATTATTTAGCTAATACTAGTATAACTCTTCAAATATATATTATTAAAAATAAATTTATACAACTTAATGATTATGTTTATGTATCTTTACTTAAATAGTTACTAAAAACTATCTTTAAATAAATATATTTTTTATAAACAAGTATAATTTATGTGATAATTTGGCAAATATATAAGAAATAAAAACATAAACATGAGTGATATTAGAAAATTACAAGTAAAAATATATATGCATGTATAAGTTCAGTTTGGATTGGATTGGATCGGTTTTCAAAATCAAATCCGAAATTTGATCCAATCTAATAAGAAATTTCAGTTTTTTTAGTTTTCAATTTTTTTGGTTTTCAGTTTTTTCGGTTTTCATTGGATTGGATCGGTTTATGAACACCCCTACTATTAGTAGGTAATAGTTCTCAACAAAATCGGGAAGTAACTGGGAGTACATATACCTCGTCAACATTATCACATGGTATAGCCCTCATCATCATTGAGGAAAATAATAGTCAAGACATCCATTTATAGAGGTATACTCTCAAACCAATCTTGGAATACTAAGCAGTTGTCAGGGTTATCGAGCTTGGTCAAGCAAATATCCCAACTTGAGGGCGCTATCCTGGTTATTGGAACGTTCACCACTCAATACCGACCCCCAAGACCTCCATAAATAGGTCTTGCCTTTCATTCCTAAGCGTACCAAATTGTAGCTTCCCTAGCAAGGTGTCATGCCACAGCATGTCACTCACTTTACATTACTCACTAATTTATCACTTCCTAAATTATCAAACAAACATTTTTCTGGTCTCATTTAATTTGAGCACTAGTACAATCAATATTTTTGCCTTATATTGCAAAAAATGTACAATACCAAAATTTTAACAGAATAATAATTTAGTAATCACATAAAGTTTTAGCAGAATAATAGCTTAGTAACTATTAAAATTTAGCAAAATAACGACGTAGTAATTATAATTTAATTATTAAAATTTTTCCAGAATAACAACTAAATATATACATTTTAATTTTTTAAATTTGAGTAAAGTAACAGTTTAGCAAGTATAATTTAATAATTTAAATTTGAGCAGAGTAAAAATTTAGCAAGCATAATTTAATAATTTAAATTTGAGCATAGCAACAACTTAGCAAAAGTTAAAATTGAACATCAAACAGTATAACAATGATAATAATAATAAAACTTAAACTTAAACGAGTTTAGGAGAAAACCCTTTCTACCAACATGTAAAGTGATAATAATTTAGAACCAACCCCACTCCCCCCATTATCTCTAGGGTAGTTGTTGAAGTGAACAGAATTGTTGGTGCACAATTCCTAGAATGAAAGCTTGATGGAAAGTAATAGAACTTTGGTGTAAGAAAAAAAATTATGGAGAGTGGTGGCTATTGGGAGAGGAAGAGGAGATGCTAAAAATTTGAAGTAAGGAGGGGCTATTTATATAAGAGGAAGGGTCTTAGGTGTCCACCAAATGACCTAAGTAATGATGCAAAAAATCAAGTTTTAAATTTATTTTTAATTTAAAATTAGGGACAAATATGCAAACTTAGGTACACATACACCATTTAGGGTGGTGAATCACCCCTCCTAGGTTTGGAAACGTGCTATATGAGTTGTCCTTAAGCTCCCTAATATAAATTTTATCTATAGTTGAATTAACTAGTCCCGATAAAATTGCTTAAACTTGAAAAATTAGTTTTTAATATCAAAATAATGCATTTTAATGCAAAACTGGACAAATACATTATTTTTCATCAAAAATAAACTTCTAATAATAAAGTCTAATTTTTATTAATTTATTTCAAACTATATGTATTTATTTTGTATGTTTAAGCTACAAAATTCAAAAAAATTCATTTTAATTCAATAAGTATAAAAAATTTTATGAAAATTCTAAAATTAAATATTTTATCCATAAATAAACTAAAATCATCATTTTCACCTTTTATAGATGTCAAACCAATACTGACTAAGCTTAATAGACACCTAAGAGCATTTTGGTCATTTTACACAAAAATTCCAGAAAATTCTCAAAATTATATTTTAATATATATGACATGATTCCAAGCTCAAATTGACATCTTAATATTAATCGAATCTTTTTCTTATATTAGCTCCAAATGTTGAGAAATAAAGACAAAATCGTCATTTTCTAATTTCTTCGGGCTCCGGCTTGGAAAAATTATTAAAAATCACGATTAAATAGTAGTTGAAATTTTGAGAGTAATGGTGGAAATCCGAATTTTGAAATTCCTTCCCGATTTTTCAAAATTACATTATCAAATATTATAAAAACGGTTGAAAAAAATTAAAATAGGGTTGTTATATTTTTTACTACTTTTTTTCAGAATAAAATTTTTATAATGAAATATACTTAATATAAAAATTTCAAAATATTTCGAGGTCAAAAAGTCTTTAGTTGGTTCTTGTAGTCAATCAAGGATATTTTTGTCATTTTACAAAAATTATCTCAATAAATTCTTGAAAAATTTATAAAATTATTATTAATTGTTCTAAGTACATTGATTACTTAAAAACAAATTTTAAATACTTCAAACTATTTTTGTTTATTAATTATGTTATTTAGCTTTTTAAGAACAAAATGGTCATTTTATAAATTTTCGAACTCTATTTCCCAAAAATTATTAAAAAAAAATCTAAACTCAGTACTATTTATTAATACGAATGTAACAGTAGGAATCAAATTTTTGATATTCCTATCTGGTTTTCCAAAGATAAATATAGAATAATTTAATATACAAAAGTAGAGGTGTTACACAATGTATCTAAGTTAAATAGTTTGATAAACATGCATTGTTGGTATATAAATTTTTACAATGTCAACCAATCAAAAAGCATAATTAATATAACTTTTTAGATGATTATTATAAAAATTAACAAATCTATCATACATAACAGTTTGTAATCAAATAAAAGTATAAAAACCTTTATATTGTCAATGTATATATTACTTATTCTAAATTTAATTCATATAAAAAGATGGTACTAATATATCTCAAACAACATATATTGGTTTCACCACTATAAGATCTTCACATATATGTAAGTACACGATATGGATACATATAGAGCTGGCAAAAATTAGGGTCGGGTCGCTTTTGAAGCTTGGCCCGCCGGATCGGCTGGCCTATCTGACACCTCTAGATACATATATAGTAGGTGTTTGGATAAGTGTGAGTAAAATTGATTTTGGATTAACATTATCTTATAAAATTGATTTTAAGTGAACATGAGTTTAAATTAATATCATTTTTGTTTGAATAATGAATATTAGAAAATATTTTTTTTTCAAATGTTCATGTATAATTATTTATACAGACGGCATTTCTATTATAAATAATTATTTTGATGTTGATATTTACATTAATAAATTAAAAATGAATAAGTTTATAGTAAAAAATTTACTCCGTGTTTAATTATCAAATTAATAATAACTGAGATTGAACATGACTTACATTAATAATAATGATTAAAAATAAATAAATATTTTTTCTTAAGGTTTATTAAGATTGCACATGACTTACTTTTTTAACGTTTACCGTTATTCTTCTTATAAGGGTCCACAGTATATTGTGTTTTTAGAATAACAAGGGTATCGATATAACGTATAAAGGGTGTTAGTGTAGTGTTTTTTAAACAATTAAGAAAAGTTTGTGTGGAAGTAAAAAAAAGGGAGACGAATCGAGAAAAATTTGACGAAATCTCAGATGGAGTTTGTGTACTTTCCGCCAATATATATGCATAATATTTTAATTTTTGAAATAGGAGGTATAATTGTTAAAAGTTTACAAATTAAATGAAATGTATAATAAATATATTAAGTTAGCCTAACCATAAAAATTGAAGTATTTAAATAAAAAAGGACTAAATATGCAAATAGACATAACAATTAAATGAATAGGATCTAAGCCATGATCTAGGCAATTATTAGGTGAAAAGAAGTGACTGTTCTAAATTGTCTTTGGTCGTTTAGTATAAATAGGTCTTTATAATTCAAATTAAAGACACATCCAATCAATAAAACAACTTATTTATCATTTATCTTGCTTTTTATTTAGAGCTTTTATTTATTGCCTTTCCTTTACTTCTTATATTTAAAGTTTTCCAGCATTTATTTTTCTAGCAAATTCAACCTTAATTTTCACCTAGACCAAGTGTTCTTAGGAGTGACTTGGGAACCCATTAGCTGAAAAGTAAATTTCCCTTCTCGGTACCAAATCATTTGATCTTTGTTTTGGAATTATGTCGGAGAAACTCGTCGAGTTATTCAACTAATTATTCATGCGACAGTAGAATCAATTGAGTCAAAAATCAATCAAATATATAATGGTAATTACTAAATTCAATGATAATTATTTTTTTTCTAAAATTTATTGTACTATAATCAATCAACGTATTTATATTGTGTTTAAAATTATTTTTAAATCAATCAATGTATATATTGGATTTTTAAATGCCAAAATTTATTAATTAGAATTCTTGACTATAATAATTTCTTGTCTTTTTAATTCATTACATTAATCAATTTGCCTCAATATTCATAAACGGTAAGTTTAATCGGTGAGAAAACTCATCATACAATAAACAATAGACATAATAGATATTTTTAATAAATATGATATAAAAATAAAAGTAACTTGGGACATATAATGATTATCAGAATTAAGATAAAAACAGTAATAATTTTTTTTATCAATTAAATTTTAAAAAAGAAACATTCCCAATTGATTAGCGATAAATAGCTGAAAATAACAGTATTAAATTCTAATGGATTTCATTAGAAGTTTATTTTGTATAAAATATTCTATATTCTATTATCAATTATTTATAATAAGATCTGTTGTTATCGATTAAATTTAGAAAATAAATATTTTCAATTAGTGATAAATAAGTGAGAGTCACGTTAACATATTTATATGAGGACTAGTATTTTGGTCTGCGCATTACACAGAATAAATGTTCATTTTATATAACTAAACTTTATAATAAATAAACATTTTTAAATTATAAATATATTATAATTAAAATTTATAATAAATAAATATTTTAGAACATATAAATTATATTTTAAATTTATGACAAATACTTTGTATTGTGATAAAATAATATTTTTAATTATTAAGAATTTTAAAAAAAATTGAAATTCAAGTTAAAACCAAAGATATTGAAAATAATAGATTGATAGAGATAAGATGTTAAGGAAAATTCCTAAAAACCCTCTCATAGAAGAATGACAGTTAAAAACATTATCGTTCGAAGTAGTTATTTTAATTTATATATAGAGGGATTTTTGATAGAGTACAAAATAAAACTAGTAGACTAAGAGTATGTTTGACCCAACTTTTTTTGAATTTATCTATTCCTTAAAAGGAAGAGTTAAGCCATATACTTTTCATAAAAATCTCTTAAAAAAATAAGCAATTTATTTTTATAGAACAAAATTTTAAAAAGAAAAAAAAGGTAACTTATAATTAAGTTGGTAAGGAGAGCTTTTTCACAACTTACATGGAGCTTATTCACACAGTTCTCTCATTGAATCCCAATGTGACCAAAGGTACTATTTTATTTTTATTTTTCCCTGATTTCCCACTTTGAGTGTTTCATCGGGTTTTCCATTAAATAACAGTTACACATATCATTTTATTTTACATTATATTTATTTATTGTAAGGTCTTAATTTATTTTTAAATTATTTATTTTATAAAATTAAAAAATATTAATTATTTTTTAATTTTTTAAATTATTCATTATATGAAATAAAAATATGTTACTAAAACAAGTAAATAATATAGTTAAATAAAGCTTTGATATTTATAAATATTTATAATGTTTAGTCTTTAACTTTAATTTAGATATCATTTTTTTTAATTTTTAATCAATAGTTAAGTTTTTTATTTTTAATTACAACAATATATATACTTAATAATATTTGGATTATTTATTAAATACTATTTAATATATATTGTCATTATTGAATTCTATTTATGTAAATAATTTTTATCTCCTGAAAATATTATTTAACAATTATATAAAATGTTTTAAATATTATATTTTTTGTAATTAATACTTAAATTTATGTAATTAATATTATATATAAAAAATATTTACAAATCATCTTTAAAATTAATTTTTATTATTTATAATAAATTTTGACATTTTTAAAATTAAATTTTTTTCATATATAATATTTTTATGTATTTTTGTTATTATTGAAATAAATTTATGTTGATTAAATTAATTTTACATAATTGTAACCGAAAATTAATTTTACATAATATTTTTATTTGATCAATATGTTATTCTATTGAGTGAGACAATTAGTTTTAAATAATTTTAAAATTTTAAAATTCTTTTAGTAAACAACTTTTAGCTTAAAAAGAGCTTTAAAACTAAAAAAAATAAAAATTATTAAACAGCTTCTGCTTTATTTTTAAAACTCTTGTTTTAAGTTTTAACTATATAATAACTTTTAAGTTAAAAAAAAAAAAGTTAGGTCAAACATAACCTAAATATATGAATATAAGCACAATGAGAGACACAAACCTTACTATGATTGAACACAAGCACAAAACATAGCACACAAATAAATTTAGAAGTAAATATATAACTGAGCACCAGCCACAAGCACTTTGTAGTGGGCCAGCTCGGCCTGACCTGGTCTTTGTGTGGGTTGTGATTTTTGTGGCCCAACCCAACCCTATGTGAGCTATCGAGCTAATTCAACCTTAATTTTTTTTTTGCTACAATTATATTGAAAGGTTTGAACTTTGCGCTCAAGTTCTTGTATATAATGTGCCTTTCTTTTTTCTAAACGCACAGCAGATTGCCAATTAGCTAGTATTCTATACAAAACAACAATACTTGTTAAGAATAACCATTAAAAAAATATCCATAGCAAGCCACAGATTGATCATTGAAGGGAGAGAAAGAGAAAGAAAAAGGTTAGAGATATTGTTGGAAGGAGTCTGCAGTGTATCATGGTTCATGATGAAGTGAGAAACTCAAACAAGAATATTTTTCGCTCTAATTTCTTGTGTATTTATTTGATCTTCAGATTAACTCTAATTTTCTTTACACTACATATATTATTCACCTTGCTTTACTTGTTTAGATCGCAAGCCTTTTCTCTCAATACTACGCAAAAGCTAATAGTATTGTTTTAATTTCTTATTTTCTTAAGCTTCTGGGAGAACAATGGTGTTATTGTTATATTATTCTAAGCATCAAATTTTGGTTTGACATGCAAAAGGCATACATTAAGCATGGCAATGGTGACAGAGTTTTGGGGAAGATTGAATTTGGGATCAACTTGATCTTTGGGGGGACACACTCAAATAACAATTACCTATTTTTTTTTTATATATAGCTACTGGGCCAGGTCGACCCAGGCCTAATCGGGCCAAAAAGGCACAATATCTTTTGGGCTAATATTTTAGAAACTCGATCTAGCCTTTTTTTTCAGGCTATTTGGGCCAACCCATCGGGCTGGGCCTGTTTTGCTAGCTCTACCCACAACAAGAAATAAAAGCAAATGGGAGAAAAAATAGAAAGGAAGAGGTCGAACCACTATGCACCCTCTCTTGAAGATTACCCATGAGGTACAACCAATAGTACCCACATATCAAAGTCAAAAAGTTACGTACATGTTGGAGGTAAGGATTGAATGAATGACAGAAGAAGTTATAGAATTCTAGTCTTAATATTTTAGGTGAGTTTACAGATACATGCTTAGAATGAAGAATAATTAAGAATAAATTGAGAGTATTTTAGAGAAAACAAACATAACTTGGCAAATTAATTAATCTCAATTCATATATATCTAGTCTAGATTTAAAAGGTACTTCCAATAGCTTCAAATCAGACTTGTATATGTTTACTCAAATGGCGTTTTAAGGAAAATGTCAAACATGTTGATCAACTTAAGTTTGATTAGTTTTAAACTTGTTTGGTGGCAAAATTGTAGGGAGGAATAAACTTGGTTGAAGACGATTTTTGCATGGTGGAGTTGGAATCTACATGACAGAGCATACAACAGAGGGAAAGCATTGATGGTGGTTACCTGCAAAGACTCTGACACTCAAGTCAATACAAGTATGAAGTGTCAAACATGTTTAGATTTAAAAGGTACTTCCAATAGCTTCAAATCAGACTTGTATATGTTTACTCAAATGGCGTTTTAAGGAAAATGTCAAACATGTTGATCAACTTAAGTTTGATTAGTTTTAAACTTGTTTGGTGGCAAAATTGTGGGGAGGAATAAACTTGGTTGAAGACGATTTTTGCATGGTGGAGTTGGAATCTACATGACAGAGCATACAATAGAGGGAAAGCACTGATGGTGGTTACCTGCACAGACTCTGACACTCAAGTCAATACAAGTATGAAGTGTCAAACATGTTTAGATTTAAAAGGTACTTCCAATAGCTTCAAATCAGACTTGTATGTGTTTACTCAAATGGCGTTTTAAGGAAAATGTCAAACATGTTGATCAACTTAAGTTTGATTAGTTTTAAACTTGTTTGGTGGCAACATTGTGGGGAGGAATAAACTTGGTTGAAGACGATTTTTGCATGGTGGAGTTGGAATCTACATGACAGAGCATACAATAGAGGGAAAGCACTGATGGTGGTTACTTGCAAAGACTCTGACACTCAAGTCAATACAAGTATGAAGTGTCAAACATGTTTAGATTTAAAAGGTACTTACAAAAGCTTCAAATCAGACTTGTATATGTTTACTCAAATGGCGTTTTAAGGAAAATGTCAAACATGTTGATCAACTTAAGTTTGATTAGTTTTAAACTTGTTTGGTGGCAAAATTGTAGGGAGGAATAAACTTGGTTGAAGACGATTTTTGCATGGTGGAGTTGGAATCTACATGACAGAGCATACAATAGAGGGAAAGCATTGATGGTGGTTACCTACAAAGACTCTGACACTCAAGTCAATACAAGTATGAAGTGAGTGAAAAATAAGGAATAGATGTATACCTAATTGAATGAGCTCAGTTTATATACTGAGATTTTAGGTAGAAAAAACATTATTTAGTTAAGATGCACGTGGTTGACGTGGTAGTCCGTTATGTGTTACGTGGTTTGCGTGAAATACAAGTTAGCAACCAACCTACATAAGTTATCATGACATGTCGATTTAAGAACATGTTGGAAGGAAATTGACTTCAAGTCTTGCTTGAGCGAATCATCTAAGTGATGTCAGTCGTAGAGGTCAAAGTCTTAACGATGATAAGTCGAGATGAGCTAAGTCAAAAATTGGCCCAGAACAAAACTCATGTTCAATATATTTAGAAGAGAAACCAAACATTATTAGGTTACATCCAAAACATAGCCATCAAATAATCCACACAAAAAGACAATTATACATTAGCCATAAAAATTATCAAAGGAAAAGATTTGGAAGATTCATAATTAAATCACTGATAGACTTACCTTTGATCTCTAAATTGCAACAAGATTTTTTCCTTTTTTTCCTTTTAGTATTTCTTGATCCTAATTATAGTCTCCTTTGTGCCTCTTCACCAAAATATTTTATGCCTCTAAGATAAATGTTCCTTTTCAAAAGTTTATGTGCCTACGCGCTATCTATCTATCTGTGTGTGTGTGTGTGTGTGTGTGTATAGGAGACTTCTAGCCCCTTACTTTCGTATTTTTGAATCTCACAATTGAATTTGACTACCCAAGCTAATCCTATTGGCAACAGGAAAATGACGCTTACACGGGATCTCAGTGCCTTTCTCTTGCTCTTGAAAGAATAGAAGTTGAGTTGCGGAGACAAGATTTGAACCCATGACCTGAAGGCTATGAGCCTTGCGAGCTACCAAGTTGCTCTACTCCGCAATAAAGATAATAATTGATAACAATGTTTAGCCATAGGATGAAGTCCTGAACTTTAGATAGTCATTGATTGAACCTAATCAGAATTAATGGACCTAATTGTATTTAATAAAGAATTTAATTGCTCGCATTAATGATATTTATTATACAATTTCGATAATTTTAATTAAGTTAATAATTATTTTTTTTCAAATCAGATTCATTCATATTAATGATATTAATATATAATTTTGATAATTGTAATTAAGTTAATATTATATATTTTAAAATTTGATTCATTCATAATAGTTGATTGGACTTAATCAGATTTAATAGACCTATTTATATTTAATAAAATTAAATGGCTCACATTAATTAAATAAAAGTGAAATGGATCTTTAATTATTCTATTGTGGTCCGTTCATATTCAATAAAATATTATCCTATTTATATTTAAGAATATGGTCCATTCATTTTTTTTTCCTAATAATGAAAGGTGTCATTGATTTTTAAACTACCTTTTTTTAATCGTTACATAAACCACATTATCCTTTTTAAAACATATTATCTTTTTTTTTTCTATTTAAATGACGTTCGTTACATAAGCTACATTTATATAACAAAAAATTATAGGACCTTTTATTATCCTATTATAATTTTTTTTATAAAGCCTAATGTACCATTTCAGGTCTAATTAATTTTCTGGCTTAGTTTCGTAAAACTAAATAAATGCTTAAATTATCATCATGTCTTTTTCTCTCTTATATATTCTTCCACTAAGGTTTAAAGTCGTTTACCAGGTGTATTCTTCTATGTTTTGTCTTTTCATTTGCTTACCTTTCTTAGCTTTGTACTTTCTTTACCTCATTTTGCTCTTGTGGTTTGATAGGAAGACAATTTTGCTTAATATATCTTCATTAACTTGTAGATAAAAGTAGAAAATGCTTACAGCAACATCATTCAATGAATTTGAAGAAGGATGGGAAGTGGGGATTGAGAACCAACGTTAGACATATCATCTTACTTTGTGTCTTTTATAGTTTCTTTTGGTTTTTTTTTTTATGGGTATCACCTCTAATATATAATATTTTATGTAATTCACTTAACAAAATTTAATGAATTTTATATAGTTAAATTATCCAATTAATTATTTTTTATTTTTTTTACTTAACTCAATTGCCTAATTGCATGTTTATACATGTTATTTATATAGTTTATTATATGCTTTTATGTTTATTAAATGTTCCGAATGAATTATGATATAAAAAACAATTAATTATTTACATAAAATAAATTAATTATAGACTAATATCTCTTATCTCTACAAGGTTTACTTTTAATAAAGAATTAAATTGATTACATTAATAATAATAATTACACAATTTTGATAATTAAAGTTAATAATAATAATAATGATGATGATGATGATGATAATAATAATAATAATAATAAATAAACTATTTTCAAATTTGTAAGTATCAATTTTAACATTATAATTTTTTATTCTTATAAATTCAAACTTTAACAACAACAACAATAATAATAATGGTAGTAATAGTAGTAGTAGGCTCACTAAACTGTATTTCATAATCCCCCCATATATATAACATTTTTAAAATGACAATTAAATTGATGCAAAAGCATTACATGTATTTTTTAGGTAAATTATGTTAAATAGTACATTAAATTGATTAATTAAATAATACATAATTTTCAACACTGATTAAATTTAATATATAATTAATATACAAATAAAATAATAATAATAATAACAATAATAAAATTATTTCATAACGGTCAAGTATAAGATATTATGACTTTTTATTCTTATAAATTCATACCTTAAAGAATAATAAATACTCACTATATGTCATAAATATAAAATAGTTATAGAGTATGTAATAGTAGTGTAATTATTATTATTTATAGCATTGTCTTTCTGAATTTACTTAATGTGAAAAAATAGTAACATATGCAAAGTAGTATGTAATAATATTAAAAAAATTAGTGACGCACATAGATAATAATTCTTATAGATAATAATCCTTATAATGGTGAAATTATAAGATATAAAGTCTGAAATATATAATAATTCTTATAGATAAATAACTTTAAAAAGTAGCAAGTAATGAAATTAAAATTAAATAACAATAACAACGATAATAATAATAATAACGATGATAACAATAATAACAACGATAATAATGATAATAACAACAATAATAACAACAATAACAACAACAAGAACAATAACAATAACAATAACAACAACAACAACAACAACAACAACAACAACAACAACAACAACAATAACAATAATAATAATAATAGAAGACAAATCTCATTGTACTAATTGAGAATGTTAAATTTATGTCACGTTTAGGTTAACTAACTCAAATTTTAACAATATCATATAATTAAAATTAATATCTTCTAAATAATTAAACATACCATTTTAAAATATAACAATTACATACATTTAATAAAAATCATACTATTTAAACAAATTTAAAATAATTTTTAATTTTTATAATAAATACATTTAAAATTATTAATTATAAACACACAAAAATCAATTACATATGAACATAATATCCACAATAACAAAAATGAGCACTCAAATTTAAATACTTATATATTCATATTTTATTTTGCTTACATTCATTTTGAATTTATACATTTCATATATGTATTGAAACATTATTGTTACTTGAAGAAATAATAAATCATAATAAATTTCAATAGACTTAATACTTATGAACAAAACATCTGCTCAATTAAAGATATTATTAATCATCTTCCTCAATTTTAGTGTAATTATATTTAATTTACAATTAAATATTTTAATTAAATTTTTTATTAAAGTGCATATATTTTTAAAATAATAAAAAATATATAATTTAAACAAACGTGTGCAACGCATGGGTTTAAAATCTAGTATATAAGATAAATGTTTATTTTATATAACTAATATTTATAATAAATAAATATTTTTAAATATATAAATTATAATCTAATTAAAATTTTCAATACATAATTATTGTTGAACATATACATTATAATTTAGATTTACGATGAATATTTTATTTTATGATACAAAGTTATTTTTAATTATTGATCATTTTTTAAAAAGATTATTAAAATTTAACTTAGAAATAAAGATGAAAAGGATATATTGAAAGAGAACAAAGTTAAAAATAAATAAATATACAAATAAAGATAAAAGAAGAGTGTTTGAAACAATTTTTTGGGCTAGTTGTTTAATCAAATATTATATATAGACTAGAATAAACCAATATTATGTTGGTCCGAGTAGAACTAAACTTAGATCCTTTAAGCAATGTCTCAGGTTCAATCCTTATAGATGAAAAAAATGTGGTTGGGAAAAGAGACCCTACTAAAGGTGGTTAGCCAAGTTCCTTAGGTTTAATCCTTATAGATGAAAAAAATGTGGTTGGGAAAAGAGACCCTACTAAAGGTGGTTAGCCAAGTTCCTTAGTGAAGATTAGCTATCGAAAAGTTGGTGGATATAGTTCACACATATAACATAGTAACAAAAAAAAAAAGAATAATCTATAATTTATAATTATAATAAAGAGAATACCTTATTTTGGTATGTACTTTTTGTTGGGCTATTTTATCCATTAACCACTCTCTAAATTATATACTACTTTACCTTTTAACTATTCTCTAAATTACTCACTACATCCCCTCTCTTTTTTCTTTTTTTTTAAAAGATGAAGAGAGGCATAAAGTGCCTCTCTTTCTCCTAGTTATCCATAATGTGAACATTTTTATGAGCTATTCTTCAATGAAAGTGTTTTTAAGAGTTTTGCTTCAATCAAAGCATTTTTAGTAATTTTTCTTAACATCTTATCTCTTTTAATCTATTTTTTTATCTTTATTATTTCTAAATTGAATTTTAATATTTTTTAAAATAAATTACTAATAATTAAAAATAATCCCGTGTCATAATATAAATTTTTTTATCATAAATCTAAAAGATAATTTATATGCTTAAAAATATTTATTTAGTATGAATTTTAATTATAAATTTTAGTTATATAAAATAAACATTTATCTTGTGCATTGCACAAATTAACATACCAGTTGCGTTTAAAATTAAAATTAAGACATATATGTGAAAAAAATAAACAATTAAAAAAATAAATTAAGTGTTCTTTTTTTCTTGATGAAAAATTAAATATTCAATACATAGGATTAAGATAAGATATGTGGTTTAATAGGAGTAAAAATAACTCCTAAAAACACTTTCATCCAATAAATAATTTCTAAAAACATTCTCATTAAATAATAGTTCCTAAAAATATTCTCATTTAAAAATGAAGGTTCAAATTTATAATGTAGGAGTAGATTTTATGCTTTTTTTTATGTTTGAATTTTTTATCCTTTTAATTTTATTTTTTATTACTTTTTTAGTTTCTCGCTCATAAATTTATTTTAAAATTATTTTGTTTACACGTACAGTAATGGCGAAGATCAATTAAACCTAAGTCACATGAAAGCACCCTAATGCTCTTACGAATGCTAAAATACGAAATCTAATGACAAAATGAAATTCGAAGAACAAAATAAAGTCTGTAGACCCGAAAATAATTTTCTCCATTGAAAATTCGAACATGCAACGAACCCAAATACATATCCCCCAATAGTCAATTTGCCTTGTAATTTTAGAAACATGCATCCACGAATTCAAGCATGCGTCAAAGTTCAAATAACAATGGATAACGCTATTTTCAGTTTTTCACTCTACCTCCTCGATCATATTACTCATCTTATAATATCACATTTTCCTTTTTTTAGCTAGTTTTTTATTATAAAAATTGTTATAAAAAATTTAAATGAAAATAACATTATTCAATAATAATAATAATAACAAGAGAAATTATTTCTGTACGACAACCATTAAAGGAATTATATTCATACATCTACTCTCTCTTCTATCCCATTTCCATGGGAATTATCATTATCATTGCATGTGATTTTATTTTTTCAATAAATTTTATTAATATAATATATTTCTATTGCAAAGTGGGAGTTTAGAAAAATAAAAGGTGAGATCATAACACTTGATCATCTCTAGTTTTTTTTCCCACTTGAGACAATCCCTTCCTCATTTTCACTAGCATTTTTTTCATATAATTCTCTTGTCCTTTTTCATTTCATCACTTATCACATTTGTTACTTTTTCTCTCTCTATCGTTCTTTTCTCTTTCTCTCTCTCTTTTTTTTTTTTTCTATTTTTGTCAAAAATGGAATGCACATTCATATTTTTCCTAAAATAAATAGTGAGACGAAAACAAAGTAAAAAATTACCGTTCTTAAAAGAATGTTAACAACATAGTATACATTATATTATATAGGTTTAATACATCAGTTGCTTCTTAAACTTTTCAATTAGGTCTCTGAACTAAAAAAATTTGTAATTAGATTTTTGATCTTTTACAATTTTTGTAATTGAGTCCTAGAGTTAGTTTGCATCGGTTTGAAACCGTCAGAAAATTTACAATTTATAGTAGTTTTACTACCTCCAAGAATCAATTACAAAAATTGTAAAAAATCAAGAACTTAATTACAAAATTTTTTAGTTTAAAAATTTAATTAAATTTTTTTTAAAAATTTAGAGATCAACTGATATATTAAACCTATTGTATATGACATAACTCAAATGGCAATGAAATGAAATTAAAAAAAAAAAAAAAGTACTAAAGAATCCACAAAGCAAGCATGGATCATGAAAGAAAGAAAAAAAAGTAGTGTTAGTTAAAGAGAAATAACATCAGTGAAGGGGAGTTCGGTGTGATCAACCTTGTTATTGGCCATAACAGTTTTGGAAAGCCTCAAGAGACTCCTCATTGGCAAAATAGCCTTGGGGTTCACGTCATGCATGGTCCTCGCAAACAAACACCTGCAGGCCTCAGTGGCGGCGCCAAACAGCTCCACGTCCTTGTTATTCGGCCCCAACAAACAGTGTCCCAGAATCCTCATAACCGGTTGCAACAACTCCCAAGGCAGAGGAACCCTCCCTTCCACCACCTCCTTCACACTCTTCTTCTTCTCTTCTTCTTGCAGTTTCACCTCTGCACCACCTTCTTCGGAGTCCCTGTACACGTCACCGTCTTGGCCAGACCAAACCTTGCAGAACTCGCAGAAATCGACCTTGGAGGAAGCGGGCATGTGGGGGATTTTCGCGTAGAAGAGCTCGAGCGCGACGCCGACGATGCGGGCCCTGCGCGTGGACCGGACGGTGCCGTGGGGTTCGAGGGAGGGGGACACGACGGCCACGGCGGCGCTGTTGTTCTTGTTGGGGGCCGCTTTGGACTCGTGGTACACGCTCGGGTTGGAGAGGTCGGGGATCGTGGCGGACACCGCCTGCCCCGCGCGTGAGGCGGTCTCGTGCGCGTAGAGGGCCAGCAGGACGGCCTCGAAGCCCGCCTGGGGCTTGCGGTCGGCCACGCGGGAGAGGTACGCGCCGGCGATGACGGGGAGGAAGCGGAGGACCAGCAGCTGGAGGTCCGGGACGCCGGATTGGAAGGTGTCGTAGAGCCACCGGCAGAGGTTGTTGTCGCCGGCGCCGGAGTTCGGGCGCCGGAGGAGGGCCGAGATGTGGGAGTAGATGTCGGGGTTGGCCAGGACAGAGGCGGCGGTGACGGAGAGGGAGGGGACGATGGAGGATAGGGACTCCATCGCGGTTTGGATTTTTTCCGGAGAGTCTGTGGGCGTCGTCGCCGGACATTGTGTGCCGTGTGTTTGAAAGATTGAGAGAGGGTCTTTTTTTTTTTCTCTTCCAGAGATGAGTTTTTGTCCGTGGAAGGTCAGAGAGGCGTAACCGATGCAGCGAAAATAGGATCTTATATTTTGCTCCTGCAAATGCTAATAGTTAGTGAGTGAGAAGTATAAAAAAGGCAATACAAGACAAAGACACCCTTTTGAGTTTAATGGTCATCTGTGTAAAAGGTTTTTTATTGTCAATTAATTAAAAATTACTATTAATATAATTTTTAAAGTATTTATTATAAAAATTAACAAATTTTTAATAAATAATAGTTTGTGATTAGATGACAGTGTAAAATTATTTTACATTGTCAGTGTATGACTTGTTTTCTCTTATGTTTTTGTAGAAGAAATTCATTTAAATGTCAAGAATATGAACTTTAAATCTTAAATAAAGACCTTTTCGTTCTTAGGTTTCATTTTAGGTGTAAACTTTGTAGATGATGTGAAAAGTTATAGAAGAGACTATATATGAGCAAGACATGAAAGTCATCTTAGTCTAGAAAAAGAGATAAAAGTAGAGTACGTGAAATACGAGATGAAAAAAGAGTTAAAGAGTATAGTTTGCGGTAAGGAAACTTGCATGATATTTTCATTGATTATGATGAGTCTTTCAAGAACATTTCCTATGAATGTATTTCAAGTTCAATGACATGAAGAAAGTTATGAGGTAACAAACTTTTAAAGAAATACGATGTATATATTTTATTTCAAGAAAGACTCTTATGGTTTACATGAAATCATTAGTGTATGTAATACATGAAATGTATCATGGTATGATGGTATAAGAAGATGAAAACATTATATTATGCAAAGATTTGAGAAGTGAATGTTATATAGATTGTAATGTGAAAAACATCTTTAAGAGAAAATTAAAGCATTATATTATTTTGAGATTTGATAAATGAAACTTATATACATTGCTTTCAGGCTTTTGTGACGAAGGTTTATAATGCCATAAAAGGGTGGAACTAAGAAATGATCATCTTTGTAAGGAAGGTGATACTGGGGATAAAGCCTTCAATATAATAGATTATGATGATATAAAAATGGTAGGACTGAGATATGATCCTCTTATGGGAGAAGTGAACTTAGGAACTAAACCTTCAATGTGATAAAGTTTGTGGTTAATTAGAAGGAGTGGAATCAAAATATGATCCTTTTATGGGAGGATAGGGACAAAACATTCAAGATGATTAAGTTTAGAATGATTGGGAAGGGTAGAGCGAGAAAATTAACCTTTAAGATGATGGTGTTTACTTAGGATGAGCATGCAAGAAATTAAGATCCCTAGGGCTGGGTCAAGGAAATAAATAAGCTCATATGTGACATCAAAGGGGGACACTTCTTGAGTTTATCGTGCCAATAGAATGAAATTAAAGTTCTAAAACATCAAACATAAAATTAAAGAAAGTGAATGATATTATTTTGTGTTTATTTGTGCATCATTCTTAATAAATAATTTTGGTCTAGAAAAGTTGTTCTTTGAATTTTTTTAAAGGAGATATAACTATACTTGTTAGTTCAAATTGGTTTAGAAATTTTCTTTTGTTACTGAGATTTATATCTCATGTTATTTTTAGGTCCCATTATTTCATAGGTTTTGCTCAAAAGCAATTCCTAATTAAAGTAAGATTGAGTTTAAGTTGGATCATAATTGTTTTTGGATTCAAATTCCTTATTGAAAATGGATTATTAAAGTTATACATGTTAAAAGAAGCTCAATTATTTGAAGTAATTTCTTCCAAAGATGTTTTGAATTAATATAGTTTTTTTTTTTTGGTTGAGTGTGGCAAGGAAAATTAGTATAGCTTGTATTAGTTTTTTGGCATAATTGGAGACAATTTTGTTTGAGCCATGTTGCATATTTAAGACTCAAACTTGAGATTATTGATTAAGTTAAAACAATCTCATGTCAGTTGATCTACACACTCAATAATATTTTGTATTAATTATGTTTTATATAGTGTAATTTGATCAAGTGATATGTTTATCCAAAATTTTAATTTTATACTTCACGTGCACGTTTTTAAGCTATCTTTATGATATTTGAAAATTATGCTTCATTTTTATGATTGTAATAACCTTTCAAATTGAGATTTTTTTTTCCAAATGTGCTTAAACATGCCTCAATACCTTATTAAAATTTGATAAATATTGTCCTGATTTTTAATATTTTATAATTAAATTAAGGTGTTATATAATAGTTTAAATAAAAAATGAAAAAATATAGTAAAAGACAATCATCATTATATTAAGATTTTAAAGATTTTGTTACTAATTTAATATTTTAAAACTCTAAAGTATCACTATATTAATTCTTTAAAATCTAAAATGTCATCATGAAAACCATAAAGTGTAACACCCTATTTTTCTAATGTATGATTTAATGTTTTAATAATTAAAAAGTGGAAATTAAAATGTGATCTTGGTGCTTAAAAAAATAAATGAGCTATTGTTGATTGTTGTTAATAATTGTTGTTGTGTGGTTTTGGTTTTATGTTGTTGTATTGGAAATTACTGTCTGAGTTTAGGGAACTGAAAAAATGTGCTTGAGTCAAACTGAGAGTGTTGTTGGTATTTGTTTGAGCTGTGGAGGGAAAAACAGTTGAGTTGAGCTAGTTGTGGGACATGGGGAGTGAATAGATGGACTATGAGCTTTAGTGGGCCCAAAGCCTTATGAGGCCCAGGGAGGCTTTAAGTCATAAAAAACCTTTTCCTTCTCATTTTCTCACATGGCCAAGACTAAACTCTCCCCAAAAGTCTCTTATTCCCTCAAATCTCTCTTAAACCCACCAAGTTAGAGGCGAGATTTCAAATCATTTCATTCTCTTTGGTGAGGAGCATTTGCTTCTCTGGAGATTTGGCTTAAGAGTTCACATTTCCATTTTCTCTCCTTCCCCAAATTTGGATTTCTGGAGCTCCAAGAGGTAAGGGAAGCTTACTTTCATTGAATATATGTTGAATGAACGTGGTGGTGTATATATGTTGCTGTGGTTTATGTTAGAAAGCATGATTTGGCTGAGTTTTGGTTGAAGTGGGTTTCCTTGATTTCGTGGTTGATTTGCATTGAAACGTTATATGGATTGTTGTTTGTGTTGAGTATGTGGTTGTGGGATGTTGAACGATCACATTCAACCTCTGAGGAGTTGATTTGGGGTTTGGGTGAGTAGAAAGTCTTGATTTTTGGGGTTTTTTTCAAAGAGAGTTCTGTTGCTATTGTCTGGTATTTGTTGAACGCCCCCTCACGTTGCTGAGCGAGTGTTCTTGAGTCTTAGAAATGGGTGTAATGTAAGAGGGATTAGTTGAGCGAAATCTTATTCGTTGAACAAGTGTTCATGGAAATTTTGGAAATTTTCTAGATGAGTGTTCGTTGAGCGAATGCGTGACTCGCTGAGTGAATGTGGGTGTCCCAGAATGTCTGGAAGCAATTCGCTGAGCGAGTACTTAACTCTCGGAGAGAATTGAGGCCCTGAAGAGTTATTGCTTTTTGTTGCGAGTGATTCGCTAAGCGAACATTGTGTTTGTTGAGCAAGGAGTGGGGATAGATCTTGGTTGCTCTTTGGAGTGGCCATTCGCTAGGCGAGCAGACGATTCGCTGAGCGAAATGTGGTTGATGGAATTTTGGAGAAAGTCCCTAAAACAAGCTCGTTGAGCGACCCTAGTTGTCGCGAGTGAGAGACTTTGGAAACAATACATTCGCTGAGCAAGGTTGGTCCTCTGTAGGGAAGGCCTTTGCTGAGTGAGTACGAGGGTTGCTGAGCGAACGTAGTGTTATTTAGTTGATCAATTTGGAAAGGATAGGTGCGTGAAACATGGTTGGGAAGGACTCTTAGTGTGAGTCTATGGTTGAGAATGTGGAAAAAGTGGTAAGTTGTTTGGATAGAACTTCACTTGTCGTAAGTGTTGTTTGGGTTTTAACTAGTGAATGTGGGCTGCTTGGATAGGGCCCTAGAGTGGCAGGTTTCTTGGATAGAACCTCCACTGATTGTGAATAGAATTGCTGAGTGAGGTTTCTAACTAGGTATGGGTTGCTTGGATAGGACTTTACCTATTGGCCATGCTTGAGACTGGATTGGGCCTGCATGGTGTTGGTGGATGATGTTTGGTCGCGTGAGGTAGTTGACGATGGACCTCATGCCATGAGTTGTATTGATATACGTAGATATATTATGGTTGATTGGTTGTCGTTGAGTAGATGTGGTGTTGTGATACACACATTCATGCATAAGTTGGCGGTTGAGGTAGCTGGCGATGGACCTCATGCCGTGGTATGGGCAGGCATGTAAGTTGGATGGTTGACCGGAGCTGTAGCTTGGACAGGCCTCCAACCTAGTGAAACGTGGGGCAGTTGACGATGGGCCTTTGGGGATGAGTCGTGGTGAAATTGTTGTGATATGAGGTGCACAGTTAAAAATGCTAGCTGTGTGAACGTATGTTTAACATATATATGTGCGTGTGAATGTTGAGGATTTGTTGTTGGTTTTGGTGATTATATACTATATTGTTGTTTTAGTAAGCTTACCCTTGCCTTGTGTTTCTGTTGTGGTTTCTCTGTTGTTGTTGTATGTTGACGTGACTGTGATGATCACGTCATTTGGCGTGGGAGTAGATGGCTGTGCCTCATGGGACTCGGCTTCTCAGAGCTGAGGATGAAGCGACGAGCTAGAGGAGCATGGCGAGAGGAGTCTAGCTTTTGTTTTGTTTTTTTTTATGGTGTATTTAGTTCCTTTCTTTTGATGGGGTTGTATAGTGTGACCAGTTATAAGAAGTGCGTTTTGTATCCCTCTCCCCCTTGTTCATGGCTTTGTATATTGATTCTATTTGATATAGTTTGGTGTTATCCCCCATTCTTTTATGTGTTCAAATTTAAGAAGACATGATATGATTTGGAGTAGGAGAGATGAATAGATCTATCTACACATGTATGTTTCCCATATATATATATATGTTATAATTTTATTTATGTTTTATGTGCCAAGGGAGATATTTGTATGGTTGCCCTGTAGCGGCAGTAAGGTTAGTTACATAAAGAAGATTAAAAAAACTTTAAAAACTATTTTATTAATAAATTATTTTTTGTATATTAATTTTTTAGAGGATTAATGTGATAATTTTTTTTTAAAATATTATTTTGATAATCATTTTTTTTTAAAGTCTAATATCATTACATTTTCTAATATACCAACATTATGTTGTTTCAAGTAAAACTGAATTCAGATTCCCTGTAGATGAAAAAAGTGTGGTTGAGAGAAAAGATTTCACTAAAAGTGATAAACCAATTTTTTTTTTTAAAATTAATCATCAATAAAACTAGTAAATATTTCTCATCTGTAATATGTAAAACATAATAAAAATGACATCTATAATATCAAATTAAAGGTTTTCTTCAATTATTATTATTATGAATTTAATAACTATATACTTTTATATTGTGAATTAATCACAAATTATTATTATTATAATTTTTAAGATAATTATTATAAAAATTAACAAATTTACCTTTATTTTCCGTAGTATTATTTTGTATTGAGTTGTCCTGCAAAGCAAGCCAGAAGGTCGTTGGCATATTGCTTTCCCAACCTGTGGTTCTCATACTCATTCTTTGTCGTCGCAGACCTAACCACACAAACCCTAAATACATACATTTTCTTATCTCAATCTCTGCTCCGCTTCGCTTCATCACTCTTCTCGAGGTATTTCACAAACTCTATCTCTCTCTCCCATCCTTTCCCCCTCTAATTTCCTCCTCGTAGATCTTTTAGGCCTTTTTCCTTTTGATCACATCAAACTTCAATCATTCTTTTTTTTTTTTTCCGTAATTCTTTTGGCAAATTTAGGGTTCCTCCACCCTTAATTTGTTCACCGATTGTTGCTCAACTTAGGGTTAGCTTTAGGGTTTCCGTTGTTTTCCCGATTTGTTATTTTTCTCGGCTTCGCTTTGGGAATTTTGAATTTGTTACGTTGTGGGGGGTTTGAGCTTTCAACCCTTTTGATTCATAGAGTAGGATCCACATTTTTTATGGCATTTGAGTGCCCGCAGAGTACTGAGGTTTCTCAAAATTTGGCACACTTTGTAGCAAATCCAGGCATAGGCATAGTTGAACCTAATCAGCTTAGTCCCAAATCCCTCACCGAAGGAATAGCAACCTCAAATCTTGTTCCAGATACCAAACCTGAATCTGGGAAGGGTGTGAAGTTGAAGGGAGCATCCAAGATTAATTCCAAGAAAGGAATCAAAGCCCCGGTCAGTGCTTTGAACCAATCATCAATTCCTGGTGATGTGGTTTTCGATTGTCGTTTGACCATCACCGACCTTCCTCCGGCCTTGATATCTGAGATTCTCAATTGCCTTGACCCCAAAGATCTCGGCGTTGTTTCTTGTGTCTCCACAATTTTCCAGAGACTTGCATCCGAGCACCATGCTTGGAAGCAATTCTATTGTGAAAGGTGGGGGCTTCCAACAGCTTCCTTGGCTTTGGATTCAGGTGTTGCAGATGATGATAAGTCATGGAAGGAACTTTTTGTGGAAAGGGAGTTTAGGAGTAAGACTTTTATGGGACGATATAGTATTGATGTGTTGTATGGCCATACCGAAGCAGTTCGGACTGTTTTCCTATTGGCTTCTGCGAAGCTCATATTTACCTCTGGGTATGACTCTGTTGTGAGGATGTGGGACATGGAGAATGGGTTGTCGATTGCATCGTCGCGACCCCTTGGTTGCACCATTCGTGCCGTTGCAGCAGACAGAAAACTATTGGTTGCTGGCGGTACTGATGGATTTATTCATTGTTGGAGGGCTGTTGAAGGACTACCTCACCTGTTTGAGCTTAGAGGTTCACAGAACCTGAATACTGAGGTTCGACTTTGGGGACATGAAGGTCCAATAACTTCACTTGCTTTAGATTTGACAAGGATTTACAGTGGTTCATGGGACACAACTGTTCGAGTGTGGGACCGTCATTCAATGAAGTGTACTGCAGTGCTGAGGCACAGTGACTGGGTCTGGGCACTTGTCCCTCATGATACTACTGTTGCCAGCACATCAGGTTCGGATGTGTATGTTTGGGATACTAATAGTGGTATTTTGATGACCATTGTTCATAATGCTCATGTTGGTAATACTTATGCTTTGGCACGGAGCCATACGGGGGACTTCCTTTTTACTGGAGGTGAAGATGGTGCAATTCACATGTATGAGATTGTAAATGATGGCTATGAGTCTAAAGCTTGGCATGTTGCTGCTTGGGTTCCTCACTCGGCTGCTGTGTATTCCCTTGCCTTTGAGTTTCCATGGCTTGTTTCAGCATCAAGTGATGGCAAGCTGGCTCTAATTGATGTGAGAAAGCTGCTGAGGACTAGCAAGCGAGCTCTAGGGAAGAGAGTTTCAAAGGTAAAGCATTTGGGTGGAGACACAGTAGAGCCTCCTCAGAGGATGTTGCATGGATTTAAGAGCAATCTTTTCTCTGTGGCTATGGGAGCTGATCGAATTGTGTGTGGAGGTGAAGAAGGTGTTGTCAGGATCTGGAATTTCACAGAAGCCTTGGAAATTGAGCGTAGAGTCCGTGCATTAAGAGGAATACGATTAGAGAACAGAATGAGGCGGCGGAAGCTCCAAATAGAGCTGAGTAATAAAAGTGGTCGAAGTAGTGAACAATGTTCAGTTGCAGCCAACAAGAATTCTGCCACTTGTATTTGGCCCAATAAACGTGGGATGAGCGGAAAGCTAAAAGCATAGTGACTGAGGCCATCTAATGTTTGCTTTGCTTCTATGCACCAATTGTCATTTTTTTTTTCTTTTACAAAATTGATGTATACGATATTTTAGTTTCAAGCAGGTAAACTGACCAACTTAAATTTCTCTCTACGTATTATGATATAATTAGTGTCTGTAGGTAGTGATCAGATCAGATTACTTCCATCTACATCTCAGTGGAACGATTCTGAAATGATAGTGTTTCTTTCGAGAATTGTTGGTTACACAAGGTTTTTCTACTAGAATTCTATTTTTGCGTTTGATAACTCGTATGTCGTAACGACCATCGATTTAAACAGACTCAGGATGCTTTTCTCCTGATAGAAAGCAGGAGTGGGCTCAATGACTCTTGCTTCAGAGTTCTATGAAACTAATAGACGAAAGAAGTTGCACGGGAAGCTATGGTGGTCACTAGTCATAGTCATTTATGTTCTTGAATGATGAATGATGAGCTTGTTCTTAGATATGCTCATTACTCTCCGAATCAATTTGTTCAGTCTAATATTTCAATCTTATGCTATGGCATTTCGTGTCAAGCATAAAGTATATGGACGTAGATGTGTGCAACAAAACCACCAACCATCTTCAGAAAGAAAGTTATACGATAACGAAGGACGAAAAAAATGCAATTATATCTCCAGATTACTTGCCAAATAAAATAAAATAAAATTGTATCCCCAGGTTTTGCAGAGAGTAGTGTCTATGGTAGGCGTATCATATTTACCAAAATGTCACTAGGTTACCCACTAGTTGTGTGTGACGCTTATCCACTCTTTATGGAAGAAATGCTCTAACCTCCGTTCTACAAAGGAGGGACTATAAACTGGTGTTTATCAATAACGGAAATCAGGTAAAGTTTATTACCCTAAGTCAGGTCAGATTCGGATTATTTGTAGTTGAAAATACTATACATGTTGTTTTGTAAAGAAAATTGATAAATAAGATATTAAAATTTGCAGTCATCAAATACAAACTCGACAGTGTGCAGTTAGAAAGGCGATCATTTGGCGAGGATATTGACCATGTCACTGGAAGCTTCTTAATTTGCTTTTTGATTAAAATTACAAAGGAGTTCAAGACGCCTCTTTTATTTTTCATTTTTTTAAGTACTATGGCTGATTATTTTTTTTCTCTTGTTTTACCTTCCGCAAAAAAGAAGAAGGATAAAAACATAATTTTTGCTTGATGGTTGTTGAGAAATGGGAATTAGATGAAAGTACAGAAGGTAATGAACGAAGTTGTTTTCCTTCGTCTATATCAAATGGGGAAGTTTTTAAGAAAAACATATCAATTTTTAATTTCAAACTATCTTGTATAATTCTTGTTGCACCAGAAACTCCGATCAATGCTACAAAATACCTTATACTTTTAGACTCAGATAATCGTGGAAACCTTTTGCTTCTTCTCATTTTGGACCAAACAAGTTCTCTTACTCCTACCTGAATGGTTTAGCTGTAACACCAGTGTTATAGCAGCGAATTAGTTCTTACTTACACCGAAGGTCAAAGCAATTTGAGTGAACAAAGGGAAACAGTATGAGAAGAAGGTTTATTGTTGTTCATTCTCTTCAGGCAGTTGTTCTGTTAATGGGCATTCTCAGCATAGTTCATGGGCAGTACACAGACACAGCAACTGCCACCGCTGATGTGAAGAATGACTCACATGTATCGGCATTGTATGTGTTAGGGGATTCCTCGGTTGATTGTGGAGACAACACTCTGTTCTACCCTTTGCTTCACGGTCGTCTCTCTATGTATCCATGTAACGGCTCTGATGCCACCCTTCTTCCTCAACTTCTTGGTACTTTTCTTTATCTTTCTTTTTCTTGATCATTTAGACTCTCCATTCGTGATTCAAGGAAATTGGGGCAGACTTCTTGGTACTTTTCTTGATCATTTATCTTTCTTTTTCTTGATCATTTAGATTCTCCATGCAGGACATGCACGTTATAATTTGGAACCATTATATTTGTGACAAGATAAAAGAAACCTTCTTTTAGTGATGCTAACAATTCCTACGATGGTGAATGATTCATGTTTCCTCTTTTTTTTTTTACTCCACGATTTCATCTGAATTAATGTATTAAGATAGCTATCCATTTGTTTGAGTAATTTATCCCAGAATCATGACCTATATAATCTCTAGTTAAAGTGAAATCAGGCACATGCAACATCTCTCTATAAGTTCTCCACTGGTTCCTACTAAAACTAGTACCTCGTCTTTATGCACTAAATTGGGACCTTGATATTGCATAGCCTTAAAAATAGAGGGGTACAAATTAGCTGCTATTTTTGCAGAAACTCTTCAATATTGACGTATCACGAGTATAACTAAAGTTATATCGGGCTTACGCAGATCTAACACTAATTGATGTAATGAAATCATTGTGTTGCAGCTGAGAAGATTGGATTGACATCAATTCGGCCATTTTATGGACAAAATGGATCTCTGGAGGAGGTTCTTAGTGGTCTCAACTTTGGGTCAACACAAGCGACAATCATGAACCCGGGAAGCTACAGCCACCAGTCCCTCAACCAACAACTACGCCAAGTTTCTGAGACAATGCAGCTGTTGCAGCTGCAGCTGAGCGAGGACACTGCTCTCCAATTTACAAAATCCTCCATCTTTTTCCTCTCCTTTGGCAAAGAAGATTACATTGATCTATTCCTCCATAACTCTTCCAGCCAAATGTTCCAACGTGGTACCCAATATTTTGCTACCATTTTGGTCAACCAAATGGCAAATGCTGCAAGGTATCTTTATGACGCAAATGCCAGGAAAATCATATGTTTGGGAATCCTGCCTCTAGGATGCACACCTCGTATGGCCTGGGAGTTGAATCGCACATCAGCTGAATATTATAATGGAAACGGTTGTGTGGAACATGTCAATGAATTAGTCTTTGAATACAATAGATTGCTAGATGAACAAATAGTCAAGCTTAATACGGAATTTCCTGATGCTCAGATGGTGTTCTGTGATGTATACAATGGCATGATGGAAATTATCAATGAGCCAAGGCTTTATGGTATGTTTTTTCTCCCTTAATAACTTCACCCTTAATTACTTCACATTGAAGATTTTCCCATGCTGAATGTTGAGTGTCTTCAAGCATTTGGAATCTATTTGGGCTGACAGAATTTACAAAACCAATCTGTTCCTTTATGTTGTAAGAAATTAACGAGCAGTCATGTGAAACAATTATATCAAGCGTTCTTTCAATATACAGGTTTTGAAGACGTGAAAAGTGCATGTTGCGGACTTGGTTTGAATGGTGCCATGATGGGGTGCATCTCCACGGACATGGCCTGTCATCAAGCTTCAACTCATGTTTGGTGGGATTTGTTTAACCCTACTCAAGCAGTCAACAAAATCCTAGCTGATGCAGCCTGGTCTGACCAACCGATCCATGATCTTTGCCGTCCTATCACCATCCATGAATTAGTTAACATGAAAGTCTAGCATTTCCTGTTACTTCAGTAAACCTCATGACACTGTATAGCTACCTTTCATGTAATAAAACTCACACCACCTAAAACTCACAAATGTATAAGTTTCATAAACAAATGTTTCAGAACAATTTGGAGTAGCTAATTGATGTAATGCCATAGGCTAACTCCATGCAGTACAAAAAAGAGATAAAGAAACAGAGTGCTACTGCACCAATGCTAGGTATGCTTTGGAAACTGTTTCTTTATTAGAATCCCACAGCACAAAATGGGATTTGGTGCTGACATCATTGTCTTTGTCCTCTGAATATATTTAAAGTATGCATTAACAATATTAAATAAGAACTTGAAAAGATTCCCACTGTTCAAATTTACTAAGAAAATGTAAAATATTATACCCTATGAGAGAGCAAAGTAGCGAACCCTAAATCACAGATACTGATCCAAAATTCTAACACACTCTTCATTCATCATTCTCCATGGCAGCGAAAATTCAAACTAGTTTTTGTTTACCTTCTTCATTCTCCACTCCAACCTCGAAACCCAAACCGTACATCCACTCCCTCACCATCTCAGCCTCCAAATCCATCTCCGGCCGCAAGCTCCGGGCTGCAGTGATCGGCGGCGGCCCCGCAGGATCCTCCGCGGCGGAGGCCCTAGCATCCGGCGGCGTCGAGACCTTCCTATTCGAACGCAATCCGCCATCCGTCGCGAAGCCGTGCGGCGGCGCGATCCCTCTCTGCATGCTCGAAGAGTTCGACATCCCTCACCACCTCATCGACCGCCACGTGACGCGCCTGCGCATCTTCTCCCCTTCCAACATCGCCGTCGACTTCGGCAAAACCCTAAAACCTCACGAGTTCATCGCCATGCTCCGCCGCGAGGTCCTCGACTCCTACCTCCGCTCCCGCGCCCACGCCGCCGGCGCCACCGCCGTCGCCGGCCTGGTCACGGGCCTCGACATCCCCGCCGCGCCGGCCGCGCCCTACACCGTCCGCTACACCGCCGACGGCTCCTCCCGGCGCTCGCTAGCCGTCGACGTCGTGATCGGCGCCGACGGAGCTAACAGCCGCGTCGCGAGAGCCATCGGCGCCGGCGACTACGCCTGCGCCATCGCGTTCCAGGAGCGGATCAAATTGCTGGACGAGAAAATGGCGCACTACGAAAATCTCGCGGAGATGTACGTAGGCGACGACGTATCGCCAGATTTCTACGCGTGGGTTTTTCCCAAGTGCGACCACGTGGCAGTGGGCACGGGTACGGTGCGGGCGAAGCAAAAGATTAAAATGTACCAGCGCGGGATCAGGGAAAGAGTGAAAGCCAAGATCAACGGTGGGAAAGTGATTAAAGTGGAGGCGCACCCTATTCCGGAGCACCCGCGTCCGGTTCGGGTGAGGGGACGCGTGGCACTCGTAGGGGACGCTGCTGGGTACGTCACCAAGTGTTCGGGTGAGGGAATTTATTTTGCGGCGAAGTCGGGTCGCATGTGCGGAAACGCTGTCGTAAAGGCTTCGGAGGGTGGGGAGAGGATGATCGACGAGTGTGATCTTAGGAGGGAGTACCTGAGACCGTGGGACGCGGAGTATGTTACCACGTTTAGGTTTTTGGATCTGTTGCAGCGGGTTTTCTACGGTAGTAACGCGTGCAGGGAGGCTCTGGTGGAGCTGTGTGGGGACGAGTACGTGCAGCGCATGACGTTTGAGAGCTATTTGTATAAGAAGTTGGCGCGTGGGAGAGTGTGGGATGATGCTAAGCTTTTGATGAACACCGTTGGGAGCTTGGTGAGGTCTAATGTTGTGCGAACACAAATGGAGAGTTTGATACTATGATTTTGAATTAACGCTACTTAATCATTTGTTTATGTGTAATTTGTTTGTATCGTATTGTTATGTGACCTTCTAACACTGGCACATTTGAATTTGAAGCATTGATGGGCACGATCACTTCTTTAAGAATTATTTACTGGGGCGTGAACTGTTTTTACATTGAATATGTTTTCATCAAATACCAAATAAGGAAGTTAAGGGTTAAGGAAGTTTAGATCCCGTATCTGTCATCTGTTATCTGCATAATGTCGTTTGAGCTGAAGCTGGAGTAGGAAACTAGGTGGCGCATACATTGTGGTGGGCTGTGTTGTGCAGTCAACAATGATCATGACGGCAAATCGGGTGTTGGATTGGAACAGGTTCGCTTGTTGGGGTATAAGGCTACAAATTGCGTGCACAATTTATGCAACATTGGTAATGGCTCTGCAGCAAGTGGCACAAATAGATTGCTGGGTGGTAAAAGCACTAATTGGTCGAAGGAGGAAAAGTGGAGAAGGGGCGGATTTTTGCTGCAGCAACTGGATGTTAAATTTACACTGAGTTAAAGGTGTATTCTATGTAGTGTCTTTTACATTATTGTTGTATGCTTCATGACTCTGCTGTACTTTGTGGGCTCGCATTAATGCACACGTTGTGCTGTAATGTTTAGCCATTAGCAATAATATTTTCTTTGGCCTTTCAAAAAAAAATAAAAAATCAAATACCAAATAAGAGCAGTATCCAATTTTTACTTATTGATGTGATTAATTCAAGGGCTCAAAGCAACAGTTACTTATACAAGAATGGGCTCATTTGTCCATCCAAATCACACATCGAAGACACTGTCCTTCAATCAGTAGATCAAAAGCTTTGTTTATATCCTTGAACTCCACCTCGTGTGTGACAAACCCATCCAAATTGAGTTCCTGTTGATAACTGGAGGTGAAATTTACTGAAACGAAGCATCCTGAAAACTTGGTATTATGTCATTATTATTTTTAAATAAAATTGCACACAGTACCTTGTCCAAGTAGCGTTTGAGGAGAATAGGTACATGAGACTTGGGTTTGAGTCCTCCAAATAAGCATCCCATTAGGCTCTTCCCATTAACGAGGACCTCACTACAGCTAAGGCTCAACTTGGATCCTGGCTTGTCCGATCCCAAAACTATTGTTTTTCCCCAACCCTGTAGGCAAAGCATTAGTTTTAAGTTTAATGCATTCAACAAGCATGCATCAGTTAAGAATTTATTATTGAAAATTGCAATCAAGCCTGTCTCAATTTGACGGGAAACTTCATTTTCATGAAGTACTAGGAATTTCAAATTAGTTAACACTAGAAAAAACTACTACTACCAATGGAATTTCAAGCTTTCTACTAAGGTGATCATTGAAAATAATATTGTAGTTATTGCTTTAATCACATTATTCGGTTTGCCTATAAACCATAGTGCAGGGATGTGTTTGGGCACACTTAGAGAGAGAGACCTTTCTACAAGAAGCATATGCTTCATGCATCAATGATGCCCTACCAACACCTTCGAAGCAATAATCTGCTCCCCCACCAGTCATCTCTATGATAACCTGCTCCACAACCTCATGAGAAGTAAGTTTCAGGACTTAAGAGTTAAGACAATTAAATTAAATAAAGATTGAAGCCTAGAAGAGGAAAGACCTGGCTCACAGTCACAGATTTATTTTCACATTCTCCAGGATGGACAAAGTCCGTTAGTCCAAACTTCTTTCTTGAGTAAAGCCGAGGAACAAACCCATATGTTTTAAGGTGTTTCAAAAGGCACAAGTCTCACATTATTTGGTTTTGTTTGATTTTCTATCGATGTTTATATACCAAATTGTGTTAAAAACTTTTAAAGTGGCTAGTAAAGAGGTGTAGGTTTGTCCGCATGAGTTTGGGCCTCATGGACCTTTGTGATCATGGGCCTTAAAGCCTACACCTCTTTACTAGCCACCTTGAAAGCCTTTAAAACAATTTGGTATATAAACACTTAATAAGAAACAAGAAATACCTCAAAACATACAACAATAATAGCATTGAAATAAATTTATTTAATCATTATTATTTGACTAAATGCTTGATGTGATATCATTAAACAAACAATGAGTTACCAATTTCATATTTTTCTGAGTTGACATCCACACCTATAATCCTAGTTGCTCCACAAAGTCTAGCTCTCTCAGCAACCTAGGAAACCAATCACTTGCAATGAGCGTTTCAATATAATAAACCACACAATACTGAAAGAAAACACAACTATGTGGATTCCGTACTGCTAATCCAATACTTCCCAGCCCAAAAATAGCTACTGTAGACCCTGGCTCCACACCTGCTGTTCTCCAAGCAGCACCTACCCCTAAAAGTGGAAGTCTAATCAAAATATTGAATTAGGATGACTGGTTGAGTAGTGAATTAAAATGTAAAAACAATCTCGTATTTATTTGTGAGAAGATATTTGAACAATGATTTTTGGACATTCTATTTTTGTAAACATCCCATCAAAATTTCTTATTTTTTTCTATCTCTGTCTTCCTATCATATTGTTTTACCTATCATACTTATATTTTTCTCTCTTTTATCTCTCCCACACTATGTGTTGAATAGCATTTGAGATGTCCAAATATATATTTCCAAGATATTTTGACCATAATTTATATTATGTAACTGATATAGTTCTTCTCTATTCTTTTATTTAATATTTGCGTTGTTTAGGCAAATTACCGGTTGATACACCACAACTGAGGAGGCATGCCATGTTGGGAGGAACTGCCGGATCAATCTTGGTTAGATTGACAATGTCGACCACAGTGTACTCGCTAAAACTAGAAACAAACAGGAAATGGTGTATGATCTCTCCTTTTAAATCCGTGAATCTAGAAGTGGCATTTCTAGGCATCCAAGGAGACACTTTGAAAGGAAACTTTGAACAAAGGTTGCTCTTGGTTGATTTGCAATCTATACACTCCCCACAATCAGGTAAGAAAATTGGGACAACCACATCTCCTTTTGTAACTTCAGTTACATTCTCTCCTACACTTTCCACAACCCTGGATCTCATAAAATTGGATTGGAATGCATCATCAGCTCCTATAGTATTAAATTAAATGTCTGAACAAGTACAAGAAATACAAGGTGGCAAATCATTGGCAACCAACATGAGACAAATGGGGCAAACATATTTAGTCGTAGAGTTTCTTGATAAATCATTGGTCAAACTATTGTTATTGAATAACCAACAGGTCTATAGATATGCTTTGGTCTTATTATTTAAATCCATTCTCAAAATTGAAAAAATAAAATCTGTCTCATAGACCATTGTTATTCATTCCTCTCCCTAAAAGTTGGAATTGTAACGAGTAAGGACCACAATATATTTTCGGTAAACATATAAATTAAAGCACCAAAGTTTACTCTACCAAAATAAAAGGCAAGTTTATGTTGAAACAGAAAAAGCATACAAATTTAGCATACAAACAAGGCAGTAATATATACCGGAATTCCTTTTTCGTGGGAAATAAGAAATATTTAGGGGATATGAATTGTGAGAAAAAATTATGAAGCACCGATACTCTAATTTGTAGTTTGATACCAATTCTCTTGGACACTTCACCAATATGTATCCGTTAAGTAACCATGCTTTTAAAAAAGTTATGAAAATCCAAAACAGCTACATATAAAACATAGAAGCATGTATAGTATAGAAACATAGAAGCATTGTTTCTTGATGAACCAAAAATGGAAATTGTCCTCTTTATGGATGATTTTAAGAAAGAAATAAGATTGATACTATTCTTATTTGTAGACAATAGGAAGTGATTTATGATAACAATGCTTTATATTTTTTTATTTTGTTTTTAACAATGTCCAAGTATTCCTAATTCAGAATTGCAGAATGACAATTTCATATTTATTATGTTTTATGAATTTTTATACATACCTAAATATGTATCTTACACATATTTTATTTTATATATTTTTAGAATAACCGTATCGTTGTATGGTATCAAATACATAGAAAAAAAAAGAAGGCAAAATGCATAAACTCACCCTATTGCCTCATGACCCAGAATTCTTGGATAAATGGCAGGAGGGCCCTTCAAAACACAGAAACTATCATCTTAAAAAAATAATTCAAGAGTTTCATTAAGACAAAAAAGAAAAGAAAAAGAGTAATATAAATTCTAAATGAATTGAATGAAAAGAGAAAGTATGAAAAAGAAAAGGTGGTACAGGGAAGGCATTGGCTGAGAAAAATGTTTCAAATCAGAACAAAAATGGTGTCAACCTGCATGTTCCGAAAACTGATATCGGTTTGACAGAGAGAGGAGCATATAATACGAATGCGAGCTTCACCGGCCATTGGTGGCGCCACAATGATCTCCTCAATGCTCAGTGGCTCACCTACTTTGCGACTAACCGCCGCTACAGTTTGCAAATGAAACAGATTCAACAGAACAAGTAGTGTTCATACTATGAAACATACAGCTAAGAAAGCCATTCAAAAATATAAAACAGAAAATGCTAGAGCAGAGAACATTTTGTTGGCACACCTTTACATCTTATGGGTTGTCCTTCAGTTGTTGTGGGTAATTTATGTTCCATGGCGATCCAAAACACAAGATGAGTCAATGCAACTTGTTAGTGTTAGTACAGACTGTAGAGAGGAGTTTATGAAATATAAGTGAAAACTAACTTGTTGAGGGATATGACTTAAGTTCAGAGAAAGTTATTATAATATATAAAGGTCCAATGGAGACAAATGAAACAAGGACAAATCAAGTACACCTTTGCTCCGCTTGAAGCTAAACCAATCTAGAATGGTATCATATCCTTTCTGGCCACTCTCATCTCAGCCTCACGTACCTGATCTTTCCCTTTTTGGTGGTCTCATTTTTTTTGAGTTGATAAGATTTTTTTATTTATTTGTTTGTGCATCATGATAGCAAAAATTTTAATTTCACCCTCAAAATTCTGAAAAAAAAGGCCAGGTTAGTTAATGTTTGGGTTGTTCTGCCCACATGTAAATTTATCCTTTCTTATCTAGTTTTTGATACTCTTCGGATTTGATTATTTTGAAAAAAAAAAAGTAATTATTTTTCTTCTCAAAAACTTTTTTCATAAGTTGAAAAAATGATTATATTTTTAAATTAAGCTGAATAAAATATACACTAACATAACATTGTTAATAAACTCATGTTTGCAACCGATGGAAAATACATGTCCTTTTTATGTGTTACTGGCCTTTTCCATTCTTCGAATAAAAAATGACACTTGGTTGAATATTCGGAGAAAGAGTTTTGTCTTTTATAATGATTTTATTTGACATGAATAAGATTATCTCTTATAGAAGATGTTTGTGGTCTTTAGAAAAAAAAATGACACTTCAAAAAAGAAGAAGAAGCAAGAGATAGGACGTTATTTTTTAAAAGGAGAAAAAAATTAATATATCATTTTTGCATGAATTTTCTACAATCACAATAAAATCCTAATAATAAAAAATATTTTTTATACATCAAATGTCAAAATAAAAATGTAACTAAAAATTTTTTAATCCTTTTCTCAGGACTCTACATATCTTTTCAACTGCAGACAATTTGTGTCCTTTGGGTCCATCATTTTTCTAGTTGGGGGATTCGGATGGGGAAATGTGAATTTCAATTTCAGTACTGGTTAACGTACATCTGGGATTTTATATCCGGTATCTATCCGGTACATACGTAATTAATTATATATATAAATATGGTTAAGTTTGTTTGATAAGTGGTTAAAAGAAAATAAATATGATTATATATAATTATCGATATCATAAATATTAACCATTTTTAAGATGAGTTAACTACTATTAGATATGTCAATAATCTTATGACACTACGAACCATTCTTGAGGCAAAATTAACCATAAATAGATATTTCAATAACATAGTGACATAATTAACCACATATTGATAATTATATACAATTATGTTTATTTGCTCTTAACCACTTCTAGGACAAAGTTAACCATATTTTTACATGTAATTAATCACATTTTTATATGGACAACAGGTGTTGAATTCCTGAGTGTAAATTGCTCTTTTTCCTTTCAATTTACTTGTAAGACTTAAGTGAATGTTTGAATTAAAGTTTGAATAACTTTATTTTGCATATTAAGTTTGCAAATGCAATCCTCCTTTTTCTTCTATTTCAAACTACATTTCAAGGTAAAATTAAGGCAAAATTTAGTTTACAATAGGATCTAACCAAAAAAAATAATAATTAAATAAGAGACATTTTCAGTTTTATTTTTTAAACGTATGTTGGAGGTCTCTTAACTAAAAATCAAACATCCCCTAAATCGTGCTTTCTCTTCAAACTAAAGTTCACACATGTTTGGTGACAAATGCTACGCTGGTCCCTAAAACTAAATGGTCTATGGTGGTCCATGTCTAATGACCACTTATTTCAATTTTCTTCAGTTATTTATTTATTTTTTCCATGTTAGACATTTTTTTATAAATTTACAATGCCATTTGTACGCTTATGAATATAAATTATGTATCCTTAATTGCTATGATATTTCTACCCTTAATGACAGTAAAGGAAAAGCAAGTCCTGGTGGCCATGGCCAATAGTCACCTTTGCCATCGCCATGGCCATCTCGATGGAGCTCTCCAACTATGACTCTTGTGAAATCCGCCAGCACCTCCCTCAATAGCAAGGTCGTCAGCCTCCGCACTCCTTGTTGTCAACGCCTCCAAGTCCAACATGGTCAACCTCCGCAACGTTAAGATTGTGAAGAAGCTTGGCAGCATCGTTGACGACACTGAGCTCGTGAGAGTGCTTGTGTTCAATAAGAAGGTGATCCACCCTGCTTAGGGACCCACCCACATGGAGAATGCCAAGATCGTCGTGATCTAGAGCCAAATCTTGCCACTAAAGACTGACATCAACTTGCATATTTTTTTATTTTTTTTCAAGCTATGATGTTCTAAGAAGCTCGACACCTTTCTAAATGTTGTTTGAACCTATGGTATTTGGGTTAAAGATCAAGCTTTGACTTTTATTTGAGTTTTGCTAGTTTTTGAATTTGAAGGTGATGAGAGTTATGTTATTGACAGTTGATATGTTTTGTGATTTCATGGTTCGTTTCGCCAACGTGACCTCGAGTTAGCAATTTCAACTTAACAATGGAAATGGAAATTTCAAACACCGTAAAACCATAAGTCCATCGGATTCGCTTAGTGTCACCGGCTTCCTACAACCATTAAATAACGACCATAAACGGCTTTGTTCTACATTCCAATGGGATTGGGAATGACATTCAGAGCACGAGAACTTTTTCAAAAGATTCATATCACTGTCATTTTTTCAATCCAAGGGACAAATGTGTAAACATATGAGGGCCAAATGAGTAAATATGTTTCTGCTTTAAAAAAAAAATTAAATCAAAATAGCTGATGACACAAGTTGTAAGTAACATATTTGGACCACTCAATTTTATAATAATAAATCTAATGATGATCAGTATAAACTTGAACACCATACACCATTTAATTTCGTGGTTCATCTTAGCCTCTGTCCATGTTTGGTTTCTTGATTCTATTTCTAAGACTGAACATCTATTCATGGCACGTTTGGATTTACGATTATCGAAACCTAATACACGTCAAAGTTGAAGTTATACACATGTAAACACGCTTCCAAATACACGCTCAAGACCTTCAAATGCTGTAATTCTACTTTATAAGATTAGTCCATTTGTTTTCAATTTTGGTAAAGTTGATTTTAGAAGAATTTATTTTGAAAAAAAAATTTTGTTTACAATATAATATTTTAAAATTCAGTTGAGAAAAATTATTTTGTTTAATTAGTAAAATAAAATTACTTTTATAATATAAATGATATAATTTATAAATTACAATCGCATCATCAATTCAACCTTATCAAAAAGCTAAAAATTTTCACCTTTTCAAAATTAATTTGAGCCACTGAAAAGCTAATTTTCTTCACACACACACACATATGTATGTATGTATGTATATAAAGGCACAGGCACCTCCATAAGCACACGTTTTGTTAGTGAGAAAAGAAATAGAGTAGATAAAAATAAGAAAGAGATAAATAGAGGAGAGAAATAGATAGGAAATAGAGTGAAAATATGAGTTGTTTGGTTTTAGAAAAATAGAAGTGAAATTGAATAGAAATAATATTATGTTGTTTGGTTTGGATGAAAGGAAAAGAGAAAATTTAGAATAAAGGTAAAAGACTATTTTACCCTTAATATAAACGTGTAACACATCTTTTATTTACAATCCAAAACAATAATTCAATTGATTACGAGACATGCTACACAGGGATGGATTCAAAAACCTATTAAAGGGGGGGGGGGGGGGGGTGGTCAGGAAATAATAATAATAATAAATATTAAATTATAATAATTAAATACATCATAGTATTATTTAGGCTTAATTGCACATTCTTTCACCCATCGTTTATAATTTTGCAAATTTTGCCACCTTATTATTTTAATTGTATATTTTGTCACTTAACTTTCAAAATTTTGCGCATTTTGTCATCCCCTTAGTTGACTGCTGACATGGCAATTAGTAGTCAACTTGCCACTTAAGCAGTCAACTTGCCATGTCAACGGTCAAAATTGCTACATCAACGGTCAACTAATAGGGGTGACAAAATACGCGAAATTTTGAAAGTTAGATAGCAAAATGTGCAACTAAAATAATTGAGTGGCAAAATGTGAGAAATTTTAAAAGTTGGGTGACAATGTATAATTAAAATAGATGAGTGGCAAAATTCGCAAAATTATAAAAAATAAGTGACAAAATATGTAATTAAGCCTATTATTTAAGTTGTAAATATTGTTTTTTTAAAGTCTTTTTTTATCACTTCATAGTTAAAAATGATATCTCAATTATAACAATTAAAATATAAATAATTAAGTCCAAGACATAATATATATAGTTTTCAAAGAGTGAAAGGGGAGGGGGGCAAAGCCCTTGCTTGCTCCCCTGGCTCTATCCCTGGTGCTATAATTGTTTATCAAAGCCAAGATAATCGATTGTCATCATAGACAATCGATTTGGAACGAGGGGGCTTTGACAATCAATTTTCAATTTTAGAAGAATCAATTGTCTCCACAGCAGGGGCACGAACAATTAGTTAGTTTTGGTACACCAAAATTACTGGGCAATTTTTATCTTACTTCACGCCATTTGATCAAATAAATTTTTAACCATGGAACCCACCTACTTTTTATTTCTCTTCTCACAATTTCATCTCTACCAAACAACTTTAAAGTTTTACACTCCCTCTATTTCCATCCTCTCATCTCTATTTCCCACCTAAGTCAATTTTACTAAACACATGTAAAATCAATTTCTTGCACCGACAATGTCTATTTGGCTATTAACCAAACTTGGCATAAACAATGTAATTAAGTTAGAGCTGATACAAAAGAAAAATCTTGTTACTGCATTACAGATGTGACAACTGGAAAATCTCGTTTGGTTTCACAGTTTTTGTTTTCATTTTCAAAGAAAATAGAAAACAAAGCTGAAACTATGTTTGGCTTATATTTAGAGAATATTTTCTTTGAAAATGTTTCTAAAAACAAAAACAAATTTGAAAACAAAAAATTGTTGTTTTCTATTTTCTTTGAAAATGCGGTGGTATACTTATAATAACCTTGAAAATGAAAGTCTCATTCCCGTTCTTTGAAATTGAAGGGATTCGAGCGTTGTGGGAGGGGGGGATCGATAAATGCATCGTCAAGGGGGACAAAGGGTGATTCTGGTGTCGCCCTCGTTGGCCTATAGAGTTCTAGAATGATGACGGAGGCAGAGAGCATGTAGGCAGCGATGTTGAAGTTGTGACAGCGTAAGGTTTTTAGATCTTAATCGTGGGGGCAATGATGGCAAGAGTAGGAAGGTGTGCAGTGGCTTCAAAAGTGTATTGACGCGGGGAAAGGCCATATTGGAAGGATCAAAGAAGTAAAAGCCTTGAGCAGGGTTTGGATTAACAGGCACTATGAAGACCAAAAGCATAACCTCAATGAATCCTATTACTATTTTGAGTTCTCAACTTTGTTTTGATTCTGGGTTTTCCAACAACTTTTGTTTGTCACACTATATGCTCTTCTTCTTGTATGCTGTTCTATCCTCTCACAATTTTCGATTTTGTAACATTAAACACCGTTAAAAAATTAGTATTTAATTTATCATGCATCTTATGAATAATTTTAGTGCTTTTGTGTCTGTTATACTCATTCAACGACCTACTCATAACTTGCTTGATAAAATGCTAGTAATGTGATTTTGATTATTGTGATTATTGTGATTTTGAAGTGTCTGATTAGTGATTACCCTTTTTTCAATAATCAAGGGAGCAATAGACTTAAAGAATCATAAACCAAAAAATGTCTAAACTAAACACATTTCAATATTTTTATTGTTTGAAAATAGAAAATAGGAAGTGAAACTAAACAAGTTTTCTAAATTTTAAAAACTTAGAAATGAAAATTATTTTTAGAAAATGGAGATAGACAATAAAAAAAATATATTTTATGATACCAAATAGGCACTAAATGGGAAAACTAGAGAGAGAGGTAGGTATTAACTGAGTCGTGTATGATATGTGGTCCATTTCTTTTTTAATACAAACTCTTACCTACTGTCCTTCCAAGCTCTGTGTGTGATATCTCTAATGCTCTCAAAAACAAGGAAATAAAAGAGAAAGAAAGAAGAAAAATAAAAATAAAAAAAGAAAATTTATTTAAATAATTGGAGGAGAAGGTGGAAAAATAAATAAATGTTATATTTTTAAAAAAAAATTAACTTAAAAATGTGACTTTTTATTATACTATTTTTTCTTTGCATAAAATTATTTTTTTATCTTTTATGTTATAAAAAATAATTTGATGTTTCAAATATTTAAGATGAAAAAAAAAAAAATTCACACTCACCTTCCTATCATTTCATAGCTCTTGAAGGAAATGAGTATCTCACAAATTTATCTTTCACCTATTTTACATTCATTCAAATATTGGAAGCCTATTACTTTCTTTCTATTATTTTTTTTCCTATTTTTTGTCTTCATAAAAACATTCAACCAAACAACTTAAGGGCCTGTTTAGGGTGTTTTTTAATTGTACGTTTTAAAATTTTCAAAACTACAACCAATTTTTAGTTTTTAAAAATTAGTTTTAGTTCTTTTTTCTAATTTTTATTTTGAAAACTCACTTTGAAAATTTCCTATCTTGTTAAAATTAGTTTAAGAGTGTGGTTGTGGTAGTGGCAGCATTGGTGGTGGTGATGACATTGATGACAATGATAATGGTGGCGACAATGATGGTGACAGTGTCAGTGGTGGTGGTGGTGGTTGTAACACCCTCAGTTTTGGCATAATTGATACTAATATATTATTACTATTAGTATTAATATTATCAATGTATTTGTATATAGATAAATATATACATGTATATTGTTGTGTTTGAATATTATTCTAGTATTATGTGAAAATTGTGTGAAAGTCTAAATTATAATTTATAAATTATGAGGAAGTGAAAAATAACTTAGAGTAACAAAATTATAATTAGATTTAAAATGTTAAGATATTTTCAAAAATGGACTAGAAATTGTAATGGTAGCCTGTGCAAGGATGGAGGAATAAATATTGTTAAATTAGTAAAAATATGAAATAAATACTAAAATAATTTAAAAATCTGCAAAATAATATTTTAAGCTTAGAAATGTAATTATATTAATATTTTATATTTTAAAGAATTTTTCTAGTAATTTGGCAAATTTTTAGTTTTGTTTCAAAAGTGCTCATGGGTAACTTTCAGAACATAATTAGGGATAATACATGATCTCTAAAAATTTATACAAAATTTAGAGAAGTCACTTTTAATTATTTAAAGGATAAATATGATGAGAAATAAATAATTATTGAGTTTGAGGAAAATAAATAAATTTGGGACTTAATTAAGAAAATTAGGGCTTAATTCTTTCCTTCTTATCTGGGAACTTAGACAAAGCTATTTTAGAATTCATAGATGACAATGACTTGTCTCAAACATGTTAGTGTGAAATAAATGGAATAAGTATCAGTGACACGGATTAAGTGAGATTATAGATATCTGATTAAATTGTCAAGTATTTTAAATGATAAAGCAAGAAAAATAAAACAAATTTCTTTTTCCTTTTTTTTTATTAATAACGAATGTCCCTTCCCTTCCCTCATACACTCTCAATTTTTTTTTCTGCCATCACTATTCAAAACCCTAACCCTAATCCCAAATCTCTCAAAATCTCCATCAATTCAAGCTCTTTGGAAGGCATTTTCTTGGGGCTTGTGAAAGAGACAAGGAAACCATCTCATCCTCATCATTTTCTCCTCATTCTTATGGTTCCATTAAGGTAAGGGGAGGAGGTGAAGCCTTGTATAACTTGATTTTGGCTTGTAGGACTAAGAGGGACCCTTAACCCCTTATTTTTAGGTGTATTTCTTGCTTGATTTCATGATTGGATGAGGATTTCATGTCCATTGTACTGTTCACGCGCATGTAGCTTCCTGACATTGTTCATGGTAGATTTTTGTTGATTTTGCTTGATTAATTGATGTGTTTAAGGCCTTATAATATTGTAGTATGATGGTATGATGATTTAGTGATGGTTTGAAGTCAAAATCCCTTGATTAAGTGCCTTTAACTACCACAATTTTGATAGCAGGCCAGCAACCTCTTTGCTGTTGCAAACTTTGTATTTAGCATATATTTATGTGATAAAATTCATGTTTAAAGTGTTCTAATTGTTGGAAATTAAGTGTCTTTTGATTAGTATATTGATAAATCTACATTTTATGTAGATTTATAGAACAAATTCACATGGTTTTTGCATTAGCTTATAGGGAATTTGTGAGAAAATAAACACTAATGAAGGATTTCATGTAACGTACATTTTTAAGCTTTCTATTTAAAATTACATGAATTGTCTTAATTTTTGATGGATTTTGTGAAGGGAAGTTAGATGTGCAGAGAAAGAAAATATAGTTCACAGGCATAAAAGAGTATTGTGCTAGTCAAAGAGGACTTAAAAGAAACAAAGACCAAAGTGAAGATTGCAAAAGAGACCCAAAAACACGAGTACGGGCCAAAAAGGAGATTAGAAATGCAAAATGGAGTACACGAAGTCGTACTCGCCTAGTGGGTCTTGCTTTAGTGGCACACCACCTGGCGAGTGTTGTATCTCGCCTGGTGCCAGTACGGAGTTCAATTTTTGAAAAAAGTCGCCTAGTGGGTTTCCAACCCCACTAGGCGGGTCCGAGGCTTTCTATTGTGTGAGCCTAGTTTATTTTCCAGCCCATTTAGCCTAAACTCACTATAAAAAGAAGAAAATATACATTTGGGAGGCATTCTTTGACTCATCTAAGGACTAGAAGCGAGGAAAAGCTTAAAGATTCATCTCCGACTTTGGATCTTAAAGAATTGTGGTTTGATTCTCAAGGTTCACGGCTCCTTTTCTATCTTCTTTTTATTTTCTTGTGTTTAGTTTTTCTATGAGTTTCTAAACCCCTTTGGGGTTAGGTTAAGATGAACTGTGATTGAAATTCTTTATAATTTGCTTTTCCTTCTGAACATTTTGATTATTAATGCAATTCAGTTGTTAATTTTATGCTTAATGCTTTTTCTATGCGTGACACCCATTAGAAATTGATTTGTAATTCAAACCTTGCAATTGGAAAATTGGGGTTTGAACCGTTCCATTTTAGCAACCATATAATTCTTGAACCTAAGGATAGGAAGAAAGGTTGTATGCCTTCACATTAATTTCTTGTTCTTAATGCTTGTTACTAAGTTTGCTCACTTAAAGGATTAGGGTGTGAAATTAGGCACAAAGGGTTTATCGCCTAAGGAATTAGAGTTGAACTAATTTAAAGGAATTGAAGGTAAATTGCCTAATAGGAACAAATTTAGAAGGGAAAGAAATTACATTGTAGGAATATCACTGGGGATTCCGAAACCTAACCGTTTTATTTATTAACTTTCTAAACATCTTTAAATTGCATTCTTTGTTATTTATTTTTATTAGTCCAAATAAAATCCAAAAATATCTAATTCTTTAATTCTTAAATTCACAAGTAATTATTAGGTTGCATTGTTATTAAACCACAATTCCTGTGGAGACGATAACTTTTACTTTTTCCTTTATTACTTGTACGACCGGTATACTTGCCGTGATCTTAACATATATGTTGCCCCTGACATTTAGTGAGCAAAGGAGGTCATTTTGACATGTTTTGGCACTTGAAATTGACACCTGTGTAGAAAATTTAAGTTGCTGTCCAGCCACTCTATAATAGCAAAAAGTCTTATCTTTTTGTGTTTAATTGATTGCTATTGGGTGCCACAAAGTTTATGAACATGTAGGAAGAAAAAGGAATGAGTTTGGAACCTTGAAAAACTTGTTATTGTATGTATGTATAAAAGTTGTCTTGTAGTTTTGTTGGCAACATTTTACATGTTCAAAGTGATGTTTCAATATGCACGAGAAAAAGGAAACTGGTCATGGAGGCCATAGATGACTAAGTATAAGTGAAATGAACAATTCCTCTTCAAAATTTGATGTAAATTTAGGTCAAATCTATAGGAATAGATTGATGACACGACTTATTTTTGGGACAAATATAATGAGTCATAGCCTTATGTGTTAGTAGGAATAATTAAAACCTTGAGTCTACCTATATATTTACTAGTTTGAGACATGGACTTGGTTATGCCTTTGGAAAGATAAATAGATAAGATAGGTAACTAATTAATTTTAATTTCATACTTACAAAGTACTAGATAAGAATGGATAGTTAGACTTGGTTATTTAATTACATCAATTCTAGATTAGAATTCTCTTAGTAGAACATGAATAGGCAATTACATTTGTAAATGGTAATAGAATTATGTATTAGAAAGACAATAGAACTTTAAGTTAGTGAGTGGATTAACTAAAGATAGCTACCATAATTGAATATTAGATTTCCATTCTAATTGAGTTGATTTAAACTTACTATGAGAAGGAATTTAGCATAGAGGTTGGATGAGTATTGTAAAGAAAAGAACTAAATAAATACTAAGGAGGGATTTTAAATTAAGAATCATAGAGGTAAAAAAAAAAGGGTAAACTTACTAAGCACTAGTCTATGGTGATTTGGCCAATGAATGGTTTTGGTGAGTAAATTTGATTTGTTCTAATCATTATGCTTGAATTAAAGTGTTATGGTATTATGTCAAATGGTGGTGGAGATATGTATGTAATATGATATATGAATGGTAAGCTGGAAAGCTACCAAAAGATGTGGCCATAGGATTTAAATTGAGAATGAGAATTGATGAGAATGATGATAATTATTGTCTAGTAGGTTGTGTCTTTGTTTGTTATTGACCATACCTATGTGGAGGTATGATGAAAAGTGCCTAAAACAGAAAAAACTCTATTGGATTTTTATAAGAATTAGTAGCCTTTGGTTAAGGGTTGTATATAAACACGTGGAGTCGTGTTAAGGGCCGTATATGAACACGTGGAGCTGCATTAAGGGTTGTATATATGAGTGGAGCCGTGTTGTATATGAACACGTGGAGCCGGTTAAGGGCTGTATATAAACACGTGGAGCCACGTTAAGGGCCGATGTATCTATGATAAGTAAGGGGATACAATTTCCTAAATTATTTCTTTAATACTTTAGAATCTTGATGGATGATATCAAGGAGAATATGGATCTACATATGTTGCTTTAAAACTTAGATTGAATCTTTAAGAATTCCATATGCATTGCGTGGCACATCTCAAATGATCACGAAAGTGATTACTCTGTTTATTTGAAAATTTAACTGTCTTGTGTGTGACCATTTATATAAGGATGAAAAACTTCACTCCTTTTCTTTTTATTTCTTGTATATATTATTTGTTCGTTTTACTAGAGAACAACCAGTTCAAATGATAAGGTTCCCAACACTGATGAGGCTCTCGTTCCGATACAACAAGGAAGACCTTCTTGAGGACACTCTAAAGACCTTAGTATTTAAGGATGGGAAGGTATAGAACTTGGCTCATAGGTTGACTGTTTTGATTTTAGATTCTTTTATCTTGTTGCATTATATGAGAGGGCTAGATATTAGTTATATAGTTGTGTATATGTAGTCATTCAACTAGTTCTTATTTTGAGATACCTTGATTTACTACAGTATATACGTATGACTTTATCACATGCTTTTCATTGACTTTGGTTGTGATGTATGATATGTCTACCACTTGTTCAAGATCCTCTATGAATGAGTATAGTTTTTATGTGTTCCTTATTATGTTTAACGATATATCATTTTACAAAGAAAAAGGTTTTAAGACTTATATTATGTCACAATTTCATTTTAATTTTTTTTTAAAAAAATTTCCATAAATAATTACGAAATATAATAAATAAATAGAATAATAGTAAGGATAAAGAGTGTCACAGTGGTGCTGTCGGTGCCAGTAGTGGTGGTCATAGTGTTGGTGGTGGTAGTAGCCGTGCCGAACATGGTCGTAGTGGCGGCGATGATGGCAAGAAGGGTCATTGTTAAATATAGTGAGAGTGTATTTTTTAAAACTAAAAACCAAATTTACAAAAAAAATTTCTTGATTTTAAAAATGAATGTAAAAATGTTTTGAAATTGCGTTTGAAAATTAAAAACAAAAAACTCGCAACCCCCAAACAAGCCCTTACACTTACAAATTTTTTAATTTATTTTCTTTAGAATTCGTTACTTTGAAGGGTTATATATATATATATATTATTGGTGACTTTTGTCATTTGTGTGTACTCATTGTGAGGAAGGATATTTTTGAGAGCACATTTAACAATGCCTTGAACTTTTCTGTACTGGTTAACGTCATAAAGTAAACCAGGATAAAACTAATATTTTGTACTTTTTCTCACCATATTCATCATTCAGGCAGAAGAGAAATAAAATTAGTGAGACCTTCTGCTTTCAAAGCACCGAAATATTTGGGAGTTCCCTGAATTATCAAACAAAATGTGTCACAATATAAATATTATAAGTTTATAACCTTTAGGCGTATTTGGAGTCCACGGTGCCAATCCAAAACATGTATAATGTGATTTGATCTTCTAACGTAATGCAGCATCCGTTTCAAGGGGAATGGTGATGGTGGATTGTCATTCGCGATTATTATAACTAAGCTTGCTTTTCAAATGGAAATTAGATAATATTCATTGCATGATTAGCTATCACAGAAAATGGGAAATGCTAAACGATGCCATTTATAGGAAATTAGATGATATTCATTGCATTGATGGGCACCATCAACTTCTTTAATAATTACTTTGGTGGGGTGGGGCATCAACTGCTTTTACATTGAATATGTTTTCATCATGTACAAAATAAGAGCAGCATTCAATATTTTATTATTGATGTCATAATTCAAGGGCTCAAAGCAACAATTACTTATATAAGAAGAATGGACTCATTTGTCCGTCCAAATCACACATCGAAGACACTGTCCTTCAATCAATAAATCAAAAGCTTTGTTGATATCCTTGAACTCGACCTCATGTGTGACAAACGCATCCAAATTCAGTTCCTGTTGATAATTGCAGATGAAATTTACTAAAAAGAAGCATCCCGAAAACTTGGTATTATGTCATCATTATTTTTACATAATTATTACTAGTTTTACATATATATTAATAGAGGGGACAAAGAGCATAGACTAGAAAAATCAAGTAAAATAAATTGCACACAGTACCTTATCCATGTAGCGTTTAAGGAGAATAGGTACATGAGACTTAGGTTTGAGTCCTCCAAATAAGCATCCCGTGAGGCTCTTCCCACTAACGAGTACCTCACTACAGCTAAGGCTCAACTTGGATCCTGGCTTGTCCACTCCCCAAAACATTTGTCTTTCCCCAACCCTGTAGGCAAAGCATTAGTTTTAACAATTAATGCATTCAACAAGTATGCATCAGTTAAGAATTTAACAATGGAAATTGCAATCAAGCGTGCCTCAATTTGACGGGAAACTTCATTTTCAAGAAGTACTAGTAATTTCAAATTAGTTAGCACCAAAGAAAACTATTAGTACTACTTTTAGTGGATTTTCAAGCTTGACATAGGGTGATAGTTGAAAATCATATTGTAGTTATTCGCATTATTCTGTTTGCCTATAAACCATAGTGCAAGGATGTGTTTGGACACACTTTGAGAGACAGAGAGACCTTTCTACAAGAAGCATATGCTTCATGCATCAATGATGCCATACCAACACATTCAAAGCCATCTGCTCCTCCACCAGTCATCTCTATGATAACCTGCTCCACAACCGCATATGAGAAGAAAAGTTAAGGACTTAAGGCAATTAAATTAAATAAAGATTGGAGCCTAGAAGAGGGTAGACCTGGCTCACAGATTTATTTTCACATCCTCCAGAATGGGCAAAGTCCGTGAGTCCAAACTTCTTTCCTGATTAAAGCATATTAGCAGAGGAACAAACCCATAAAATCAATTACATAATTTGAGCACAAAAATAACACGAACAAATTTATTTAAACATTATTATTTGACTAAATGCTTAATGTGATATTATTGAACAAACAATGCATTACCGATTTCATATCTTTCTGGGTTGACATCCACACCTATAATCCTAGTTGCTCCACAAAGCCTAGCTCCCTCAGCAACCTAGGAAACCAATCGCTTGCAATGAGCATTTCAGTATAATTAATCACAAAATACGGAAAGAAAAAAGAGCTATGTGGACATCGTACTGCTATTCCAATACTTCCCAACCCAAAAATAGCTACTGTAGACCCTGGCTCCACACCTGCTCTCCAAGCAGCACCTACCCCTAAAAATGGAAGTTTAATCAAAATAATAAATTAGATGAATATTGTTGAGTAGTGAATTAAAAAGTAAAAACAACCTTCCATTTATTTATGACCAGATATTATGACCATAATTTATATTGTGTAACTGATAATACAGGTCTTCTCTAATATTTTATTTAATGTTTCCATGGTTTAGGCAAATTACCCGCTGATATACCACAAGTGACGAGGCATGCCCTGTTGGGAGGTATTGTCGGATCAATCTTGATTAGATTGGCAATGTCAACCACAGTATACTCTCTAAAACAATAAACAGACAAAAAATGGTGTATGATCTCTCCCTTTAAATCCGTGAATCTAGAAGTGGCATATCTAGGCATCCAAGGAGACACTTTGAAAGGAAACTTTGAACAAAGGTTGCTCTTGGTTGATTTGCAATCTATACACTCCCCACAGTCAGGTAAGAAAATTGGGACAACCACATCTCCTTTTGTAAATTCAGTTACATCCTCTCCAACGCTTTCCACAACCCTGGATCACATAAAAATGAGTTGGAATGGATAATCAGCTCCTATAGTATCAAATTGAATGTCTGAACAAGTAGAAGAAATACAAGGGGGCTTAAGGTGGTAAATCACTGGCAACCAACATGAGACAAATGGGGCAAACATATTTAGTCGTAGAATTTCTTAATTAATCAATGGTCAAATTATTGTCATCGAATAATCAACGCGCTTACATATACGATTTGCTCTTAAATCCATGCTCAAAATTGAAACACTGAATCTGGCTCAAGGACCATAGTTATTCATTCCTCTTCCTTAAAATTGGATCTAGAAAATTAACTAATCTTGAGGTGGCTCTTCACAACTTTAGTACATGTAACACAGAATACATATGCAATTAAACATTAGATGCAAATGGTCAATGTATTGGATTTGATGACAAGACTAAATTTCTAAATTTTTAAAATTAGAAAGACCAAATGTCTCTAAAAATAAATAAGGGGACCACAAATTAAAAAAAATAGAATGACTAAAAGTATAATTTTGTCTAAACAAAAAGACACCAAAACTTGGGGTAGGAACCATTTTTTTAAGGAATAAGGACTGTAATATTTTTTTTTGGATAATCATGTTATTAGTGCAAAGTATCTATTATTTTTATTTACAAGGCTCGAACCCGAGACCTTGCATAAAGAATCCGAGCCTAGTAACACTCAGACCAATGACATGTTGGTATCATCTACCAAAATAAAAGGCAAAGTTTTATGTTGATAAAGAAAAACCATACACATTTAGCATATAAACAAGGCAGTAATATATAGTGGAATTCCTTTTCGTGGGAAATGAGAAACATTTGGGATAAATGAAATTATGAGAAAAGAAGGAGCAAAATGCATAAACTTACCCTATCGCCTCATGACCTAGAATTCTTGGATAAATGGCAGGAGGGTCCTTCAAAACACAGAAAATATCCTCTTAAAATAGTCATTCAGAAGATTCAATAAGGAAGGAAAAAGTAATCTACATTCTACATCAATTGAATGAAAATAAAAAGTATGAATATTAAAAATTGGTATAGGGAAGGCATTGGCTGAGAAAAATGTTTCAAATCAGAACAAAAATGGTGTCAACCTGCATGTTCCGAAAACTGATATCGGTTTGACAGAGAGAGGAGCATATAATACGAATGCGAGCTTCACCGGGCATTGGTGGCGCCACAATGATCTCCTCAATGCTCAGTGGCTCACCTGCTTTGCGACTAACCGCCGCTACAGTTTGCAAATGAAACAGAGCAAACTAATAGTGTTCATACATATGAACTAAAAAGCCATTCAAAAATACAAAAAGAAAAAAGTACTAGGTAGAGCAAATAAGGTTCGTTAATTTGTTTACACGAATGATGGCACACCTTTACATCTTATGGGTTGTCCTTCAGTTGTTGCTAATTTATGTTCCATGGCGATCCAAAACACAAGATGAGTCAATGCAACGTGTTAGTGTTACTGTGTTAGTGTAGAGAGGAGTTGGGAGTTGACCTATGAAATATAAGTGAAAAGTATTAGCTAACTTGCTGAGGGATATGACTACAGTTCATTCAGAGAAAGTGAATATAGAAACGTCAGATGGAGACTAATGAAACAAGGACAAACCAACCAAGCACACCGACATTTTTGCTTCCCTTGAAGCTATCGAAGCTAGAATGGTATCATTTTAGTGGATCATTCTCATCTCAGCCCCACATACCTGATCTTTTCCGTTTTGGTCTCATTTTGATGAGTTGATAACATTTTTTTTTACGAAAAAACAAATCATACACTGACAATGTAAAACAGTTGTATATTATTATTCAATCACAAGTCACCATTTATTGTAAGTTTACTGACTTTTATAATAAATACTTTAAAAGTCATATTAACAGTAAATTTCAATTGATTAACAATGTAAAATTTTTTACATTGACAATACATGACTATTAATTTTTTTTTTTATTTGTTTGTTGATTATGAGAGTAAAATTTTTTAACTCACCAACAAAATTTTTATTCGTGCAGATGCCATATAGCATTACTTTTTTTTTTTTTTTATATATATATAGCATTACTATTCTTTAAAATAAGCTGACTAAAATATACATTAACAACATGTATTTGATAAACTTATGTTCACAACAGATGGAAGTTACATGTCCCTTTTATGTGTTAACTTTTCCATTCTTCCAATAAATTAAAAAAAAAGAAAGAAGAAGAAGAAGCAAGAGAGAAGTTTTTAGTACGTTACTTTTTAAAAGAAAGAGAATTTTTTTTAATATATCATTTTTGCATGTGAATTTTTGACAATCACAAAAGTGTCTGCATAAAATCCTATTGATAAAAGATATTTTTTATACATTAAATAACAAAATAAAATTGTAACTAAAAAATTTTAAATCCTTTTCAGGACTCTACATATGCTTTTCAATTGCAGAGAATTTGGGTCCTTTGGGTCCATCATTTTTCTAATTGGGGGTATAGACAGGGAAATGTGATTTCAATTTATTTAGAACACTTAGGTGCATGTTTGGACTTTAGTTAGAAAAGCTCAAAAGTATTTTTATTCTCAAAGTAATAATTTTTTTTTTATTTTGTATTGGAATTTGTAAATATGTAATAAAATTTGCAAAAATACTTTTATAACTTTTATCCAAACATAGCTTAAATTGTGCTTTTCTCTCCAAAATAAAGTTTGCACCAAAGCAGATATGTTTGGTTTCTCTTTTCCAAGTGAACACCTATTCAAGACCTCCAAATGCTGTAATTTTTTCTTTCCAAGAGTCCATTTGTTTTCAATTTTGGTAAAATTGATTTTACAAGAATTTATTTTGAATGAAAAGAATTATGTTTACAATATGATATTTTAAAAGTGAGTTGAGAAAAAATATTTTATTTAATTAGTAAAATAAGATTACTTTTAAAATATAATTAAGATATATATAATTTATGAATTCCAATCTCATAATCAATTCAACCTTATCAAAAAGTTAAAAAATTTCAATTCTTCAAAATCTATTTTTGAGTCACTTAAAAACTATTTTCCTTATCATAAAAATGACCTAAATAAGCACAGGTACCTAAAAAAGTACATGCAATATGTAAAATTTAGGCTTAATTGCACCTTTTGTTTTTAAAGTTTTATAATCTCGTGAATTTTGTCCTCAAATAGAAAAACAGCCACAAAGTTGTCTTAATTATAGAGGTTTAAAGAAAAATCACCACAAAATGTCTTAATTATTATGGTTTTTTTATGTTAGGATAAAATTTAAGATATTTTGTAAATTGGGAGAAAAAATTTTTGAAAAAAAATTTAGGAGGTACAATTCGCAAAATTGTAAAAATTTGTAGGCAAAAAAATGCAATTAAGCCAAAAATCTATTTGGCTATTAATTACCAAACCTGCCACTAGCAATGTAAGTTAGAGATGGAAAAAAAAATCTTGTTTTTGCATTACAAATGTGACGACAGGAAAATTAAATAAGGACTTTGATTTTCCAAACTAGAGAAAGAGACAGGTATTTATTGTCCCTATGCATGATTTGTGGTCCATTTTTTTTTTTTTTATCTAAACTCTTACCTACCGTGCTTCTAACCTTCGGTGTGATATGATTTCAACTCTATTTCTAATGCTCTTTAAGCATTATAGTTGTCTTTACTTTTATATGAAAAAATTGTAAGTTTTACTTTTTACGTATGTGTAGGGGAATAAAGCGAGTAAATTTGTTTTTATTTGCTTTCAACTCACTTTAAACAAGATGGGATGGGATTGAACTGCCAATAGAAATGGATTGAGAAATATAACTGATTTCATTTAAAGGTGGGCTGATTGGTTGACCTGCCAAAAGATGAAATAATGGATTGATGGGTTGACCCATTAAAAAAATAGAAAAAAAATTAAAAACTATCAATTTATTTTTTTAACACATCACTTATTTTATTTTATATACATATACATATTATATCTTTCTTAATTATATACGTGTAATTTTATTTAGATATGCTTTAAGTATTAATGAGTTAAGTGGGACAGGTTAGATAGGTTGACCTGGCATATTCAACTTGTTTTGCCACCGTTAAACACACATATGAATTATGTTTTGGTCTCTATTATTAACACCATTATTGCCGTGGGTGCTAGTACATTGCTACAAAATATTTTTGGCGATGTAAAATTGTTAGAAATTCTTCCACAATAGAAAAATAAGAGAAATCACAATATGCCCAAACCTATTACATTCTTAATTGCCTCTAGCATGTCTTGATATATAGATGGTTTAAGTGAATCACTAAAAGAGACTCTCTTATTTTTTACATTATTGGGTTATCTAATGATTTTGATGAATTATTCACATTTTGAGTTAGGTTGATGATTGTATTATACTATTATTACCAATTCTTTAATCTAGATTCATCTAATGCAACCATTGGCATTATCGATACATGTTAGAGACAGTTGAAAATGTAATAGGTTTGGGTAGATATGGTTTCTTTTATCTTTCTAGTGTGAATTAAATTTTCTGCGGTGCAAATCTTGTAACAATCTTAACAAAATTGTCAGCCACATTTGTAATGGTGATAATAGTGGAGACCATATATGTGTATGTAGGGACTAAAACTTACAATTTTTTCGTATAGAATTTTTTTTTAAAGTTGAGACAACTATAGGGATCAAAATATTAATTAAACTACAAAGAAATAAGAAAGGTATAAGTAGAAAAATAAAAAATTATTTGGATGAATAAAAATAAAAAGAGAAAATGTAAAAAAAAAAAATCTCTACTTGTTTAAATAATTGGAAAAGAGAATAGTAATGAATAAATATATTAAAAAAAATTTATATTAATGTCAAAAATAAATTTATCTTAAAAATGTGATTTTTTTTATCATACTATTTTTTCGCATAAACTTTTTTTTATTTTTGTGTTATAAAAAATAATTTAATTTTTTAAAACCAAAAGAAATAAAATAAAAAATACACTCACCTTCCCCCCAATTCACGGCTTATGAGCTGGAAATTATTTTTATTGTAGATTCCACAAATTTAATTTGTCCTCCTCCTAATTTGCATTCATCCAATCATTGAAAAACTATTACTTCCTTCTTATTTTCCTCTCTTTTATTTTCTTTCTTCGTAAATGTATCTAACCAAACAACCTGTAACCTCTAATGTTTCAATTTATTATTATTTTTTATTTACTTTAGCAATTCACTACTATGAAGGGTGAATTATATTTTTCAATTTTTTTTACTGTTGGTGGCTTTTGTCATGAAGAATGTTGAAACCATAGGTAAAATGCCTTGAACTTTTGTGTACCAGTTAACGTCATAAAGTGAACCAGGATAATACTAATATTTTGTGCCTTTCTCGCAATATTCATCATTCAGGGAGAAGGGAAATTAAATTAGTGAGACCCCCTGCTTTCGAAGCACCGAAATATTTGGGAGTTCCCTGAATTACCAAACAAAATGTGTCACAATATAAATATTATAGGTTTATAAAGCATGTATTATGTGATTTGACCTTCAAACGAAGGCACATTTGACACAGTATCCGCGTCAAGGGGAATGGTGGATTGTCATTCGTGATGAATGATGACTATAGCTTAAGCTTGTTTTTCAAATGGAAATTAGATAATATTCAATGCATGATTATCTGTCACAAAAAATGGGAAATGCTAAATGATGCTATTTCTGGGAAACAGATACTAAAATACTTTGAAGCATTGATGGTCACCATCAACTTTGTTAAGAATTACTTTGCTGGGGCATCAACTGCTTTTACATTGGGTACATACAAAATAAAAGCAGCATCCAATATTTTTTTTATTGATGTCATAATTCAAGGGCTCAAAGCAACAATTACGTGTACAAGAATGGACTCATTTGTCCATCCAAATCACACATCGAAGACACTGTCCTTCAATCAATAAATCAAAAGCTTTATTGATATCCTGAAACTCCACCTCATGTGTGACAAACTCATCCAAATTCAGTTCCTGTTAGTAATTGGAGATAAACTTTATTAAAAAGAAGCATCCCAAAAACTTGGTATTATGTCATTATTATTTTTACATAATTATTACTATATTAATAGAGGGGATAAAGAGCATAGACTAAAAAAAATTAAGTAAAAGATATAGCACACAGTACCTTGTCCACGTAGCGTTTAAGGAGAATGGGTACATCAGACTTGGGTTTGAGTCCTCCAAACAAGCATCCCATGAGACTCTTCCCACTAACGAGGACCTCACTACAACTAAGGCTCAACTTAGATCCTGGCTTGTCCACTCCTAAAACTATTGTTTTTCCCCAACCCTGTTGGCAAAGCATCAGTTTTAACAACACTTAACAAGTTTGCATCAGTTAACCATTTATTATTGGAAATTGCAATCAATCCTGCCTCAATTTGACAGGAAACTTTTTTTTAATGAAGTACTAGGAATTTCAAATTAGTTATCACAAAAGAAAACTACTACTACTTTTAGTGGGTTTTCAAGCTTTGTGCTAGGGTGATCGTTGAAAAACATGTTGTAGTTATTGCTTTAATCGCATTATTCTGTTTGCCAATAAACCATAGTGCAAGGCATGTTTGGGTGCACTTTGAGAGAGAGAGAGAGATAAATAGAAAGAGAGAGAGAGAGAGAGACCTTTCTACAAGAAGCATATGCTTCTTGCACCAATGATGCCATACCAACACATTCGAAGCAATAATCTGCTCCCCCACCAGTCATCTCTATGATAACCTACACCACAACCGCATATGAGAAGCAAATTTCAGGTCTTGAGGCAATTAAATTTATAAATACAGATTGGAGCCTAGTAGAGGGTAAACCTGGCTCACAGACTTGTTTTCACTTTCTCCAGCATGGACAAAGTCCGTCAGTCCAAACTTTTTTCCTAAGCAGATTAGCAGAGGAACAAACCCATAAAATCAATTGCATAATTTGAGCACAATAATAACACAAACAAATTTATTTAAGCGTTGTTATTTGACTAAATGCTTGATGTGATGTTATTAAGCAGACAGGGCATTACCAATTTCATATTTTTCTAAGATGACATCCACACCTATAATCCTAGTTGCTCCACAAAGTCTAGCTCCCTCAGCAACCTAGGAAACCAATCATTTGCAATGAGCGTTTCAGTATAATAATAAACCACAAAATACTGAAAGAAAACAAAGCCATATGTGGACTCCTTACAGCTAATCCAATACTTCCCAGCCCAAAAATAGCTACTGTAGACCCTGGCTCCACACCTGCTGTTCTCCAAGCAGCACCTACCCCTAAAAGTGGAAGTTTAATCAAAATATTGAATTACATGAATGTTGTTGAGTAGTGAATTAAAATGTACAAACAACCTTGTATTTATTTATGATAAGATATTCTGACCATAATTTATATATTATGTAACTGATATAGTTCTTCTATATTCTTTTGTTTAATGTTTGCAATTTTGCATGGTTTAGGCAAATTACCTGTTGATACACCACAACTAAGTAGGCAAGCCCTGTTGGGTGGTATTGTCGGATCAATCTTGGTTAGATTGGCAACGTCAACCACAGTGTACTCGCTAAAACTAGAAACAGACAGGAAATGGTGTATGATCTCCCCTTTTAAATCCGTGAATCTAGAGGTGCCATGTCTAGGCATCCAAGGAGACACCTGGAAAGGAAACTCTGAACATAGGTTGCTCTTGCTTGATTTGCAATCTATGCATTCCCCACAATCAGGTAAGAAAATTGGGACAACCACATCTCCTTTTGTAAATTCAGTTACATCCTCTCCTACGCTTTCCACAACCCTGGATCACATAAAAATTGGTTAGAACATCATCAGCTTCCATAAAATGGTAAATGTAACATGTAACATGTAACAAGGGGGCTCAAGGGGGCAAATAGTTAGCAACCAACACAAAACAAATATGGCAAAGATAGATATAATTGGTCGTAGAATTTGTTCTTAGATCAATGTTCAGATTACTGTTGTTAAATCATGTGAAGGCTTGCAGACACGCTTTACTCTTAATTGAATCCATACTCATAATTGAAACGCTACAATCTGTCTCAGCTATCCAATGCTTTCTCTAGGGATTGGATGTAGAAAATTAACTATTCCTGAGAGTTAGACCACGCAGATGGCTCTAAACAATTTTAGCACGTCTGACACAGAATACGTAACTACAAGGAATCAAACAAAAAGGCACCCAAATAAGGAGTAGAAACCACATCTGTAAGTACTAAGGAGTAAGGACCACAATAATGTTTGACCAAACATTTATATATTAAAGCACAAAAGTTTACCTAAAAACCAAAGCGCAGAAGTTTATGTTGATACAGAAAGGTCTTACAAATTAACAGTACAAACAGGGTGTTAATAAATTAGTGGATTCCTTTTTCCTTACGATTGAGAAATATTATCCAGTAATTAAAACTAGACTAAAATACACTTTTACTCTCTTCAAAAAGTTTTACTTTGATTTTTTAAATCATTTTTTGTTAGATCAAATTAATCCTTTAATCAGTTTTTATATTAACGGTAAAGTGACAAATGTTCATCTAATGTGACATTTTTCACAATTTGTTGCATGTCACTAAATTAGTGTGATAAGCCTACGAAAAGTTTTAATCGGTACACTATAAGAAACGAAAATAAAGCTTTTTAAACTTAAAGAGATCATACTAAAACCAAAGAATAAGATGAGATATGAAATCAAAAGGAACAAAGTGTATACACTCACCCAACAGCCTCATGACCCAGGATTCTTGGACAAATTGCAGGAGGAACCTTAAAAACACACACAAAAAGAGAAGATCTAAAAAAAGTCATTCAGAAGTTCCACTAAGGCAAAAAACAATGTAATCTAGATCAAAAGAAAAAGTGTGAAAATAATTATAAAAAAAAAAAGGTAAAGGGAAGACATTAACTAAGAAAAATGTTTTAAATCATTCAAAGAGAAAGAGAATGATGGTAACCTGCATCTTCCAAAAAGTAACATCGCTGTGACAGAGAGAGGTACATATAACACGAATCCGAGCTTCACGAGGCATTGGCGGTGCCACAATTATCTCCTCAATAGTCAATGGACAACCTGGCTTCCGGCAAACCGCCGCTACAGTTTGCAAATAAAGAAGAACAAATAGTATTAACACATATGAAACTTAAATATCAACTTCAAAGTTCAAACGGCTAAGAAATATATTCTAAATAATCAAAAGAGCATAGAACTTTTTTTGTTTTCATGAATCATGGCATGGCACACCTTTACATCTTATGGGTTGTCCTTCACTTGTTGCTGCTAGTTTATCTTCCATGGCGATCCAAAGCACAAGATGAGTCAATGCACAGCAGCCTCAAAGGCAAAGTGTATTGAATTATTATATAATATTAATATTAATATTAATATTAATGTAACATGACGAGGGAAAAGGCTTATAATATGCAAATTTTGAAGTTTGGACATAGTGGATGTAGAAAGGTTTGATAGAGACTAATGAACCAAGGACAACGACATTTTATCTTCGTTGTGAAGCTACCAGCCTAGTTTGGTATTATCATAAAATGTTAGTAACACAATTTTTTGAACACGTTCAATAAAATTTATTGAAAATTATAATTTTTTGTGAGTCTCATTTATTTAATAAATTTCTCTTTTAATTTTAATAATAAAGTATATATTAAAAGGAATATATTAAAAAATGTGTTGTTATCACGCCTTTTGTCATACTTGCGGGTCACCCTCGGTTACTTGTCTTGTTTGTTATCAATTTAGAGGAAAAACAATAAAACAGGTTTTAATGTATGTTTGAATAAGCGTTTGATCTATCCAAACGTCAATTTAGCTTTTCTTGACTAATTTTTGGTCTTAACATATTTAACAATTTTTTGTTTACGACCACTTGACGATGTTTTTCTCTCCAAACCAAAATTTGTACCTGTGAATTGCTTTTGCGGTAGGTGAAACCATGCTTAATCTAATTTAGTTTTGGTACATAATCTCAGAGGTACGACCCTCCTCCCTTTTCGGAGTTATGTGCATTCTTTAAATTGTTCAGAAAATATTAATTCTGTTGGTATTATTTAATTTTAGGTGAAAGAATTTAAACATAAATTATTTTATTTCAAACTCTTTTTTTACAAAATTAATTTTATAAGATTAAAATCATTTAAAATTAATTTTGTGAATGTTCATCTAAGCACGCACTAACTTGTGAAGCGGTCATCAATTTAAAATTGGGAAAATGTGTATTCTTGATTAATTTGACACTTTCTACAATTTATTAGAAAGTGTTAGCTTTACTTATTAGCTTAATTATTCTGCTTTGTCGTTTTTGCACATGACAACACAGAATCACGTGTCCAGAAGTGCTAAGTATCTTAACTCTGATCTATGGTCGAGTTGAATGAATAAACAAAATTCTTGCCACAGAAAAGTTTGAAGATTCCTTGTTTGAACGATATCACGTTGGCCCATGTTATTCTCACACCCTAACTCTTTTTTTTTTTTTGACAAAAATGCTCTTAACAAAAATAAGTTTTCATTATGTATTTTAGCCAACAAAAACTTATTTCATTTATGTATGTAGAACAAATCCAGAACAAAAATTTGTTTCTGTTATTTTAAATTTTTTTTTTTGTAAAAATTTAACACAACAAAAGCTTATTTCCGTTATGTATTATGGATTGAAATCTCCCTGCATCAATGAACTACACAACAGAAACTTGTTTATGTTGTATAGTTAATTTGAAATACAAGTTACTTTTTTTAAAAAGTTACCTTTTAATATCAAATTAATTATGATAGAAATTATATTTTTTAATTAAAATTAAATTAAGTACGATACAATTTATCTTTTTAATATTTTTTGAATTAATTATGATACAAATTATATTTTTTAATTGAAATTAAATTAATTACGATACAATTTATATTTTTTAATAGTAATTGAATTAATTATGATATAAATTATCTTTTTAATTGAAATTAAATTAATTATGATATAATTTACTCTTTTTAATAACAATCAAATTAATTATGATACAAATTATTTTTTTAATTAAAATTAATTTAATTACGATACAAGTTACCCTTTCAATAGTAATCGAATTAATTATGAAGCAAATTATACTTTTTAATAGTAATTAAATTAATTATGATATAATTTTGAAAAAGGAAATTTGTATCATAATTAATTTAATTACTATTAAAAAGGATAACTTGTATCATAATTAATTTAATTTCAATCAAAAAAGACAATTTGTATCACAATTAATTTGATTACTATTAAAAAAGATTACTATAATTAATTTAAATTTAATTAAAATAATAACTTATATCATAATTAATTTGATATTAAAAGGTAACATTTTGAAAAAGATAATTTATATTTCAAATTAACCACACAACAAAATTAAGTTTTCATTGTATAGTTCATTGAAATAGGAGGGTCAATCTATAATACAAACAAATAATTACTTTTGAAGCAAAGTTATTGTATAATATAAAGAGAAAATAGGTTATACACTAACGGTGTAAAGTAATTTTATACTGTCATCTAATCATAAATCATCATGTATGATAAGTTTGTTAACTTTTATAATAATTACCTTAAAAATCATACCAACAGTGATTTATGATTAGTTGACAGTGTAAAAGTTTTTATACTAATAGTACATAGTAATTAAATTCTAATATAAATATGAATAAGGGGATGGTTTTATAATAAACAAATCTCAGTCACAGAGAAAAAAATTACAAACAACTGCACCATTATAATCATTATATATATGGTTCAAAAAATTACTTCTGTTTAATTGAAAAATCGGTGAATTGGTTCGATTTTCCATTTAATTAGCTCAAAAATGTTGACTGATTTAAAAACCGGTGACAACTGGTGATAAAGAATCAATCCTTTTACATTTTTTTCATAAATTTTTAAAAATTTTATTCAATCAAAAAGTTTTTTAAACCAAATAAAAGGTCCAATACTATCACCTAAAAAATAAAATAAATAAAAAGGTCTAATACTAAGTTAATTATAAAAGTCCATGTATAAAATTTATTTTTGAATTATTACTATTATTTAATCTTTTATAACTGACTTTTTGTTTAGGCTATACGATACGACCACTTTATATTAATTTAAAATTTTAATTTTTTTATAATTTCTTTTTAGTTATTATTTAATACGCTATGTATATTTAATTATCACTTGTTGAATTACGATTCAATCATAATATAATTAATAAAACTATGACTAAATAAACCCCACTTGGATTTTTTTTGTAACCATGTCATTGGTACAAAGTATCTACTGATTTTACCAATGATTAATCTTTACCAAAAAACATGGTTAACCACCTTCAGTGAGATATCTCCTCCCAACCATATTTTTTCCTCTATAAGACTTGAATCCGAAATTTTGCTTAAGAAATTCAAGTCCAACTCCACTCAAACCAATATAATATTGGTAACCCACTAGGGCTTGAATAGTTTACATGAGTACCTAATTAAATTCTAACTCTATTGTTGTTATTATACATATAAAAAAAAAATGAATAAATACATTTACCAATTCAATAATGGATATGATTTTGAAAACATTGATGCCTAGACATTTACTATTTATTCTGCCAAGGGACCTAGAGATATTTGGGAAAAATATATTTTTGGTCTCAAAATATTTTGAAATGTTGGTTTTAGTTCCTACAAATATTTAATACATTTTTTGTCCTTACATGTTTTAGTCCCTGATGAAAGATTAAAACCATATCACTTTTGATAAATGTAGAGACTAAAAACGTATTAAATTTTTATATAGACTAAAACAACATTTCAAAATATTTTAAGGAATCCAAAACATATTTTACCCTAGATATTTTTATATCATCTATCCTTTATAATTTATTGTAGAACTCCACATATGTTAATGACTGGTCATTTGATTTAAAGTTGATAGAGTTGATTTTGAATTATTAAATGTGATTGAAAATTTGTGTTTAAATTAATCTTTTCTTTTTGTGTGTATAATGATCGCACTGAAGTTAGAACATATGATCTCATGCATATTATCCAAGCCCCCTATAGGCCGACCTTAGTGAGTTGTGTTCAAATTAATCTGAATTATATATTCATATTGAAATGTGTATTTTTCATTAGAAAATATAAAATTTGATTTTGTAACTTTAAAACAAATAAGGCCTGTCAACAAGGGTTGACATATTTGGTCTAATCTTTCACTCACACCAGTTGTGACTTGGGTTCGATTCTTAGATTTCTCTTGTTGGTAAGCAATATGTAAATTTCGCTATAAATCCTCACTGAGGTTGATAGTTTTCCTTGGCCTTACAAGGGGGCGTGTCTTCTCCTAATCTAAACTTTTAATTAAAAAAAAATAAGCCCGAATAGGATTACAAAAAATGCTTCTCTACTAATGAAAAGGAAATTTTGATGAACAATTTTTGAGATTTTTTAATTTTACATACAAATTTAAAAATATTATATTATTCCCTTATTTGAAATATATGTACATAGGAACATTTTTTCAAATTAAACAAATATTTTCTCCTATTTACCAAAAAGGTCTCATAATTATTGAGCATGTCTTGCTGCTTTGCCAATGGATAGTCCCAATTTTGTTGGTTATTTAGTTGAGTCTTCACTAGTCCAAAGCCAATTGGATTTGCATCAAGCTAAGAAGGGTTATGGTTGGTAATGATGCTAGTTCAATAAGAAGGCAAAGGTAGGAGTACTTATAAAGATACCTCAATGCCTAAGTTAGTGTGTGTACCAAGAAAGCAACAATATATGAAAAGGAAATCTACTTGGTGATGTTAGGTGCACTTTGTTTATAGTGCTTGGATGCTAGTGAGTAAGAGGCGTGACATCCAATCACAACCATGAGGCAATCTTAACATAAAGTTAATAGCTTTGATGAAAAGACTGATGAGTCTCTATCCTATACTCCCTCGATAAAGAGGGTCTTCGCAGATTCTTATGTTTTTTTTTTTGTGGCACTTAATTCTCTTACTTTCAAATTTCAAAATCTTCTAGAGGTTTAGCTATGTTTAATCTCCTTCATTTGTTCCCACTTCTTGCTTCTTCAAGACATTTCTCCTCGTCATGTTATAAAGCTTCAAGGCTTGATGTTCTTCCTTTTTATCTTTTCAAGGTTTTACATTCAAAGTATTGAGTATGTCATCTCTAAATGGCTTGCTCTTTTTTGTTCTTTATTTTGCCCTATTATTAGTAGTCTCATGGCAACCATGACTTATTCTTAACAATGAGAGTATGAAAAGAAGGAAGGGAGCGATGACTTTGTGAAAATGTTCATTATTTCTCTCCCTTCCTGAACTTAGCCACATAGAAGAGAGGACGGTTGTATCCCTCAATCTCTTAGGAACCACCGGATCTGCCACAGGGGATAGGAGAACATGTTCCTTTGCCTTTCAGCACTGAGTCAGTGTGGTGCAATTTTCATTATGAACCCAAATTCAAGAACCATTATTGACTTGCTAGGTGTTTCTAATCAAGCAACCAACTCCACAAATTCTAAATTTAACTCTTATTTGAACCTTACAAAATTTGAATATCTCAACACAACATGTCAAAGTTGAGAAATTGGATGTTGCAACTCTTGAGAAGATAGATATAGCTAGATTTTTTGTACAAGTGCAACAAACTAAATCCTTGGTGACTAAAGGGCAAGTCCAGGGGCGTCAAGCATATTTGATTATCTAGGTGTCTCCAACCTTTGATCTGGTGGCCCCTAGCTATCACAATCGCATTTGCAATAAATTCCCCGTGTCCTTAGACTATTTTTACTTTTACATGTATGATTATGCCGGTACATCTCTCTTTGTATGCTTATTGTTGTCTAACTTTGAGATGGCAATGCTAAATTGCTTTAAGCTAAGTTCATCCTAGGTCCACCTAAACAATTAGGCCTTTACAAAGGCTTTGTAGTTGATTTATGAATCACTAGTGTGGGTGCCGACATCATTATTTTTGCACCTATTCCAAACTCAAAGGTCCCTAATTGTGATCAAAGTTGGGTGACCTTAAAGAATTGTGACTAGCAAATCTTTTTATGGAGTTGTATACAAATTTATACAAACACAAGAGCATTTCACTTTAGAAGGAATTCATATAAGTTACCACACTTCTAAGTGTTATACCATTTTGGCTTAGTTCGAGGACATTTGAGCATTATTTCCTGTTGCACAGGTTGGAGGGCAATTTTTATCAAGTCTAATATGTATAATTTCTAAGGAATCAATTGATTTAGGATGAGTGGGAATTGAAAGATTTTATTTTTTGGGGTTGTGAAGGCCAAAGAATAATGATTTTCTTGCCAAGCATTTTTGGAAAGCACCTTAGAGGACATTCCTATACTAATAGGTTGTTTAATTTGCTTATTCATGTCTATTTCTTCATTTGCTCTCCTTTACATTATTTCTAATCCAATTTATTTCTCTTTATGTTGTAGCTAGTGCAGTAGAACCCGAGAACCCATTGGAAAGGTTCCGCTATTAACAAGCTGCCAGGGACACCTTTGACCCGAGAAAAGATATGACTTCCTTCTGATCCTAAAAAAGGCGCCAAACCAATAGAAGTAACAAAAGGCATGGATCGAAAAATAATAGAGCACATCAAAGAACCTTGAGATGCTAATCCACGAAAACGATACGAGAAATTTGAAAGAATTGGATGTCACTGTTAACAAAAATAAGACCAAGTAAGATCACTAAATAGATACGAATAGGTGCAAATTCTGACATTACCACAAAGCACTTGGTTCTTTCGCTCCTTGCTGGCAGAGCGGCATAGCCAAAAAAAATAGATCCCACTACACTGAAGCTAGTATGAAATGAAGACCAACCCACAAGCTTCCTCTACCCAATCCTCTGAGCAATCTAGGACACCTGGGGACGAGGGCCAGAGCTCTGCTTTAGTCTACCACCGGACGAGTGACCAATGCAGTCTCAAAATCAATCCCTTCATGCCTTTCAAGTCATCCAAGAAGGACAACCGACCCAGACAGCCACCTTGTAAGGGTCAAAACCCCTTGAGTTTAAATGTTGACAAACTTTCTATGACAAACGCTAAACTTTTTGAATGTCTGATACTAATGAGTTTATTTGAGAATGTGCCAAAGAACAAGTTTACGAAGAAACACAAGAACTCAACATCATAGAACAAGAAGAATATAGTATGGTTTATGCCAGGAGAAGAAAAACAAAAGCCCAAAATGAAACAAAGGCATATAAGTCCAGGAACATAACTCAAAAAGCTAGTCCCCCAACCAAAAAGCTGGCATATAAGCAAAACAACATAAAGAAACATATATAGCTGATAAAATTTATGAAGATCTATGCCAGAATACATTCAACAAACATTCTGGAGTCTAGACACATCTCAGAATTCAAGAACATGATCATATGCAACAAGAAGACACATTTGAAGAACGAAAAATATGCTTTCTGAACTCACTTGACCCTAATAACATTCTCAACATCATCTAAAGAAGATTGTTTTGAGTTAGAAAGAAAATAAGACTCTTAGAAAGCATTTTTTAGTATCAAAAAGCAAACGCAAAAAGCTCCCAACATTCCTAATCAAAAAGCACATTAGAATGTTAATTAGACTTCATCATTTGCAACTTAGCTTTTTGATGGAAAAATTGAAATCCTTATAGTACCTAGGTTATACATTAAAGGATAAAAGATCAAGGATATTTAAAATCACTATTCAGAAAGATGATTCAACAACACTCAGAAGGAGGAAGTCTTGAGCTTCAAAAAGCAAAAGCTTTATGAGTGAATAGTACCTGAAGATAAAACTTTACAATTAGCAACTTCGACATTCAAATTTCAAATCCAACTCATCTCCAATGGTCGTGAAGAGTTCTTTTCCTGTATATACAAGCAAAAATGAAGGTGCTCATTGAGTGAATGAAGAACAAAGAAGAGTTTATGTCCAAGTGTTCATATTTCCCTTATTCCTATTTTCTAATTCAGTGCACCTTTGACCTAGTTATCTTGTTTTTTTATTCAAAATCCATCCTAGGAAGGTGTTATTACTCCAAAACTTCAAGATTATCCTTTGTTATAAAGTTAGGGAGTGTTTATCAGAAAAAGAAAAATTAAAAAAGAGACAAAAATAGAAAAACCCAATGTTTTGTTGTTGCTTTCTCTCAAACTAGCAATGTTGTTATATTGGTTTGAGAGTCCATTGTGTGAGAGAGTAGCTTACAGAGGCTACTTTAGAAAAGCATTGATTTGAAGTTGCTATAACATGGTGTTATTGGTTTTGAGTTGCTAAGCGTGTGATTGCTCCTGTATACTTGAAGGCTAAAAGACAGTACAATACTTGCGTGTTAATTGGTTGTTTAGTGAAAATCTCACCTATGTGTGAGGAGTGGATGTAGCCTAAAGATTGTTTGGGTGAATTAGTATAAAAACCATGTGTTATGATCTCCCTCTTTGCTCTTTGCATATTTGATCTGTGATATATCAGTTGCATATAGTTTGCATGTTGAACTTGCTACATTTTTAGTTCTCACTAAAATAATGTTATGAACTTGCACTCACACTCCATATATTTGATATTTGAAAAAGTTCTTATTTTATGTGATTAAAACAGTTAGGGACCATTTGGTACAAGAAAAATTTTTAGTTTTCCAAGAATCTGAAAGTGGGAATATTTGTTTCTTATGTTTGGTTTATTATTTAAAAAATAATACTCCCAAGAAACACTGTTTCTCAAAAATTTTTTGTGCCTACATTTTTCACGAAATTGTTCTCATGGAGAGAGATGGGAATCTAAGTTTTCCAAGTTGAGAAAAAATTTTATTACGGTAAAATTGTCAAGTTACCTTTATTTACTCATCTAATATGATAAATAATTAAAGTTTATGGGAAAATTCTATTAAAACTCAACATAAAAATCTTCAATTCCTAAGTAACAAATATAAATATTTCCAATAATATTTATGATGAACCAAATAGATTATAGTCATTTTTAGGGACACAAAAAAAATTCTCTACTACCAAATGTACCCATAAATTAATCACAAAGCTTCGTACACTTATTTGCCATAAAAGCTCATTTTGTAAATATATCGTGAAACCTATATAGAAATCTCATCAATAAGCTTTTTGAAGGATAAATCTAATTAATCTAAAATCTGGTCAAAAAGCTTATAACACTTTGGTTTATATTTGTGAATATCTTCTATGTTTTTATGGTTGAGGATTTTATTCTGTAGTGCATTTTATACAAGATATTATTTGAGCTCCTTGAGAGGTTTTTGAGCTTCATATACATTGTTTTCTAAATTTGCTAATTATTTGAAGATAATTTTTTGAGCATCAAGTTAACTTCCTGGCTTCACAAAGAAGCTCAAAAAGTCATCAAAGTTTCGAGTTAATCAAACATATTAAAAATGTCACAATTCAACCTTCTTTAGGCTTTGTTTGGTAGAGAGGAAAAAATAGATAGGAAAAAAAATAAGTGAGAAATAAGTTAGAAGGTGAGAAATAGGTAAGAAAATTTTGAAATTTTATGTTGTTTGGTATGAGAGAAATAGATAAAAAAATAAGAGAAAGATAAAGAGGTGAATAAAAATAGGTGAGAAATAGAGTGAAAATAAGTAATGAGACCCACCAAAAAATTTAAAAATCTCCCCCTCATTTCTACTCAACCAAACTAAACAAATTTAAAATTTTCATTTTCTCTCCTCTCCTCTCCACTATAGCAAACACACCGTTAGTGACTGAACCTATAACTCTAGTTGCATATAATTAATTATTTTTTAGTTTTAAATAATTTATTTCATATTACGATTCTATTTAAGATAAAAAATAATGTCAAATAAATATTTAAAAATCAAATTAATAATGAGTTTAATTTTTAGATATAGTGTAAAAATTTTATTTTATCAACCAATCAAAAATTATTATAAATATGACTTTTAAGCTTTTAAGGTAGGTATGACTTTTAAACTTTTAAGTAGTTAATGTAAAAGTTAACAAATTTATCATGTGCAATAATTAGTGATTAGATAAAAATGTAAAAACTTTTTAATAATGATAATGTATATATTATTTACTCATAAATAATTTATTTTTCTAAATAAATCACAATATTATGTTTATTTTTGTGTACAAAGATAGAACCTAAATTCTCGTACAAACCACCTAACCTCAACCATAATATTTTGATTTAATAAATAGGATAAAATATGTTTTTGGTCCCTTTAAAGTTTCTCAAATTTGGTTTTAGTCCTTCAAAAAATTTTCGTCTTATTTTGGTCATTCTAATTTGAAAATATATCACATTTGATCCTTAAAATGATGTAGATAATGCTTTATACCTGCTATTAAATATTACTTTGAGGACTAAAAGTAATGCATTTTTAAATTAGAGAGACTAAAATAGGACGAAATTTTTTTAAAGAACTAAAATTGAATTTGAGAAATTTTCGAGAGAAATTTTCGAGAGACCAAAAACATATTGTGTGTGTGTGTGTGCCTAAATATGTTTTTAGTCTCTATAAAATAAGTGAGTTTTGGTTGTAGTCCTTATAAAATTTTTCTTTGGTTTTCATCCTCAAAAAACTAAAATCATTGTTTTTTATCCCTATTATTATGTGACACTTGTTAACTACTTATGTGTTTAACGGATGATCAAATGGCTATTGAGATGATACTCATTAGTGTTTGTAGTATTATATCAGCATGTGATACCTCTAAGTTTTTTTTTAGATTCTTAAAATAAATATTATTTATCTATCTTAAAATGAATGTTAAGGACCAAAAATAATTATTTCAAATTTTAGAAAGATGAAAATTAATGCAAAATGTTTCATAGGGACCAAAACCAAAATTCTCTCATTTTATATAGATAAAAAATAGTGAGTTTAAAATTTGGAGAGATAAAAAACGAAAAAAAAAATTTACAAGAACCAAAATCAAAATTCACTAATTTTATATGGATTAAAAACACACAATACACACACACACACATATATATATAAAGATTTGTTAACGTATATATACTTTTTTTTAATTAGAGTATATTAGTAGTTATAACTACAATGTATCTTAAGATATACCCATAGGACAAATTTTGCTAACGTGCTCTAACTAAAAAATAAGTATATGTATATTAACAAATGCTTGTGGAGTTTACCAACGTACACACACTTATTTTTTAGTTGAAATACGTTAACAAGTTATAATTATAATATATCTTAAAATACAGCTACGATGAAGCTCCTTAACGTGTTCTAACTAAAAAATGGTTTGTTAATGTTAGCAAATATATATATATATATAACTTTTCCCACTCTTTTTCTCCATTTTATTCGGATTTGGCCCTTCTCGTCCTAATCTGAGACAGGATTTGCAGTTGGGGAGTTGTTCCATAATAGATCTGAACAACAGATTCTCCATTTTTTTCGTGGGCAATGGGTGGTTTCACCGCTGAAGATCTGTCCACCATCGGAGGAATCGCCACCGTCTCGCTTCTCCATTCCTTCATCCCCACTCACTGGCTTCCTTTCTCCATAGTCGGCCGTGCTCAGAAATGGACTCTCTCCACAACTCTCCTCGTCAGTACGTTCCTCATTTCCACCCCTCTTCTCTCTAATTCCGCAACTTAGGTCACCGACGTTTTTATTTGTATTTATTTTTCGGCTTTTGGCGAACTTTACAACGCTTCTTGGTGTGTATGATGCACGAATCTTCGTCAGGCTTTAGGGATTTTGGTTTTCTTTCAGCATTGTTCTGTTGTAGCGGATGCGTGTTGGGATGTAAGTAAAGTGAGTGAGTAGAGAAAAATTATTCTCATAAATGACTTGAGTTCTTTGTAAAAGTTATTAAAATACTCAAAATTCATGAAATATTCATAACTAAAAATAAAAGTTATATGTCTTAAGCAAAATATACAAGTATACCAACAAAAATCAAGGAAATAAACAAGTTTAATCCTCTGAGGCTTAAAGTAATTAAACATTAAAATTCAAATTTCTCCTTGATGGGAATCTTCAATCATCTCTTCAGGATTTAAGTCTTCTTCATTGTCATTGTCATTACTACTAGAGTTATAGATCTCTTCCTCTTCCTCACCTTTAGTTTCTTCATCATCCTCTACTATCAACTCCTTTCCCTTTCCCTAGAGCTTGAAAGCCTAGATGCAGCTGCCCTCTTCAAGCTTGTTTACTGCCTATTGTAGGTTAAAGGCTTACCAGTCCCAATTGCATTGACAGTACCTTTCCAAGTCAAGGTATCATCACTAAAGACCGAATCATCTTCAACATCTTCACCATTTCCACTCATTTCTCTCACTAACCACTTGTTATTATCAGCAATATCATTTAAGAGTATGGGATCAATCACATCACGACATTCAAAATGTTCTTTAAGAGCTTGGTTATACTTAATATAAACCAAGTCTTGCAACTTTTGATGCTCAGGCCTACCTCTCTTCTTTGAATAAATCTATATTATAGTTTTGAAAAATAAATGAACATTAGTTATTTGAAAAATAACTTACATGCTCAAAAGTACTCTAACTATGCTCACATCTTGACGAACTACAAGTCAAGATCAATAATGGCAAGCTTTTTCAATTTTGGTGCATGTGATCCGTACAGCCTCCACCACTCAGCTGTAGTGCAAAAGTTATTTGCATTAGTATTGACATGAATTGTTATGTAATTAAGTTTTAAAAAATGAGCTTTCACTTGCTAGGCGCCATTGTAGTCCTTTGCCTATTTGAAGTCTTATCTATGACTTCTTCATTTTAACTAAACTTCTTAGCACATTTATAAGTGCTTCTATCACTTCAGGATCAAGATCAATTCTTGGATAGCTATAAAAGAACTCAGGATATAGACAATGACTTGTTGGATGCAATGGATGATGAAGTTGACACTCCCATCTTCGAAATCGATCAATGATTGCAAAAATTTCTTTGTACCTGTCTTCATTGCCATTGAAAGCACTTTGAATTGCCTTCTTAGCTCTATCCATTGCTTCGTATATGTAACCAACCTTTTACATCTCCCCTTATTCCCTTATGATGTCTTTTAAGCTCTAGTAATTTCTCCGGTAGTAGTTTTTCCACAAAAGTCACATGTGGCACTCTTCCTGTTCTTATCTTTCAAATTGTTCCACTGCCATGCTATGTCAATGTTGTCACCAGTAGGTTTAACCAATGCACAAGAAGACACTAATATTGATGCTTTTGCAGAACTGTTTCTTTGTGGAGCTGCTTCTGTGTGTGGTTGAGAGGATGCCATAACAGAACACAGCTATTCAACTGTTGAAGGTTTTATTTTTTTTTAAAAATAGCAGAAAAACTTGAACATGAATTGAGAGACAAACAGAGTTGTTTTTAAAAAAACAGAGCACAAAAAAAGGAACAAAAGACAACACTAGAAATCGAAAGAATAGAAAAAAAAAAAATTGAACATGAATTCAGAAACAAACAGAGCTGTTATATATATATAAAAACGGAGCACAAAAAATGAACAAAAGAAAAACACTAGAAACCAAATGAACAGGAAAAAAAAAATTGAACATGAATTCCGAAATAACAAAACACAGAAAAATGAGAAGAAAAGAGAAAGAAGGGGACAAGAGAGTTGTTTCCCAGTCTGCTGAACAGTGAGTGGGTAAACAGAGCAACAGAGGAGAAGCAACAAGAGGGGGAAAACAGAACAATGGAGATTGGGCTCGCCAGAAACTGTCATTTGCTGGCCGGAAAATGCAGGTGAGGAGGCTGGGTCCCCCAAGAGGTCATCTGTTCAGGTTTCAGAAACGACTTAAGACTGTACAGGTTTTTCTTTTTTACAAAAACTTTACCCCTCTGTAATGTTTAAAAGACTTTAAGGGCTTTTTGAGGTTTTTGGGTGGATTGCATTGTACTGGGCATTGCGGCCAATTTGCATGCAACAGGCCGCAACAGCCGTGACACCAAAACGCCATGCTACAGTCTTCAAATAGCAACCACCAGTTGTTCTGCTCCGCTCTGCCACTATACTGCACTATTGACAACCTAGGTCTGGAATTGAACAAGTGTTGTGCCAAAATGAAGGATAAAAGATAAAAGGTTGGTGAATGGAGTACATTTCACAGTCTGAATAAAACTTTGCACCCTTGGTGCAGTCATCCTATATCTAAATCTCGCCATCAGCAGGAATATTCCATTGGATCTTAATTTTTAATTTATTGAACAACAGAGTCAGGCAGTCAGCTCTTGATATGCCAAACTAATCACTGGTGTATTAGTAGAAGAGTTTATTGGTATTCCGACCTATGGAGTCAAATTTATTGTTCCTTTTCTGGCTAACCTCTGAAGTTATATGAATTGTATTCTAGAGAATATATTTCCACAAACTCTGCGCATACCAAAATCTTGAGTTTGACATTTCAGTTTTCTGAATGTCTTGAAGAGAGAGGTCAAATATAATGGAAAATCTTAAAGCTTTAGTTGATGAATGATAGCATTATATTTATTTTTTTGACTGCTCAAATTGGTGATAAGTGGGATCATATAATTTGATTTGGACTTTTGGTACATTCTTTTGATCAAATATTTGTTACTCTTAGTCATGTTGCTGAACACATAAAGAAGAAACAGCAATGGCAGATTAAGCTCTTTCGTACTGGCATTATAATTATCATTAATAATCAGAAGACTGGCAGATTTTCCATAATTTTTTATGGTGTTTGATGTTACCTTTATATTTCTAGTACAAAGACTCAGAAGACTGTTCTAGGATTCTGTTCACTTAGTTTTTTAACCTTATTCATTTTATTTCATGCAGCTGCACTTGGAGCAATTTTGCATGTAATATCCACTTCACTGCTTGGTATAACAGCAATTACCATGGCAAACACCATTGCTGGTGAAGAAACAGTGCATAAGGTTGCTTCACTTTTGCTTGTATTTCTGGGTGGTAGTTATATACTGTTATTTCTGATGGGAAAAGGTGGCCATAGTCATTCGCACAACCAACCCATGGAGAAAATGGCTGTAGCTGGACTTATTCTTGTTCCTGCATTGTCTCCTTGTGCTACAACACTGCCAGTATTTCTTGCTGTTGGAAATTCATCCTCCATGATGGTGCTTGCCATCATAGTACTACTATTCAGGTATTAGTCAATTGCCTTAAACAATAGGATTTTTTTCCTCCTGCTATTTCCTGCTTCTTTTTCAGATATGCATTCTTTTCTTCCGCTTCCATGTGCATGTTTGGTCGATCAGTGTTGGCCTATGATTATTTAAAGTGATATGTTATTTGTTGGAAAACGGTGCCAGTGATTATCAATATTAAAAATTCTGATGCTGACCGTAACATTGAATAAAGAAAAATTCCCCAAGAAATCTTTTACTTTATGATCATGAAAATGTGTTTTGACTATCGAGTCAGGCTTATGCAATTCAAACTAATGAAATACACTCTATTCAATGTTTTTAAAACTGGACCAAAGAGTGAAAGTAGGTAGGGACTGGGAGATTCCAGTTCAGGTTGAACTGTTTTAACTAGCTGGTTGAATCTTTATGACATCATTCAAGTAATTTGCATGAAACAATATCAAATTTATAAAACCTTTCAGGAAATGTGAACAGATGAAACCAGGTTGAGTGATTTTAACTGATCCAAAGGTGTTTGACCGTCAATTCAGTTTTGAGACTGAATTATAATTGGACTAGTGTCCAATTTATGGTTAAACTGGTAGGACTGCCTAGTCTGGTTTCTGACAACAATTACTCTATCGCTTGAACATTTGCCTACAGTGTATGGAAATACATGGAATATTAAGTTGTAATAACAAGACATCATGTAGACCATTTTTCATAACAACTTATGCTAAGGCTTCTAATAAGACATCATGTCTGTCAAACCTCTCTATTTTGGTACCACAAACTATTTGAAATTTGAGATGCCATCCAAGCTGAACAAAGATGGTTAACAATTCAGCTAGATCCCTTGACTACTTTTTTGAAATACGGGTTGCTTAATGGAACATATAAGAATCCTTATTTCTGTCTTGTATTTGAATTTTGAATGCTGTTCTGCACTAAAGATTCATAATCTGAAGGCCCAGAATTTCTTAATCTGGGTTGATGCTAGTTTGGTTTAGATGCCAATTAAGTTTGCTAAAATTTAATGTTTAGATATTCATTACTAACCAAGTTTCACACCTATCGCTTTAACAGCACAATATCTGTGATGACTTCGCTAGTAGCATTGTCATTTTATGGGGCCAGTCAGCTGAAGTTTCACTGGGTGGAGCGGTATGACAAACTTCTTGTTGGTTCAGTACTGTGTTTAGTAGGAGTCTTGACCCTACTTTTTCATGATCATGATCATGGAGAAGTAGTTTCAATTGGAGAGCACTCACATAGGAAGATTATTACCTTGTGAGATATATAAATGTTTTTGTAATTACTTGCTTTTGAGCATTGTCACGGTATTGTTTTCATTTTGTATCAGAAGGGAGAAAAAAAAACATGTTGCTGTTTAGAGAATTGATCATCTCGGTCTAGTTTAAGTGGTTGTACACTGAATTTACAATGTGAAGTTAATGAATATTCAAATTACCTGTTTTTTTGGTACAAAATTACTTTGATTAAAACTTTATAGTGAATCACAGATTAATTTAGTCTAGTCTCTGAAGGAATGACCACTCCCTAATTTCACTATAATCCGACAGATCATTATGTTATTAAACTTTGTTGTGTCAAGAGTGTGTGAAACTCAATTGTAGCCTAATTGTCTATCATCAAATATCAGTTGTGGTTCAGTAATCTTGCGAGCCTGAAGCTAAATATAAATGAGTTTTTTTAAATTGAAATAAACAATATTTTTTCAATTTTAATTCGTTCAGCTTGTTTACATACGCAATTCCTAATTAAAATTTGAGTTTAATAAATATGTATTGTTAGTGTAAAAGATTTTATATTGTTAATTAATTAAAAATTAGTTTTGATATGACTTTTAGAGTGATTATTATCAAAGTCAACAAACTTACTGTACATGATAATTTGTAATTAGACGACAGTATAAAAAAGTTTTACACTAAGAATATATTTTTTTCTCTTAAAATTTTATAATCTAGTTATCACAATGTCTTTTTCAACATATTTAAAATTTTTACCCTAAAGCATTTTTAAAGGAAGAAAGAGCATTAAGATAAGATAAAAAATATACATATAATTTATGCATTTATAAAAAAAAAATGTATCATTTTATCTCTTGTGCTGTATTTGAATTATGGGTGAAATAAGGAGGAGGGAAATAAGAAGAATAGAAATAAAAGAGAAATAGAGTGAAAAAGATGTGTTGTTTGGATGGATAAAAATAAGAAGGAGAAGAGTGAAAAAAAAAATCTTCACTTATTTGTTTGGATGAATGAAAAAAAAAGGTAGATAGTGGTAAAAAAAAATGATATAAAAATATTTTTATATTAATTCAAAAATTGATTTTGTACTCTATTATTTTTTTATTAACATAAAATTATTTATTATCATTTTAAAAATATTTAATATTATAAAAAAATTTATTTAATTTTATAAAAATTAAATCAAAAACATTTCAATAATAAAGTTTTTAAAAATAATTAAAAATGATTTCACACTTAAGAGCATGAGAATTTTCAACAAAGTGTTAATGTAAATAACTTTCTTCTTATTTTCATCCTTCACATTTCCTTCTACCCTAATTCGATTTAAACAAAACAAAGTGTTAATGTTAATGTTATCATTAGTGATTTTTCTTCTCAAAATGTTCAAAGAAACTACTTTTTATGATAATTTATGTGTTTTTTTGTATAGATGATAAGTAACAATTTTATGAGTAGAAACAATATTTTGTTGATGATAAACAATAATATAGGAGTGAATTCAATAAAAAATGTGGTACATCTTTTTTAGACATGTTAAAACTATGTTATTCACTTAATATAATAAAATGTATTATTTTTTAATGAAATTATGTGTCTTTTTTTTATAGAATATATATTTATATTTTAGAATACATGTATGTAAAAAGGTCTTATCTATTATTTCGCCCTAGGGCCCATAAAATATCACGACCGGCCCTGATAATTTGGTACGGTAAATCATTCATTGGTCTATATAAATAAATAATCACATACCTTATTATATTTAATCTGATCTTACTTTAAATTTTATTTTAGTTTGATTTAGGCAATAAAATATATGATTATTTATTTATACAAGTAAATAAATGGTTTACCACAAAAACTGTTGTACGATCTTAATGTAGAAGAGTTGAACTCTAAGATTTGTACACTAACAAACGAGTTTCATTATGACTAAAAAGTTTTAACACCATTAAATGGGATTGAAATTTATGCACAAATAAATCTTATTCATTTATTTTATCTTATAAATCTTTCACTGTGAAAAACATCAAAATTGATTTTGCTACATGATTTTAGTAAAGATATAGATGTTTGATTATTGTTAAGTAAAATTAATTTTTCCTCCAAACTTTTATTTGACTAGAAGTGATAAAACATAATTTTTGTATTGAGTTGAAAAATTTACACTAAGTTTTACATCAATTTTTTTAATTATTATTTTTAATAGAATATATTTTCAAGTAACCAAATTAGAATGCATATTAATATAATTTTAAAATTATGAAAAATTTTGTTATATATTAAAAATTAATTTAATCTAATTACTTTTTACTCACTGCTTTTTATTAAATGAATATAATATAGTAATTGGAATTTTATTTACTACAAATATTAAATAAACAATTAAAATCATAGATGTTAACAGTGGAGAAATAAATATACAAGTTGACACATGAATTTAATAAATTGTATTAGTTATAAAAATATTACGAGAAATATTTTAATATAGACAAAATTATTAATATAATATTTATTTAACATAATGAGTGATTTACTCAAAGTACATATTTAAATTTTAAATATATGCAAAATAAAAAATATCAGAAAAAATGAAAAATAATCAATCGTTTATAAATGAATTTATTTTGGAGATCAATAATTAATTCTTAGCACAAGATTCAATAAATAGTATTGAAATTTAAATGAGATTGAAAAAAATAACTAATAAAATTTCTCTATTTTGTCGTGCACAATTAATTATATATTATATTTTTAAGAGTTATATCATCAAAAAAGTTACAATTCTTATTGTTGTGAAAAACAAAAAAAAAAATGCAAACTACATTAAAAATATATTCTATAATGAAATATATGATAATTTACTTTGATGAACTACAATATTTAACATACTATTCTTTCAGTAATAACTTCACTAAAATATGTTGATAATTAAAATTAATAAAAAATAGACATATTATATTAAAAAATTATTTACAATGACTCATTTATAATAAATTATAAATTAAAAAATCGATTATAAATTTATTTTTTATATTAAAAAAACCTATGCGATACATAGATATTACATCTAGTATATATAAGTAAAAAAAAACTTAAGAAGAAATATTGATATAGCATTTAATGCTATTAATGTAGTATTTACATAAATATATAGATAAAGATATATTATTAATTATTATATTAATTAAATATAAAATAAATAAAATTTACTATAATATTAAATATTACATTTATTAAATATAATATATTTATTAGATTTAATTAATGTAATATTTGTTTACTGAATAAAGTATGTGTGTTAAAATATACGTTAAATAATTAATCATCTTTATTACTATTTTAAAAAATAGTTTATAAAATATACTTTAAAGTAGAGAAATTTAAATATATACAAATGATTATAAATTATTTCTCACTTTAAGTGCTTAATTATTTTTTAAAATAAATTATTTTAAATTTGATATACATACATACATACATACATACATACATATATATATATATATATATATATATATATATATATATATATGTATGTATGTATGTATATATTGAATTATTACAGTACATAAAAATATTTTTAAATAAATAAATTATTATGTGTGTTTGTTTATTAATTTATACATTAATTTTTTTATTATTTATAAGTATTGCCTAAAAAACATAGTTTATAAAATATATTTTAAAATAGAAAAACTTAAATGCATATTAATATAATAGCTTCAATATGTTTTTAGTTCCTATAAAAGAGTGAGTTTTGATTTTGATTCCTATAAAATTTTTCTTTATTTTTTATCCCTCTAAAATTTGAAATCACCATTTTTTTTCCTTATAAAATGAATGAATTTTGGTTTTCGTCCTTATAAAACATTTTTATTTTATTTTCATCCCTCTAAAATCTAAAATAACTATTTTTTGTTCTTAAAGTTCATTTGAAGATAGATAAATAACATTTATTTTAGGAATCTAGAAAAAATTTAGAAGCATCACATGCTGACATGATAATACAAACACTAGTAGGTGCCACTTGAGATGGTTACTTGACATTTTGTTAAAACACATAAGCAGTTAATGAGTGTCACATAATAGTAGGGACCACAAACAAAGATTTTAGTTTTTTGAGAATGAAAATCAAAGAAATTATTTTATAAGAACTAAAATCAAAAGTCACTCATTTTATAGGAACTAAAAACATATTTAAACCAACATAATATATATAAATTGTTAAAAGTATTATCTAAAACATATTTTAAAATAGAAACTTCAAATATATATTAACATAATATACATCAACATCTATATCTATATATTAGAAAATATTATTAATTATTACCAAATTAATATATATATATAAACACACAGACACACATTAAAATTTTTATTAATTTTCTTGTTGTTTACATAAATAAGTTTTAAAAAATTATTTAAAATTAGAAAATTTTAAATACATATTAATATAATATATTTCTCCTAATTTTTCTTCTTAAAATTAATATTAATAATATTATTAAACAAAATATATTGATTAATTTCAAAAAATTAATACATATTTATTAAATGTATGATCTTCATATGACTATATGCATATTAAAAATATTTTATTAAGTAAAAATTAATTATTACTGAATCTAAAACCTATATATATGTGCATATTAAATTTTATTATTGTTCAAAAAACATACTTTATAAAATATATTTTAAAATAGAAAAAACTAAATGCATAACAAAATAAATATAAAATTGGTAAAAATTTTATTTAGAAAATATTTTAAAATAATAAAATTCAAATACATATTCATATAATATTTATCAATTTCTATATCTATATATTTAAAATTTTTATTAAATAAAAATAATTATTACAAAATTTAATACCAATATATATAAACATTAATTTTTATTCTTAAAGTTAACATTAATGATATTATTAAATAAAATATATTGATTTATTTAAAAAAATTAATACATATTTATTGCATGTATGATCTTCATATGACTATATGCATACCAAAAATATACTATTAAAAAAATTTAATTATTACTGAATTGAAACCTATATATCTGTGCATATTAAATTATACATTAAAAAAAACTTAAATTTTATTATTGTTCAAAAAACATACTTTATAAAATATATTTTAAAATAGAAAAAACTAAATGCATATTAAAATAATATATAGAATTTGGTAAAATTTTTGTTTAGAAAATATTTAAAATTAAAAAAATTCCAATATATATTTATATAATATTTATCAATTCCTATATTTATATATTGAAAAATTTTATTAAATAAAAATAATTATTACAAAATTTAATTCCAATATATATACAGTAATTTTTTTATCAATTTTCCTATTGTTTGAATAAATAAAGTCAAAAAATTTATTTTAAAATAGAAAATTTTAAATATATATTAATATCATACATTTCTCTTAATTTCTATTTTAAAATTAAATTTAATTATATTATTAAAAGAAATGTATTGATTGATTTGAATGAATTTAATATATATTTGTCAAATGTATGATTTTTCATATGGGCATATGTGTATTATTATTATTGTATATTGCATTTGATTTCTATTCTTAAAATTAACATTAATAATATTATTAAATAAAATATATTGGTAAATTTTAATAAATGTTATGTATATTAATTGAATGTATGACTTTTCATTTGAGTATATTTATATTAAAAATATAATATTAATTAAATAAAAAGTTTTTATTACAGAACAATATATATATATATATTATTAAAAAAATAATTGTTACAAATTTTAATACCAATATATATAGATATTAAACTTTTGATTCATTTACTATTGTTTGAAAAAATAAGTTTATAAAACTTATTTTAAAATAGAAAATTTTAAATATATTTTAATATAATATAGTTCTCCTAATTTCTATTCTTAACGATTTTTTATGGATTATTATGAGTTATATTAAATTTAATTATGTGCTTGAAAATATTTTTTCTAATTATTATTATTCATAAAATACATTTTAAAGTAATCAAATTAGAAACATAAAATAGTCTTGAGCACAAATTTTAATGTAGCGTTTATCGTTGTTAATGTTGTATTTATTCAAAGAAAAATATTTTTTTATTATATATTCTTGATTGATGTGTTATTCAAATATATTGTTTAATTAACTTTAATAATATTATTCAATGTTAATTTTAATAAATTTAATATATGTATTTTAAATGCATGATTTTTGATATGAGTCTATGTATGATCGAGATTTACTCTTTTCACTCTTTTATACAAACATTCCTCTCACTTTATCCACCTCCTATGTAGAGAGACAGATTGAATCAAATGATAACCCTTCTTATTTTGAAAAATAAAAACTATAAATTTAAATTATTAAATCTATTTGACTTGTAAAAATTGAAAGAAAAATGCACATGAATTTTTTACATGGTCATGTCACATTAAGTAACTTTTAATTTTGATTCACATATAATTGTATAACCAAAATTTACGATTTTTATTCCTTGCACTAAGAAGTACATGCATACATAGATGATTGTTTGTTAGTGGGGAGGGGGTTGTTTCCCTTTTTTTCCTTTTAATTTGTATTTCTTATTTAATTTTTCTTTTAAAATAATAAAATAAATATACAATCTGATAATTGATAAAAATAATATCCTTTCTCTTGGTTATAATATTTAACATAAGATTAACGTAACAAAATAATAAAGATAAAAAAAAATCTTTATATTAAGTGATGCGAATAGAAAAAAAAAGTATAAAAAATAAAAAGATATATTTCTTTAATTTGATTTAAATTTTTAACATTATTTAAAATAAATAAAATTATACAAAATAATAAAATTTATTTTCTTGAGAATAGGTGAAAAAATAAAAAAAAATATATATTTAAATCAAGTGATAAAAATAAAAATAAAAACAAAAAAACTACAATTTTTTCCGCAATTTATTTATTTTTACTATTATTGAAGTTTTGTATATTTAAAAATAGTTTAATTATCTTTTTGTCTCCAAAAATATGAAACTTTCTGGAATCGATTCATCTATAAATTTTTTTTAGTTTTAGTCCAAAATATATAAAAGGAATTTTTTCCTCAAAGGTACATTCATTACAGGGAAAATATATATTTTTATTAAATATAAGAATTAAAAACGAAAAAAATTAAAGTGGAAATAACTCTTAAATAAAATCATATTTTTTAGAGATAAAAGTATATTTGAACCCTGAAAAAAATATGATATTAATAATTTATATTCAATAATAACATACATATATTAAATAATAAAATATATTAAAATTTGTATCAAAAATAAAATAAATAAATTTAAATGAACAATTTTTTTATAATATTTGGGCATAGCATGTAATAATACTAGTATATGAGTAAGGACCTTATAAACCAAAGTTTTTAGAGTACTTATTAAAGAATTAATAAATATAATTTTTTTATTAAAAATTACATTAAAATATATTAAAAATTATAATAAGTATACTTTTTAACTATTTTTTTAATTCCTTAATTAACATAATTATGAACATTTAACTAGACAATGTAATCCGAAACAAAGTCGATACAACTCCTTTATTTTCTTTTGAAAAAGCTATATTCACTTGTAATTTTGGCTCTTGATTTCCAATACTTGCAAATTAACCAGAAGCTTGTCTCCCTAACAAGGTCCACTGCCCTTGGTCACTTCGGCACACATGGCATGCATAGGATGGTAGGAGAAGACAGAGAGTGGAATTAAAAAAAACAAAAATAAAACATTAAGGGACTAAAAGTAAATAAATAAAAAGTGATTTATTATAAATTTTAAAAAATTGTTATAGTAAGTAATTTTAAGTGGTTCAATTTTAGACTGTAAAATACAGTCATCAAACAAATTAAAAGTTAAAAATAATCTTTTATTTTATTGTTTATTATCTTTATATTATAAAAGTTAGCTTCTTTCTTTTATCTTCAACTTTTCAAACGTCTTTTTTTTTCATTTAACAACGAATGAAAAGTATATATTTACGACCTGTTTAGTTTGAGTGACTATGTCTATTTCCCTTTGTTATTTTCACTTTGTTTTGAAATGTTATAACTATTTAAAAATGATTTTTTTACCATTTTATATATAAATATATAAACTTTTTTCCTTTTTTTTTTTTTAAAATTTTTGCATCCTTATTCAGAAAGAATCTAACATCATGATATTAGATCTAACTTCTCTAAAATGAGGGAGTGCACTTTAGGGGACAGAGTGTGCTTATAGCTAATGATTAACAAATTAACAGTTGAAAATGCGATAAAAATTAAGTATATGTATAACAAACTTTAATGTTTACAATTTCAATTGATAATTTTCTAATCAATAGGCATTAGTTTCCTTACTTGAAAACAGTCAAATTTAACATTATTAATGCAGAGATTCAAAGTAATACTACAAGCATTCGGACACTCTCAGTTTAGTTTCCTTATATACTTTGAAACAATTTCCTTAATATAAATAAGGGATAGGAATTCAGTTTCTTTCTCACAGTGAAATAACCCCTTTTGAGTTTTCTCTAAGCTATTCTAAGAATCTTATTTTTCACATCCATGATGAATCATTTTTGGTCTCCCAACGGAGAAAATGTTCAAAGGAACGGGAGCATTCGTGCAAGGAACTGTTACAATCAAATGCTCAATAGGTATCAATCACTTGGGGGCCACTCAATGGCACCTCAAGGTATGCAACAAAGACCTCAAAATTATCCTCGTCTTTTCAATTTCATGCAAGGTACCAACCTTTATCAATTTAAATATTTTTTTTCAAAGTCTGCAAGTCTTATTGTATCTAAAGACAAGGAATGATTGATTATAAACTTAATTATTTTATTTGAAAATAATTTTTCACATGTTGATTGTAGAAAAGTACCAAGACAACAATCTTGTAGATGTCAAGACTCAACCAGTGATGCCTTATTCCTCCTCCTCCAGCAGCAACATTCATGCACCACTAATAGCACCAACTAGAGATGGTCAAATGTTGCCTTTGGCTCTTCCAAGTGCTCATGGTGTCGATCTACAAGGTCATGCAAGTGGTTTTCCAAATCCTCCAATAAGAACTACATTTCATAGCCAAAAGAACCTTCCAAGTCTTCCCTATGGAGCAAATTCTCTATATCCAAATCATCAGAGGAACAACTCTTTAGTGTTTAATTATTTAAATCCTCATCCAAGGGTTAACATGAATAATTTTCATGTGAAGGATATCGCTAAGCCAGCTCTCTTGCCTCCGGTTCAAATTCAAGACTTGAACTCGCTTTCTTATAAGGATTTAACTCGCGAGAGAGCAATGAAGCGTCCCTTGTGTGAATTTCAAGAAATTGACGTCATGGCAAGTGCTTCAAAAAGGACAAGGGTGAGCTTTGCCCCACCTAATTATTATGAAGGAGCGCAATCTAGAACGAAAGAGTTACCTCTTTTCAAGGATGGGAAGCATTCGGTTCCTACCTTAAAAATTAAAACTGGTGCAAAAGAGAAGATTAATAAGGACAATTTGGATCTCTCACTACATCTTTGAATGATACGTCATACATCTCCTTTTAGTTTAGTAAATGTCTTTTTTTTTTTTTTTTGTGCTTTGCAGCAATATATATGCTTGTAACTCTCAATAGAGAGGTATTTCTTTGTGCATTTGTCTTCTTGTCCTTCTTATACAATTAATGGATGTGTTGTTTTTAGTTTCAAATGTTCTTATAATGAATGATGTATTGATATTATGCTTACAAAAGTTTTTATTTTATTTTTTGCTTTCGTCTTTCTCTCTCTCTCTCTAACGCAACAAATCCTCTAATCTTAAAAAATTTTGCCAGAACTTTGAAATAAGTCTAAAAATAATTTCTTCAATTGAATCATTAGATTATCATCACTTGTCAACTGGGCAAAAATCAAGCAAGAATATCAAATTGCTAATGGAAATTTCTGATGTTATAGCCGTTTTCTATTGTAGAAGCACAGAGACATGTCCTTATACTTCATTGACGTGGCCAATCTTTAGTAGAATATGGCAATCAATTGTTATTGTATCATTTTGGACACAATGGAAAAGTCACGTTTAGAATTATTTCTAATTCATTAATGGTGTAAAAATCTTTATACTAAAATATGTTAAAATTAAACTCATTATTCAATTCTATATTACAACATCATTTAATCATTTAATAAATTTAAAAATACATAAGTTGTAAAATTATTAAATCATCTATTAATGTACCGCTTTATTGTATGAAATGTTTTTATATAATAATAGTATATCAAAATTAAATTGTACCCAAAAAATTACACTCGTTAAATTGTATATATATATATAGGGTTTGTTAACGTATACTCACTTATTTTTAGTTAGAGTATGTTAGCAAGCTATACCATTGGTGTATTTTAAAATACATTGTAGTTATAGCTTGCTAACGTACTTCAACTAAAAATAAGTAAATGTATGTTAGCAAATTCCACAAACATTTGCTAACGTATACACACTTATTTTTTAGTTAGAGTACACTAGCAAGTTATACCATACTGTATTTTAAGATATATTATAGTTATAACTTGCTAACGTATTCTAATTAAAAACAAGTGTGTATACGTTAGCAAATCTCATATATATATATATATATACTCATTAAACAATTTGTAGATTTAGATCCCATTACAATCAAAATCACATTTTAAGACAAAGATACAAACATTTAAGTAACTTTATAAAGTTTCCATATAAAGTTGTCGATGTTTACTAATATTGAAATCTTGCCTACATGATTTTTTATCTATTATCTATTTTTATAATTTATAATATAAACATTTAATATTTCATTTGTTGAAAAGTTTTGTCACATTATACACTATCACACACAGCACATACACACACATACACATTATTATTTATTTTTTCTTTTATCTTAAACAATTGACTTTCAAATTTGTTCTTTATTGATTTGAAATATTTTTTATAATTAAATTTTAATTTCAATTTAATGATTTTTCTTTTTTGAATTTGAATATCCATGCATTAATAAGAGCATTTTTCCTTTGCATTTTTTTTTCTAAACTAATATTATTTTATTTCCTTTTTTAAAGTTGAATATCCATGCATTAATGTCTGCATTTCTCCTTTGCATTTATTCTTTATTTATTTGAAATGTTTTTATAATTAAATTTCAATTTAATGATTTAACAAAGTTGATACTATCTTATTTATTTTTTTGAATTTGAATTCCATGAATTAATAAGTACATTTTTCCTTTGCATTGTTTTCTAAATTAATATAATCTTATTTCCTTTTTGAAGTTGAATATACATGCATTAATGTCTACATTTCTCCTTTGCATTATTTCTAAATATTCAACTGGTCCAAGTACACTGTCTTTATATATATAGAATGTAGTTTTATATTGTGATTTAATCAATAATCATGGATACTCATGTAATTTAAAATTGTTAACTTTTATAATAATTAATTTAAAAGTGATATTTATGGTGATTTTTAATTAGTCAAGAGTGTAAAATTTTTACATTGATTTTTGACATAAGAGTTGAATTTTGCTATACTGTCAAAAGTTTTACACTTTAAATAAGTTAGAAATTATTCTAGATATAACTTTTAAAATAATTTTTACAAGAATTAATAATTTTTAATTATATCATAATTTTTGTGTGTGTGTATTTCCAAAGCAAATGTAAAATAATTTTGTTTATAACTTTTTAAATGAGTAATTAGACTTCTTAAATAATCTACAATAATATCTATATCTATATTTTAAAATTACATAATATTATTAATGATTTAACTACAAATTAAGAATATAATGACATTTATCATTTAATAATTTAAATTAAAAATATTTTTTTAAGATGTCATGTTTCAACAGGCGTTACGTGAATGGTCAAACGATCGCAGGGCATCTTAAACAAAAGCTTGGTTACAATTTTATCACTTAAATTAGTGCCATGAAAAAATTAATATATTTAATAATTTAAAGAGTTTATTTTTAATAATTGATTAGTTAGTCTACAATTAAATAATTCAACTTAAAACTATAGCTCCAATTTTAGAGACATAAAAAAAATACATTTATAAATATATATCAAATACATATTTAACCTTATTATCTTATATTTGTGTTCTCTACTTCTCAGGAAATATCATGTTCTCAAGAAACTCATTGAATTTAGAGTGGGTATTTGAGCTTGGGATTGTTAATAGGCACATGAGTTTTGGAGCTATAAGGTGGTTCACTTGAACAAGACATTCATCCAAATATTTGAAAGAGAAGTGCAAAAAATGATCATTTTCTAATATTCTGATGTCATAATGATTAGTGAGTAGTTTTACATTATATTATATATATATATATATACACATACATACGACAATGAAGAGATATATAAAAAATTGAATAAATTATACTAATACTTCCTAAAATTTCGTAAAATTTTTCTCGATATTTTTTTTATCCATACACTAATTATCTTTAATTGTTTGAAAATATTAGACTAATACTCCTTATATATTAAATTAATCCTCTTAATTATTTGAAAAATATTACATTATATATTTTTATAAAAAAATTATTATAAACATTAAAAAAATAAAATTTTATACAATTTCAAAAAATTTTAAAAATATCATTATAATTTATTCTAAAAAATTAGTCAGGAACTAAATCCTAACTGTCAGATTGACCTAACCTGCTCGCAGTCTGATAACCCTTTGCATATGTGCCACGCATGCAGTAGAGAGGTGAAGTTAGCATGTTGTTGTCTCAATGCCCCACAAACTGGATGCCAGCTTCAGTATTTGGTAAAAACATGGAAATTTGTTAATCATTTCCTCCAAAATCAAATTTTGCCCACTACTTTTCGACATTTTTTTTATCCATTAAAAAATTCTTGAAAATGATTTTTTTTATTTATCAATCTCCTTTATTTTTTTATCAATAGCTAGAAATTGAAAATGAGATTATAATTAATTTTCACAATTTTAATTATATGGTTTGATGCATATATTAGATTTAGAATTTTGATTTTGAGTCTAAAATTCAACAAAGTTAAAAAAATAATTAATTTATTAAACTTTTATAATTTTAAGTAGTAAGAGGCTGTATAAGATGAACTACTTTAAAAAGACTTAAATATGTTTTTAGTCCATGTAAAATGAGTAAGTTTTCATTTTAGTTCGTATGAAATTTTTTCTTTGATTTTTATTTTCAAAAAACTAAAATCTTATTTTTGATCCTATTATTATGTAACACTTGTTAACTGCTTATGTATTTAATAGAAGGTCAAGTAACCATATCCCAAGGTGGCAGCCACCAATGTTTGTAGTACCATGTTAACATGTGATGCCTTTAATTTTTTTTTCTAAATTCCTAAAATAAATGTTATTTATTTGTCTTAAAATGAATTTTAGGGACCAAAATAGTTATTTCAAGTTTTATAGGGATGGAAATCAAAGAAAAATGTTGTATAGGGACCAAAATTAAAATTCATTCATTTTATAGGGATAAATTATAGTGATTTCAAATTTTAGAGAAATAAAAAATAAAGAAAAAATTTTACAAGGACCAAAATTAAAACTCATTTACTTTATAGGAACTAAAAATATATTTTAGAAAAAAAAATAAAAAAAGAAACGGTTGCACACAACTTAAATAAGATCAATGGTTAAGGTTACAAATGTTTGATGTGAAGGCAATTAGATAGATGACTTATAATAAGTAATTAGAACTAAAATAGGGCTTAAGTAGACAAATGAACAACATATATACCTTATAACTTTTACTTGTTTTCCTTTTTTATATACATATATTTAAAAAAAAATGTTAGCAACACACTCTTTTGAATACACTCTTGTTATTGACTAAAATTTATTAAAAACAATAAAATTATGAGTGAAATTCATTAAATAAGATGTAGGACTCACAAAATTTTGTAATTTTCAATAAATTTCTATCAATAACAAATTGTGTGTTCAAAAGAGTGTGTTAGCAAAATTATAGAGAATAAAAGTTGTCTTATTTTTATTGTAAAAAAATAGTAATGGCTGTATTGCCACAATTCATGGTTCCCTTTGTTTTTTCTTTTTTTATTTGTATTTCTTATTAATTTTTCTTTTCAAAATTATTTTAAAATAATAAAATAAATAAATAATCTGAAAAATGATAAAAAATAATATCCTTTCTCTTGGTTGTAATTTTTAAGACAAGATTAATATAACAAAAGAGTAAAGATAAAAAATAAAAAGAAAACATTTTTTTATATTAGGTGATCAGAATAAAATAGAAGAAAATATAAAAAATATAAAAATAACTTTCTTCAATTTGATTTACTTTTTAACGTTATTTAAAATTTTGTATATTAAAAAATTACAATATTGATGTTTTATGTTCACATATAATTAAATAAATAAAAACGTAAAAAATGATAAAAACATATTTTCTTTAGATTAGGTGAAAAAATTAAGAAATATATTTAAATTAAGTGATAAAAAATAAAAGAAAAAGAAAACAAAAAATTACAATTTTTTTCCTCAATTTATATTTTTTACAATTATTTCAATTTTATATATTTAAAAATAACTTAAATACATTTTTTGTCTCTAAAAACTATGAAAGCTTTTGGAATTGATTCATCTTTAATTTTTTTTTTTAGTTTTAGTTCAAAAAATATAAAAAGCATTTTTTTCCTCAAAAGTACCTCGATGAGGGAAAAATATATTATTTTAAATATAAGAACAAAAATGAAAAATTACAGAGAGATTTATTCTAAAATAATATCATATTTGATAGAGATAAAAATATATAATTATGGAAAAATTGGTATTAATAACCTATGTTTAGTAATAACATAATATATTAAACAATAAACTATATTAAAATTTGTATCAACATTAAGTACAACAAAAGCCTTACCTCACTAGGTAAGGTCAGCTAAATATGGGTTACATGCTATCATTCGCCTTGGTTAAAGACCAAATTTTCAAAAATATTATGTACCATGAGATCCCTCTTAACAACTTCTTCCAATATCCTTCTTGGTCCCCTTTTCCCTTTTTTCTCAAGATTAAAAACCATGCAATCTACCCTCCTCAATAGTGCTTTTAGCTAGTGGCCTTCCTTGTATGTGCCCAAACTACTTTAATTGATTTTCTTTCATCTTTTCCTCAATCAATGTCACCAATATCTCCTTGTATACAATCATTTTGTATCTTGTCCTTTTTTGTTTATCTTAACATTCTTATTTTTGCTACTCCCACCTTTTTCTCTTGTTGTCCTTTTAAAGTCCAACAACACCCTTACTCTAACACACTCAACATGGTTAAGCTTTTGTAAATTCTTACCATGAAAAATAACCCATCACCACCATTGATGTCGCCACCACCATCACTACCATTGTCGCTACGGCCACCACCATTGTCTTTACCATCACCATCACCACCACCACCACCGCCATTGTCACTACAACTGCCACCACCTCCATGAAAACTATGACATCAAGTTTTTGCATTTCCCACCATAGACCTGACTCATGGTGCCACCCTTTAATGCTCCACAGTATACCACCAAAAGTCATTACCAATCAAACTTGGGAGGCGGTGGGGATGACACACATGGTATATGACGCGTTGCTTGTGTTGGTGGAGGAGAAGCGAGACATGGCGATGACGACAAGGAGAAGTCATCGTGGAATTTCGTTGAGGATTTATTCTTTTTTCAAACAGAGTTATGTGCGGTTAAAGGAAAATAAAAGTATAGTGTTGCTTAAGTAACAAGTTTGGGAGGAAAGAGTAAAGCTTGAAGGAGGAGAGGAACAGAGGAGAAGAAAAAGATTTTGAAGGCAAAAGGGGAGTAGAGATAAAAGTAAATTAAAATGAAGCATTTATTTTATTTTAATATTTAATTTAAGACTTAAAATTTTTTTCATCCTTGCAAATATGCCAATTTTTTATTTTGGTCTTTATAATTTTTTTGTTTTTAATCCTTGTAAATTATTAATGATGTGACAATCTTGCTTGATGTGACATGATGACATCATTAAGTTAATGACATGGCGTGATAGTGTCATCATGATGTCATCAAGTTTGACATGACATGATGACATCATTAAATCCATTAGCTACATAATCTTTTTGTAACGAAGAGCAGAGACAAAAAACAAGTGAGTTTTTGAGGACTAAAGCCAATTTTTTTTTTTACAAGGACTAAAATAAAAAAATACTAAATTACAAGGACAAGAAATAAATTTAAGCCTTTACTTTATTATGACCACCGAATAATGAGCCTTTAAAATGAATGGTAAGAATTAAGATTTTGATAAGATAAATAAAAGAATAATTAATGGGATTAGTAAAAGAGAAGGAAAAATAGCACTGCTGCTATCACGAAATTCATGAAGATCTCTCTTTGGGACACTACTTAATTAAGTTATATACTGCTGTAAAAGTGTTTGAACAATCTGAATGGCATACGAGATAAGCATGCTTTTAGTTAGATTTATGATCTCAAATTAAAAATTTAGGGTCAGATTGTTTTAGTGATGAAACTCACCAGAATTCTGTTTTATTGAAATAAAATATGATTGTAAGGAGTATTTTGGTTGTTTACCGAAATTAATTTCTTTCGAAGGATTTAAAAGCACTCAAAGGTGGATTGTCCCCTTTTGACCACATTTTCCCTATATACAAGAGTCAATATTTGAATTCTTGAATACTTACTTATCATCATTCGAACCAACTACTTATTGGTGAGTATAAGTTATAAACACTTACACCCCAATAACCCAATCAATTTCCATAAAGTTAACTAAATTTGGGTTAATCATTAAAAAAAAAAACTAGTTTAATCTCATGTAATCAATCTACTCTAAGGTTCTTTCACTAAAAATGTTATATAGCATTTTTAAAATTTTAATATTTTAAATTCTTCAATTTAATTACTTCATTTAATTTTATCTCATTAAATTTATATTTATTTTGTGTATTTTTTTTACTCTTCATGTTTATAATATTTCAAATTTTAATTTTAAGATTTTTTTTTCTAAATTTTCAAATAAATAGCATTAAAAATCCATTAATTTTTAATAAATTAAATAGTTCTTGTTTTATATATTAATCTTAAAAAATAAAAAAATTATATTCATATCATATTTATTATTTATTTTTTTATTTGTAAATTATATTATTTGTTAATCTTTCATATATAATATTATTAAATTCATATTTTCATTTTTTTTCATGTTAAAAAAACTTCTAAGTTAGTTAATTAACAAAAAATAAAATTTGAAGGGCTAAAAATACAAAAAGTAAAAAATATATGTGAAATAAATGAAAAGTAAATAACAGAAAATTAAATAAATAAGATGATAAATCAATTATAAAATTAAAAATTAAAAAAATACGTAATAACTTTAACAAGAACTTTATATGATAAATAAATAAATATTAATAGATTATTAAAAATATTGAATTAAACGTTTATAATTTAAACCGTACATTACAAGATTACAAATCCTAATTTAAGCCTAAATTTCCTCATAAGCTATAATCATGATTGGTTACGAGACATCAATAATAATTTTTTTGGTCTAGATTACAAATGCCTCTACATGAGACAATTTTGTTCGAGTTAAGTAGGACTACTATGAGAGTCAAAGCTCTCGCTTTGAATATTTAACGCAGTTGCATATCTGAAATTCAAACTCGAGACCACTGTTTAAGGAAAACAACTTTGTATTAATTGATTCACACATTTGGTGATACATTAATAATAATTTTCATGCAATAGTTTTTGTACTGATTAATATTACTCTAATAAATATTTTTCATTTAAAGTAAGTATTGTTAGGTTGATTTTTTTAAAGTTTTAATTGAATTAAAAATATCACTATAAAAAATGAAGTAAAAATGGATTTTTGAATTTGGCTCTTTAAAAGTTATCGTTTTTTTAACAGTGGCAATAACAAAGTTTGACTTTTTATACCAAAAAAAAAAAAGTTTGACTTTAAGATTTTATGCAATCTATCTCAACTAGGGATGACAATTCTACCCAGACCCTATGGGTACCAGCAAAAAATATCTGCAATGGGTAGGGTAAATACCCGCTCAATGGGGATGGGGGCGGGGCGGGAATTTACCCGCAAATATAATGGAGATGGGTGCGGGTATGGGTACTATGTACCCAACCCGCCCCATACCCGCACACACACACACAAATATATGTATCTATGTATATATTGTATATATGTATGTATATATGTATATATGTATGTATATATGTATATATATATGTATATATATATGTATATATATATATATACTAAAAAAATAAGTTCTAGTGAGTATTAAAATATTAAAAATCTTGATTCATTAAAAAAAAAAGATATTGCAAGAAATATAAACAAAAATAAGAGTTTAATTTATATGTATTGTTATTGTAAATTTTTTTACATATATGTAAGCTAGAAATTCACTATACTGCTGCATCATATTAATAAATGGGATAATATGATGAAATAATTAAATTTTATTAAACGTTTGTGTAAAAATGTTTTGCATTACAATTGTATATAAATTAAATATCAAAAATAATTTATACTCTTTTAAAAATAAATTATATGAAAAGATTATATTCTTTTCAAATGTACACATGCTTCTAAATATTATTGAAATACTCGTAATTATTCTTATCGTTAAATGTAGATATTTTAAAGTAAGATTATTCAAATTTTATTAGTTAATAACTATGTTAAAGGATGGATTAAATGAATTTTCCTTTATATATTGAAAGTGAAATATTAAAAAAACTTAATTATAAAAATTTGATCAATACTTTCATAATTGCTACAAAAATAAAATGAGATTTGTCAAATTGTATTAAATTAAATTTTGAATTTCGCCTAAGGCTACAAATTTTTTTTTCATGGCACTACACTTAAGTAAAGTGCAGGTAGCGGTATAGGTATGGGTATATAGGTACCCAGCGGGTACGGAGATGGGGATTAAAGTTGCTACCCGCGTGGGTATGGGGGCGGGTACGGGGATTTTTTTCAAACGCGGGTATGGAGACGGGTACCATAGTACCCTACCCAGACCCTACCCATTGCCATCCCTCATCTCAACCTTTCATAATTACATCATTCCAGTAGGTTAAAAGTTATCGTGTTACCATATTAATTATTTAAAAATTTTCATCATTAATTAATTTTTTAAAGATACAAATAAGAGAAATAGATATGCACTGACAGTGTAAAGTATTTTTACAGTGTCATCCAATCACAAACTACCATGTGTGATAAGTTTATTGACTTTGATAATACTATCTTATAAGTCATCCAGCATAATTTCTAATTAGTTAACGTGTATACCTATTAAACTCTACAAAATAATTATTAAACTTATATTTTACATTATCACTTTAGTTATCGGTAAAGAATATGCTGACACTATGCTTGAAGAATATGGTGACATTTATTGTGGCCCCCTAATATTGAAAAGACGAATTAAGAATTAACGATGTAGAAAAAGTAAAGCATCGATTAAAGGCATGACCAAGAAAAGGTCATCAAGCCAAAAAACTAATCACATGTCCACAGCGAGAAGGGTGCTGCCCACAATTCCTACACTACACTTTTGTTTTTCTCCTCCTGTAATGATGTTCCACTTTACCAAGCTATGCCCCTCTCAACTTTTTGCAAATGTTGAATATATGATATCACTTCTGTTCTTTTATACAAGCAAATCTTAATTCTATTTTTCGTTACGATTCATTTAAGGTGAAATTTAATATTAATTAACTCATGTATATTCAATTTAGATAACATTAGTGTAAATAAACATATTATTGTAAATAAATAATAAAATATTCAATACTTACTCAATCTAATAATTATTTATGATGTAAAGTTGACCAATACAATTAAATCATATAAGACTACTTAGATGGTTATAGTATTAAAATTTAAATAATTTAAATATTTATAAGCATTTAGTGTAATGAAATATATTTATTTATACTTGAAAAGACATATGATGTTTTTTTAAATAGTATATTATATTATTTAAATAAAATAGCGAAACAATGCAAATTTGAGGATTAATTTTAAATTTCGTTAAAGTCAATAACCAAATTGATATACTCTTATAATTCTAGGGACTATATTGAGTATTTACGAGATGAATTTTGGATACCTCTTTTGGAGCATTTTTTTAAGTAAGCTAATTATTTATGTTTTTCATATTTTCAGATAATGTATTTTTTAAAGAAGATTTATATTTGTGCACTAAATATTATTTTATCATAAGTTATATAGGGAAGACTTATATATGTTCCTTAAATGTTATTTTATTAAAATTTGACCACTTTATCATTTTGAAAAAAAATCAGTTTTATAATTCATTTTCTTAAATACTTTTTAACTTTTAAAATCAAAATTAACTTAACAAGTAAAAATGACCCTCTTTGCTTTTTTCTTATTTAAAATAATGATTTTATAAAAAAATAATTCGCTCCTATATAGTAAATATGAATACTTATCTTGAATAAAAGCATTTTTATGAGTTATTCTTTGATGAAGGTGTTTTTAAGAGTTTTTTTTTTTTTTTGAATGATAGTGTTTATAGGAATTAACATCACTCTCATTGAGTCATATGTCATCTCTAAAACTCATATATTAAACATTTAATTTTATTTTTTAATTTTTTATTTCTTTCAAATATACTTCTTAATTTTAATTTTAAATTTAATTTGATTTAACAATAGCACAAAAAATTTCTTTCTTGACCATCTCAAGCTATTCTCATTTTATCTTTATTTATATATATTTGATTTTCTTACCCACTTATCTCTTTCAATTTATTCCAAACATATTTATTTCTAAATTGAGACATAGGCAGCTTGCCCACTGTAGTCCGTAGCCAGCATTAGATAAATTATCCTTATTTCTTTTAATTACTCTTGTCTTTTTTTAATTTGCATACTGATTTAAATTTTTTTTATCTCTTATCTATTTTTTTCGTTTTAATATATTTCATAATCTTAACCACATTTATCATGTCTTGAAACATATTAAAATAGAGAATTATTATTGAATTTTAATTATTTCAATTTATTATGTTGAATTATATATATAAATATATTTAATGTTCTTCTATAAACAAATTTATTAAATTTTATCAAGGTCATTTGATATATATTTACTTCAACTATACAGTACTAAGGGAAAGAGAGGTACTTTGTGCCTTTCTTCATTTTTTTAAAAATAAAAAATAAAATAAAAGAGAAAGTGTAGTAGATAGTATAAAAAGTAGTTAAAGAATAAAATAGTAAATAACTCAGAGAATAATTAAATGATATAATAATCCAATAAAAAGTAAATATCAAAAGAGGAAATCTTCTTTATTATAGTTATAGATGAATAATTTATTTTTTACTTTTTATGATAAATAATTATTATCTTAAAATTTACATATTAGATTTGACCCTTGAAATACATAGGCTAAAATACTAGTTTCTACCTCAAATTTATTGCAACAAAACACTTCTTATATTGAATTTTTTATATACATAATAGATCAATCTATTTCTTGTATTGAGTCTTGATTTGAATGATTTGTACAATTTTTACAATGTGAAACTATTTTTTTATTTAAATCCAAAAAATTTAAAACTCGAGGTAAAGATGAATTGAAAAATTATTCTATTAATCTTGAAAATTGCTGAAAATTTAATAAATATTTTGATATTGACAGATTTGATTTATCTTCAGAATTGAAAACATTGAAAAAAGTGTTAAAATACAAAATTAACACTCCAATAATTTTTTTTTTCCAAATGTATGCCTTGCTTATAAAATATTGTTGACAATATCTATAACAATTGTTGCTATCATTTTTTTTCAAAATTAAACATAATCTACGATAAACAATATCATAAGATAAATTAAATGAATTAACCATTGAGAGTGAAATATTAGAATTACTTGATTATAAAACATTGATAAATGATTTTATAGCTTAAAAAAGTTAGGAGATTAATATAAAGATTGATAATTAATATTATATTAATTTTTTTTAAAAAATTTCCTTAAGCCTTCAAATTCTTTAACACGACCTTTATTGATAACACGCATTCATAAATTACACTTGTGTAATTTATATGATCTATTATACCATTTAACAAATTTTAACTAGATAATTTTATCTCCAAATCCACTATTAGATTGAAAGTTTATTTTACATAAATCATCGTTAAAAAATTATTGGATACCTAATTTATATACATTAAAATTGACATTATATATACTTTTAAAAGATATAAGAATATAAATCATTTAATTACCATCTTATTATTGCTTAATTTTGATATAATTTGATACAAACAATCAAGGTAATATATGATTATAATTCAATTTGATCGATAATAATCATATTCTATATAAAGTTATTGATGTAATAATAGTTGGTATAAATTATACAAGTGCAATTTAATCTCTCCCTATATATATAGGTGAAGTAACTCCCTTCAATAACTCTATGTGTATATTAAATTTTATTAATCTAATCATTAAATTAAAAATTATCATTGAATAAATTAAATCTACATGTTTTTTTTATAAAATTTCAAAATTGTCTGATACTTTATTAAATAATATCAATTTAACATATAATATACATCTTAATAAAGAAATATAGAGAAAGTGATAGATGTGATAGAAAAAAAAGAGAGAAATAAAAAGAAAATTAGGATAACAATGAGATAAAAGAGAAAATAGTGACACACACACACACTAACATTATGTTGGTGCGAGTAGAATTGAGTTCGAATTTCTTAAAAAAGGTTTCAGATTCGAGTCTTGAAGATGAAAAAAAACATGGTAAAGATTAGTCATTGACAAAAATCGGTAAATATTTCACACTAATAACATTGTAACTCAAAAATATATATATATTTCGACTTTGAAATTTTCTATAATATTTTGACTCCAAGAAAATGCATTATTAAAAAATAATAAATTATATTGATATTTCTTGAAATTTCATCAAATCACACTTAAGCACAACCCTTTTCTTTTTTATTCATATACAAATTTCCTTAATTATTTGAAAAATATTATACTGACATATTTTATATATTACACTAACTCTCTTAATTATTTAAAAAATATTATATCATATCCCCTTATAAAGAAGGTTGGTAACATTAAAAAATTAAAGAGTTGTATATAATTTCACAAAATCTCAAAGAAGTATATGTGTAATTTACTCTCAGTACCTTCAAGAAAATTAATTAGATTTTTTTATACTTTTATACTAATAGAACTGTGTCAGAGAATATTAAGCTTCAACCAACCCATGTGTAACTTTATTTTTAATTAAAGCTTTGCATTTTTTTTCTTCAATCTTTTAAACGAATAAATAAATAAACCCGCATGGATTTGGACACTTTTTAGATGGAAAATGAACGATTGAAAATTGGATGCCTTTGAAAAGGAAGCTTGTACAATTTGCTTTTTTGTGCATTGAAATATTAAATGCTCCAAGCGCGTGTTGTCACGCGCCACTTTCGGCAGAGAATGGGACCCACGTGGAGGTGGGCATCAGCATCACTGTGTCCTCCTATGTTTCTTTTGCATGGAAGCAGCCATGATAAAATTCATTACATTGCATTACATTATTCTCTTTCTCTCTCTCTCACACACACTCTCTTTCTCTCTCTTTTCTGGAAATTCCCAAATCCTATGTCTGTCAATGATTCTCTTACATGGGTCTTTGCTGAAATCCAAGTTCATGTTGTGCAGCTTTGGTTCACTGCAGCCTTGGTACCCACAAAATTTTTCCATCTTTTTCCAAATTCCAATTTTCTATTTTGGTGGCTTTTGCTTTTTGGGCACTCTCCTTGTTCCTGCTACATAAACTGTTTTTGGGTTTGATCCAACTTTTTTTTGGCTAATTACTCAAAAAATTTCCCACTTTCTATCAACGATTTTGCAGTTGGGTTATCTATCCCTTCCTTGAAATTTGCCTCCTTTGCGGTAAATTTCATTGCTTTCTGCATCTCCACGCACTCACTTCATTGGGTTTTGAACAGTCTTTTGGCTTTCAGCTTTACCTTTCAACTATTGCTTTCTTTTTGGATAGTGGATGCTCTTTTTCCTTGATTGTTTTGGAGTTTGAGCTGGTTTTCCTTCAATTATTGATGCTGTTTGCTGTGGTTTCACCAACATTTTTTCCCTCAGCATATTCCTCAGATCAGATGCAATTTTTGTTTGCTTGTTTGTCCAGATGAAAATTAATGATGACATTTCATAGTATTGGCAGTTATCATCTCCACCAGTTCTTTAGATTGTCCGTTTTCTTAATGTTTTACAGATAGAATCATGTCTCTGTGTACCTAAAATAGACACTTGTGATCTGGTTTATTACGCTAATTCATTTATTGTTTATCTAACACAGTTGGTGTTTGATGAATTTACAGACATAACTTCAGTGCAGGATTTCCATAAAGGGAAAGCCAAGTTCAGTTAGATTTGGGATAATGGGGGCCTCAAGCTCCAAAATGGAGGATGACAAGGCACTGCAGCTATGTCGTGAGAGGAAGAAGTTTGTGAAGCAAGCACTTGATGGGCGTTGCTCACTAGCGGCTGCTCATGTTTCATATATTCAATCACTGAAAAAAACAGGAACAGCTCTGAGAAAATTCACAGAACCTGAGGGACCAATTGAGCCTTCTTTGTACACTTGCACTAATGCTACACAAGAGCAACCACTTTCTTTAACTGAAAGGACCCTCTCATTCTCTTCACCATCTGTGTCACATCACGTAGATGCAGCTGAACATGAAACCTTCTCTCCAACTCCCTCCCCTCCTAGTTCTTCTAGTAAGTTCCAAGCAAATCATATGAGACTTAGCAGTATTTCTTCTAAGAAAATTGAAGAAAAGCCACCTGTTATAGGAATAGTAACATCATCCGGTACTACTACACAGAATGCCGTTGGAATGTCTGAAACAGCAGCATTTGAAGATTCTTCTTTTCCATCTGGAACTCCACAGTGGGATTTCTTTGGTCTCTTTCATCCCATTGACCATCAATTTTCTTTTCAAGATGGGAAGGGTATGCATCAAGACATTGGGAATGCTGATGATATGCAAAGACTAAGGGAGGAGGAAGGAATTCCTGAGTTAGAAGATGATGAAGAGAAGGCTTCATCTGATGGAAGGGAACACTCTAGGGACTCTGAAGGTGAATTTGATGAAGAGTCTCCTACAGAAACTCTAGTCCAAACATTTGAAAATGTAACTAGAGCTAACAGTCATTTTCAAGCAAATGTTGTACCTGCCACAACTAAGCCTCTGACAGGACATTCAGCTTCTGAAGTTGAATTGGTAAATGGAGAAAAGTGGAAATCTGCCAATTTATCTCCATTAAAGACAGCTCCTATGGCAGCTTTGCCTCCACCTGAAACAAATAAACCAATGGAGAAGGAAAGTCATAGTGAAAATAAAGTCACCCCTAAGAATTTCTTTTCAAGCATGAGAGATATTGAACTGCTCTTTATTAAAGCTTCAGAATCTGGCAAAGAGGTTCCAAGGATGCTTGAAGCAAACAAATTTCACTTTCGTCCGATATTCCCAGGAAAAGAAAGTAATCTTTCTGGCCCTCTTCTTTCTATCTGGCTGAGTCAGTTATCATTGGGGAATATTAAATATTAGCAGTTCTTACTTCTTAGTATGATATAAGTAATGAGGTTTTGAATGACAATTTCTTTTCCCCATAGTTTGTAGTTCATGCTACTACTTAAGATACACTCTACACTTGGCCAAAAATAGAAAAAGGAGTATACCCTATAGGCTACAGACACTCCCTGCATGAATATCCATTAACTAAGATGATGGTACATTTTTTACTAAGATATCCTTGGGTTTTGAAAGAAAACTTCAGTTTCTGTTTCAAAGAGGCTTTTGGGAGTTTCTTTTCATTGATGTGTAATTTATTTCAAATGAAATGCTTTATAATTTTAACCAGAAAATTCTTATTTGTAACAGATGGTTCTTTGGTATCCTCAATTTTGAAGGCATGTTTCTCATGTGGGGAAGACCCAAGCCAAGTTCCAGAAGGTGATTTGAGTCATTCTACTCTTCATCTTTCATTTTCCTAGACATTGCTGACCTTGTTGGGTTGAACCAATCCTCTTGTTAGTTTTGAAACTAAAAGTATTCCCCAAGATGCACATTTTCCATCAGCAGGAGTGATGCAAATTGCAAATCCTATTATTAAATCTGGCTATTTTTGGCGTGGTCAAGAATTTGTTAAATGTTCTGGGTTCTGTGGTGTAGAGAATCTAGAGAATTGGGTTTTATGAGATGTAACTGATTTGGTTCATTTCTTACTTATTTTAAAATTCATTTGAGTTCCTTTCCTTTCAATTACTGCAACGTAGCAATAGCAGTCTCTAGTCTGCCATTAAAAGTGAAACTCAGTTCAGAAGATAAGGCTATATTAGACCATCTGATTCTGAAGCTTGTTTTACAAGAAATTTTCCCTATCCTCTTTTTTTTTTTTTTTTTGTAATTTAGATATTCATTCCTGTTTTTTGGAAAGCTGTTTTTTGAATTCAACATCTAACTTTTCCTTCTTTACATCTTCCTAGAACCTGCTCAAAACTCTGTTAAGTACTTAACTTGGCATAGGACATTATCATCTCGATCCTCCTCGTCCAGAAACCCTTTAGGAGCAAACTCATTCGACAATGCTGAGGACCAAACAAATAATCTCTTTGATAATTCTTGTATGATCTCTGGAAGCCATGCGTCAACCTTGGATAGGCTATATGCATGGGAAAGGAAACTCTATGATGAAGTGAAGGTACCATGTATTTCTTATCAACAATTTTGTCAACCTTTGTGTATTTTCCGTTTGTTACAAGTTATTCTGTTGACAGTTAAATATTTTGAATAAATAGGTACATGTCATAGAATACAGCTATTTCTCTGTCTGTTTTCTAATTTCATTGTTTATTTCTGCGAGTAGGCTAGTGAGATTATCAGAAAGGAATATGACATGAAGTGTAAAATCTTAAGGCAACGGGAATCAAAAGGAGAAAAGACCTCCACAGTTGATAAAACCCGTGCTGCAGTCAAGGATCTGCACTCAAGAATCAGAGTTGCAATTCACAGGATAGACTCTATATCAAAGAGGATTGAAGAGTTACGGGACAAAGAGCTTCAACCACAACTTGAGGAGTTGATTGAAGGGTACATTTTGTAGGTTTTGCTTGTTTTATTGAGTATCTGTTTCATACTGACACGTATTGCCTTGATAATAGTAATACATTATATACCAGAGTGGGATAAAAGGTGCACCAAGAAGACCAATCACAAAATTCCACAAGAAGAAAGTTTATTAGGAAGTTTCTATTAATATTTTGGTAAAAGTTGCTAATATTTGATAAAGTTCTTCATTTGTAAAAGTTTTTCTACTGATGGTTATAAATTTATTAAATGGAAAAGATATAGTCAATAATCAAAAAGCTCAATTACCGAAATACATTATTTTGCTTCTGCGAAAGTCATTCTATATCAAGCTCAGGTGACAGAATTACACCCTTGTCTAAATTCTTATCAATTTTTTACAGGGCAAAAGCAAGGAATCCTTCCTACTATGGTCGTGTGTCAAAACTCCCTTGTGCTTTGACACTCACCAACATGACTCATTGAACTTAACAAATGGTGCATTTCAACTCCCTATAGTGGGTTTGCTGCACGTAAAACCTTATAGAGTTTTCTACTTGAAGAGTCTAGACATCAAAAACCTTTTTTCTAAATTAGGAGTAACGTTATAGTTAAGTTTTAGTTGATTATGCAAGATTGCTGGCTTTCTATTGTGACTCAATGATGCTGTACTATCAACCTTCAAATGCCAGTTTATTGAGCCTGGATCTATAAGCAACTTATGTTTTCCTAGTCAGAGAGATGGATGGTTCACATATGTAAATTTATTTATGTTGATTGATGAGCTTCTTGCTTTTGTATTTCATCTGTTTCTGTTATGCTTTGATGACAGGTTGAATCGGATGTGGGAAGTGATGCATGAATGCCACAAACTTCAGTTTGATATCATGTCAGTAGCAAATAACAACAGCCATGCTAGAATCACAATGCATTCTGAATTACGTAGACAGATTACTGCCTATCTTGAAGATGAACTCCATTTTCTATCATCAAGCTTTACCAAGTGGATTGGAGCTCAGGAATCCTATCTGAAGGCTATAAATGGATGGCTTCACAAATGTGTTTCTATTCAAGAAAATTCATCCAAGAGAAAAAGGAGGCCTCAACCTCAACTTAGAGATTGTGGTCCTCCAATATATGCCACCTGTGAGGTCTGGTTGGATAAACTTAGTACCTTACCTGCAAAGGAAGTTGCAGATTCAATTAAGAGTTTGGTGGCGCATACTGCCCAGTTCTTACCACACCAAGACAAGAACAAAGGAAAAGGTGCTCATCCTCATATGTCAACGTGGAAGGCCGATATTGGCGGTGAATCAGCTGATGGTTTATTGAGAGATGACATATCAGAGGACTGGGTTACTGGTCTTGATCGATTTCGAGATAGCTTGACTCAGTTTCTTCATCAATTGAATAGTTTGTCTGGTTGTTCTGTCAATATGTACACAGAACTTAGACAAGCCATTCAGGAAGCCAAGAGTAATTACCATCGATTGAATTCTCAGTCTCAAAACGGTCATTTGAATTCTGAGTCTCAAGATGGTCATCAGAATTCTGAATCTCAAGATGATCCATCAAAGTGACAATCCCAAGTAATTTACGCTGAAAATAAACATCCATGTAAAAAGAGAAGAATTGCGATGAAACACTGTGGAATTGCAGAATTATAGCTTTGTGTTGAGCATACAAGTCCACCGGATGGAGCATTTGTACATGGTAGGATGTAATATAGTCATTACGGATTGCTACATTTATTTGTTAATTTAGTCCTTTTAAGAAGAGAAGGAGCCGAGAGATTGCTCTGGAGAGTTTGTGAATGGGTGATTAAGGATTCAGTAAGAGCTGTAAGTACTAGGTTCCGAGGGTGAGGAAATTTGGGTGCAAATTTTTGCTAAATAAAGGGTTTCTAGCAGGTCTTGTACGCTGCTCCTTGATTTTCTTTGCTAGTGTCATTTTTTCATTTATGTTATGTGTATATAATTATTGGTTAATAATATTTATTCGAATTTTATGAAGGAACATTCAAATGACTGATAACTTTTATAATTACGAAGTCATTCTGACTAACTCCCAAGGCAAGTAACCTTACTGATTTTCAGCATTTTATATTGATGCGTGTGTTTATGCAACTGTTAGGAAATCAGTATGATGTTCTTGACAACCTGTCACAGATGCATTAAATCACAGCCCGGATTGATTTTGAAGAAATGCAGTGTGAGCGTGAGAACTAGATTTGGCATGTGTAAGGAATTGCATCACAAACACATATACTCACATCAAAATAAACACTATTCAGTGTAGCTTTTGCGTGCAACTGATCATAAAATGGTGTTGGAACGCGCTTCCAAACACTCGGTTGGTTGTGGTGAATGTGTAACTGTAGTAAGAGAGAATATGATTATCTCTTGGTTTAGACAAAAAGGGAGGCTTTTCTGGTTTTCTACTATCTCTCTCTCTCTCTCTCTCTTTGTATTTTCACTTGAGCCTTCCCCTTGTTTGAGTTATTTCTACAATTTACCCTGATTCTTTTACTATTTATACATCATATCATAGTAACCTTTGTCTCAATTGACTAATTGTAGACATTTTTCGGTAGCATCAACTCTTATTAAGGGGAATTACAGCAACTCCTAAGCTAACGGAGGTGGTTATGTCATATTGCAAGTTTGGAACATACTTCTCTTCGAGTTACTGTAATGAGTTTGAGAGAAAGAAATACACAACTTTCAAAGAACCCAAAAACAAAAAATAAAATAAAAATGGTTATCAGATATGCCCTTACTATAAGTAAGCTTTACCCATTTTTCAAACACTGGAACAATCTAATACTTTTTTGTGTCTGTGTTTAATATTGAAAGAATGAATGGTTAATTTTTAGTATTATTATTTGGGTTGGGGAAGTACCCACTTATTGCCAACGAGGGCTGCCATCAGATAAAAAGGCTTGAAGGTAAAAAGGGCTTGTGTTAAGGGATAACATGACAAGAAATCATTAAAACAACTTCAATACCGATGATAATGTCTTAAAAGCGTTTATAATTTTTTACTCCTCTGGCTGCTTTCAAGACCCTTAAATCTTCTTTTTAGGCACAAAAATATTAAAATAATTATTGAAAGAATAACAGCCTTTATCACTACTTTGAATAGAACAATTTTCAGCAACAAAATGGTCGCAGCTTCCATGGTATTAATATGACATAGCTTCGAAATACATTGTTGATTACGAATAGCCTTTCATGTTAGCTTCACATTCTCCTTCCATTCACCGCTGATGGATGATTGATGCAATAGTGTTAACATGTCATTTAAAGTGATTGTTGATGGATTGTGATTTTGGATGTAATTAAAGCATGACAAAAAAAAATGGACTAATTTAATTGTTGTACATCATTAAATAATGATAAACAATAATATGTTGGCCCGAATGAAACTGAGATCGACTCCTTTAAATAAGGTTATGAGTTCGAATCTTGTAAATAAAAAAAAGATATTGAAATGAGAGATTCCACTAAAAGTGATTAGTCAAGTTTTTCAACAAAAATTAGTCATCGACAAAGTCGATAAATACTTTACACTTATAATATGGTAACAAAAAAATTGACAAGAGATCTTTGGGTGGTCTCAAAATTTTACATTTAGGTAGTCCTTAAGCAAATTTTAAAGATGAAATATTTCTAAAAGTAATAAATATATTTTATTAAATTATTATAATTTTATTTGAAAAATGTTTTTAAAAATTTTAAGATATAAAAATACTTACTAAAGTAATGTAATTAATTTTGTTTAATCTTTTTAAATCGATACATAAGTCAATTTATTTAATATTTTTAGGCATTTTAATTTTTGGTAAGATTTTATTAATTTTTGTTTTGCAACACTTAATTAATCAATAGTATAAAATATGATTGAATCAATTATGATTTAATCTACTCTTTTCAATCATTAATTTTAATATTAATTAACCTACTAGTATCAACCTAGTGATGGGGAGTTTAGGTAGTATGTACAAGGTTCTAGGTTCTAACCTTAGAAGCCATTGTTATGCACAAAAAAAAAAATTAACATTAAATGTTTTTCTGTTTACCGATGATATCAAATTTTTATTTGATATTTATTATTTTAAGTACATATTAGGATTTTTGGGACGTGGACATAATAGGATACATAAGTAAGGAAATTATTAATTTCTCTGTTTTAACATAGTTACATGTACAGAACCAAATTCTAAAATATATAAAAGAATATTACTAAACTCTAATACAGGAAAACAAGTTACGAAAAGAACTCTAATAAAAAAAATCTCTATTTTCTTGACTCTATTTTATAATAAATTAAAGGTGTAATACATTTACAGGTCCCTAGACTTTTTGGCTTTTTTAAAATAGGTCCCTAAATTATAAAAATTTGTAATTGAGTCTCCTAATCTTTTTCAATTTTTGTAATCAAGTATCTGGAGTTAATGGTCCGTTTACAAATCGTTAAATTATGCCTAGAGACCTAATTACAAAAATTGAAAAAGATTAGGGACCTAGTTAAAAAAAAAGTCAAAAATTATTTAATAAGAAAATTTTGTGTGTTAAAATTTTTTTATTTTGAAATGTAGGGAAAAATATTTTCTAAAATAATTACATATAGAAAAATAAAAAAAAAAGTTATAATCCCTTCTAAAAGCTAGAGTTGTCAAAATTAGCCTGATCCAATGGCTTGGTGGGCCAAGCTAGGCTGGGGCTAGGCTAGGCTCTTTATTTTGAGACTCGAAAAGAACAGGGCCAATTTGGCCTAGTTTGATGGGCCAAACGATTGGGCCGAAAGTTATCGAGCTTATTGGACCTGATATTTTTTTTATTTTTTCTTATAAAAATATATATAAATTTATGCAAGAAAAATAAAATGGGTTAATTTAGCCTATCAGACCAGATAGGCCAAAAAATCTATGACTTATATGAAAATCAACCCGGCTTGGCCTACTTTTCAAACTTTGGCTTGTTAGGTCGGTCCGAGCCAAGTGACTCATTCTAACAATTTTACTAAAAACACAGCTCTGTCTTTGAATGTCAGTTAATCTTTTCTATATAATTTGCTATATATATGCATTATTGTATAGGGTGACTTAGTGATTCTTTTAAATTTTAGGACAAAGAAAATTTGGAAATAGATTTATAGAGTGCACAAATTACAGGATATGTCTCTCATTACTAAGTTTTATTTAGGGATTATACATCTGCAGGTCTCTGAACTTTTTGGGTTTTTTTTTTAAAAGGTCCCTAAACTATAATATTTGTAATTGAGTCCTTAACCTTTTCCAATTTTTGTAATTAGGCCCCAGGGGTCAGAAAGGAATAAAGAAATTTAGGACCTACAGATGTATTATCCCTAAATAATAATAATAAAAAAAGCTTCAGTATGCAATAACTAAAAGAAAGTATTGGAAGATATTCACATAAATCAAACCAAACAAATAAAAAATTGGCAAGACCTCAATAACGTTTTATTATAACATTTGATCATCATCTTATTAACTTTTTCTTCTTTGAGAAATATTAGAAATATTACAGATCATGACCCTGTCTTTAAAATAAGGGATTCACTTTAGAGGAAAAAAATGATAAATTATAGTCATTAATTAAAAAATTATAATTTTATTTTTGGTGCACAATAGTGACATTAAAGATAAAACTTATAATTTCATGCACACTGCTTAAATCCTTCACAACTTAAACCGACTCTAGTGGCTGAACAGAATCCCCTGCATGGCTATTTCCTGTGTTTGAATGCCCAACTAGTACGGTAGATGTTAACCTTTGTTTGAAAGAGTCGGTCTTGACTTAATGCTGAGAAGGAGTAGTTATGGAATCAGCTTTGGCACTTGAGGAAGGGGGAATAATTCAATAGTAAATCCACGTAAGGAAAAAACAGTGTTTTGGAAGGTTTGGATTCATAGACGCAAGGATAAGACCGATGCCATTAAAGTAATGAAATTGTTTTCCGCCTTTTCAAACCAATAGCTATAATTCTTGTTTCTAACGCATTGTCCTGTTAAATCTTGTATTTGTTTACGGTGGTCCTGACTGTGACACATCTTGTGGTGTAGCTTAGGTCCCTTTTTATTATTAATAAAGTTATTTGCCTACCAAAAAAAAAAAATAGCAATAATTCTTTATCTTAAAAGAGTCAAATCATAAGGTGAGCAGCTTTTTTTGTAGTCTAGATGTTTTTAATAGAATGGATAGTATTATTTACCAAATAATTACTATTTTTAATCTTCTAAAATATATTATTACTAAGTAATATTATTTTTAAAGAGGCTAAAGCAATGACGTTTTACTAATCGCACCATTGAGCTGACTTGCTTTGAGAGAGGTGCATAGTCAATACACTTTTAAAAATGAATGGTGGTGGTCTTTTATGAAGCAAGAAAATTTTTCCCGCAGAGGTGAAAAGAATTTATAGTTAACATCAAACATTACGAGTTCTACGAAGATGCATTACCCCAAAGAACACTTCTAGCGTGAAGTCCATTGGTCACCGGTGAGAGAGTATTTTGACCGGGAGTAACCGGTTTCACAACTAGTTAAATTTTAAAATTGCCCCAATTAGAATTTTCAGTTTTGCATATGAAAATTTTAATTATATTAAATAATTATAATAATATAAAAATTATAAATTATAAATTTAACACTTGTGCATGGCACGGGTTATTACATTATGGTAGTTTACAAAAAAAAAATGTATATGAATCAATGTTGGAGTTCGTTGATAGGCCTCATTTGTCTAAGTAGATTCTTTCGGAATGCTACGAATCAATTGATGCATTGAAGGAAAAAGTTAGGAATGGGTCGTATCTCCCCATTTTTGTGAGAGTGAAAGGTTGGAGGTCTCAAAATGACAAGACGTTGCAAGTATTTTTGCTTATTAACAAAGCACCCGTTTGCAAGTAAGTATTTGTTTTGGAACCAACCTAGGCTCTTAAGCCGATGATGCTTTTTCTAAGCATCACCAGCTTGGGGGCAACTGTTCTAGAAGTTACTCGGACATACAGACTTAAGTCGGCTTGCATGCTGTCTATTCAGGCTAGCACAGCCACGAGTTCCCCAGATAGTAATTCCTTGTTATCTCGGTTTGACTTTCTGCCTATCCTGGTGCGACATGGAAAGCATCTAACGGCAAGGAAAGCGTGTAATAAGGCACCCAAACGCATGCTGTCACGTGGCACCTAACTCTAATAGAATTTCCCTCCAAAACACTCTATATAAAAGACTTCACGTTAATCAGGTACACACGCTCTCTCTTATATTCACTCATTCTTGTACCTTTACTACCTTAGGCATCGGAGTCCTTGTAGGTGCTACCACCAGAGATGCTAAACAACTACCGTGGCAGCTCATCGAAGATTCTAACTCATGTTCACCACACAACATTGGCACCGTTTGTGGGAATCATTTTTTGATTCTCCTTATTTTCTTCATTACTTGGGCATCTGTTCGTGATGGTTAACACGAGAAACTGCAAGTCCTTTGTGGCGCCTTCGCCACCGAAGCTTCCACCACCATCGCCTAGGGACGATGAAGCCGCTTTGGCCACACCTGAGGTGAATGGTGTTCTAGCACCGTCAGTCACCACGGCTGACCTTGCTGCATTACTGCAGCAACAAAGAGAGACACTGAAGGAACAGGAGAAGATTATTACAGAGCTCTGAGCGGAGAGGGAGAGGGAGAGTAAAAAAGTTTTGGAGAATAGTTATAACCACACTGAGAGGTCTGCGACATTTGCTTTGAGACCAGATCATGCTACGCTGGATGTACATATGGTAACGGAGGTGAACGAAGACAATGAGATGATTCCGTTTAACCTTCCCTTTTCTTCGAGAATTCTTAATTTGCGGGTTTTGAAGCAACTACAACAGCTGCCTTCATTGGAATTGTATGATGGATCCTACTGATTCGAATGATCACCTTTTAGTGTTCGAATCGGCAATGTCCTACAAGGGAGCTTCTGCCTCATTGATATGCAGAGCATTCCTGCTCTCATTGAAGGGAATGGCATTGAAGTGGTTCCAATCTCTAAGATTGAGATCCATTGGTTCATGGATGACGTTGGGGAAGAAGTTCAAGACCGCCTTTGCCACTAGCAAGGCTAGACCTAAAACCAAGGAAGACCTAAGGAGGATCCGCCAAGGCGTGGACGAGCTGTTGAGAGATTATATCAACAGGTTTAGTCAGGAGGCCAGGGCGGCTAAGAACATACAGCCCAAAATGGTGCTAATGTTAGCTAAGGACGGGGAAAAGGAAGGCTCGCTTTCTTTATGTCGGTTGCTAAAACACCTCCGACTTTAATGGAGGAATTTCTGAAGAAGGCAGAAAAATACATTAACTATGAGAATGTGCTGGAGGTTGGGAAAGTGAAGACGGCCTAGAATGCAATACAAAAGAAAAATCTGCAATCGAAGGCCGATAAAACACCACGTCATGAGGACCAGGGTTTATACAAAGGAGGACCAAGGTTCGAAGACTGTACACCGTTAAATGCCTCTAAAGGAAGGATCTTGAATGGAGTATAGAATGTAGAGTTTTTTGAAGAAGGGATAAACCCCCCAAAGCCAATAAGAAACAAAGAAGAAGGAGACCAATCCAAATACTGCCGATATCACAAGGCGTCGGGGCATGACACTAATGAGCGCTTTCAGCTAAAGGATGTTGTTGAATTATTGATTAGGTGGGGAAGACTTAGCCGCTTTGTAAAGTAGATTGGAGGCAATCGCGGCAGAGGACGATGTCCCTCACCATTAAGGAGGGAGAGAACAAGGAGCCTTAAAAAGGGGCGCTCCCCACCCAGGAGGGAGAGATCACCACACCGATATAGTCCCATGAGAAGCCGCTCTCCACCTCGATCATCACGGGATGATGCCGAAGTCCAGGTCATCTAGCGCCAATCACCATGGCGATCATCATCCTAGCAACCTACAAGATCCCTTACTCATTCTTTTCGAGGAATCATGAGGTCATATATGTTATAGCAGGAAAATTTTTAGGAGGTGTCCCATCGTACAACACAAGAAAGAGGCACGCCAGAGAAATATTGGCAACCTCTTATAGGATTCATGCTGTTGATAACCCTACGAAGAAGAGGAATCAGCTTTTAATCTTCGATGATTCTGACTATGCAGATGTTATGCTAAACCAGGATGACCCCTTAGTGGTGAAGGCTTTTATGGTGAATAAGGAGATCCACAAGCTTTTGGTAGACATTGGTAGTTCTACCGACATTATGTTTTACGAACTCTTCAAAAAGTTAAAAATTTTGGAGTCCAAGTTAATGTCTTATAACGAAGATTTAATCGGATTCTTAGGGCACTACATTACGTCGGTAGGACACATAAAGTAGCATGTGACATTTGGAAAACTGCCCTGTATGAAAACTGTAACTACTTGATTTATAATAGTAGATGCTAAATCCTTCTATAATGTGATTCTGGGAAGACCGACGTTAAATGCTCTGGGAGCTGTTATCTTGGTTCCCCATTTAGCCATGAAGTTTGTAGGCGATAACATAGAGGTAATTACCCTACCAAGAGACCAAAAAAAGGCGAGAAAATGTTATAAGGAGTCCCTAAAAGTGGGCCAGGAGCCCTAGATGAAGTACAAGCCCAATCTCGGAGAAGGCGAAGTGCTTCTAACATAGTTAAATTGCCGGGATGAGATAAAGAGAGATACTTGGATACCCCATCCAGAACCTGAAGAGGAATGTATCCCAGTCTAGATTGGGAAAGAAAATGATTAGGTTGTTAAAATTGGTGCCGACCTAAATGAGAAGATGAAGGAGGATCTATCGGTACTCATAAAGAGCAATGTCGGCTTATTCGCTTGCAAATTGGCAGATATGCCAGTGATAGACCCTAATCTCTTTTGCCACCTATTAGAAGTCGATCTTTCAGTAAAGTCGATGTGTCAGCAAAGGAGGAAGATGGCTCCAGAACGTTTGCAGGAGATTGATAGATAGGTTGAGGAGCTGTTGAAAGCAAGGTCCATCCGAGAGGTGAAATATACTACTTAGCTCGCCAACGTGGTGCTCGTTAAGAAGCAAATGGTAAATGGAGGATGTGTGTTGACTATACCAACCTTAATAAGCATTACCTGAAGGATTCATATCCTTTCCCTGACATTGACAAGTTGGTAAATGGTTCTTCTAGGTTTCATTATCTGTCCTTCATGGATGCTTATTTTGGATATAATTAAATCCTGTTATTCTTGGGCGATCAGGAGAAGACGACTTTCATGACTAAAAAAGTCAATTATTGTTACAAGGTCATGCCCTTCGGGTTGAAGAACGCCAGCGCTATGTATCAGAGGATGATGAATAAGGTGTTTGAATAGCAGATAGGGCGAAATCTAGAAGTATACGTGGATGATATGATTGTGAAAAGTACCACCCCTGAGGCATACCTTCAAGATTTGGAGGAAACTTTTGCTTAACTAGCAAAGTACAATATGAGGTTGAACCCCAATAAATGTGCATTTGGCATTTCGGCGGGAAAATTCTTGGGGTATATGCTGTCTGAAAGAGGCATCGAATTAAACCTGAAGAAATGCTAGGCTATATTGGAAATGAAAAGCCCTCAAAATGTAAAGGAGGTCTAGAAATTGATATGGCTGTTAGCTACATTAACGAGGTTCATAGCCAGATTGGCACATAATGCCCTTCCTTTTTTCCAGCTTTTAAGGAAAGGCAAACCTTTTGAATGGACCGAAGATTGTGAAGTTGCATTCAAAAAGTTGAAAGACTTTTTCATCTCCCTCCTTCTCACTAAACCTGAGCCAGGTGAGGTCTTGTACTTGTATTTAGCTGTGGCCAACGAAGCCGTGAGTGCGGCCTTAGTACGGGAGACATGGGAAGGACAAAAGCCAGTCTACTTCAAAAGCAGGGCTCTCCAAGGTGCTAAACCGAGATATCCCAAGATGGAGAAGGTCATATTGCCTTTAGTGATGGAGGCGAGGCGATTAAGACCATACTTTCAATCGCATCAAATTATAGTAAGGACGAATCAGCCAATCCAACATATTTTGCATAGGCCCGAACAAGCGGGGAGGATGACAGCTTGGGCTATAGAGTTGTTGAAGTACGGGATTCAGTATGAACCAAGCAGGCACTCAAAGCCTAAGCACTGGCCGACTTTATTGTGGAGTTGACTCCCGTAGATTCCTCTATATAAAGGACTCTACACTCATCAGAAACACACATTCTCTCTCATATTCACTCATTCTTGCAACCTTATTGACTTAGGCATCAGAGTCCTTGCAGGTACCACCACCAGAGATGCCAACAACTACTGTGGGAGCTCATCGGAGATTCTAACTCGTGTTCACCACACAACAGTATCATTATGGGTTTAGTCATTAGATGGATGTGTGTGCAATTGATGAGGTGGACATTTTTCTGCAATTTATATAGAAAATGTTATTATTCTTGAAATACCCTTTGATGTAATTATTACGTGATATAAGCCCCTACATTTTTAATTAGTAGGAATTAAGGCATCAAGTGAATCTAATGAGGAATGTTGCTGATAAAGTGTTATTTGAGATGGGTTTCTCTTTAAGCTATAAGGTCAGAACTATGATTGAAGTTCCAAGGGCTACACTAGTCGTAGATGAGGTAAAATTTATATCCTGAAGTCTTGAAGATTCACTCTTTAACAAAATACTATTTAAGAATGTGATAAAAGAAATATCAGTTTTCTTTTCCCAATTCACTCAGGTTGTAATCAGCTTTAGACTAAGAAGTGTATTATAAATTTATAATTGAAGCACAACAGTTAAAAGGATCACATTGTCCTCTTCTTGTTATTCACACTTTCTAATTCTTATAATTGGTTCCTCTAGATTGCAAAGGAAGCAGAGTTCATTTTGTCCCCTGCTTCCCAGTGCGACAAACACGAAGACCCTATAAACATTGGCATGAACCAATCGATTGGAGAAATCACTGTGGCTATTGGGCCAGAACAAATAGTTATTTTTCAACTGGAATGTAACTAAAAATTTCTCTAAGTAAATCCAATGGTAAATGTTTCTGTAAGTAGGTCCAATGAAAGCCTCAGCTTAATTCCCTATCCTGCAATCATGTTAGAAATGACATCCTAAAAGTCTATTATAAAAGAGTAAAGAACACTTAAAATAAGTTTTTCCAATTTATTTTTTTCTCTTTATCTTTATTACATCACACATATTATCCAATACTTCTTTCTTTGCTCTTTCTCTCTCTTTTCTAAATTGTAAGATTTGTTGTATAAAATTTATGTGAGTAGCATTATCCATCATTGTAAGCCAGAAATCCTAATGCCTAAGATACAAAAAGGTATCATTGAATTTGAGTTTAATAAATCATTTTCACAGAAACAATATATTAATCAATAATACAAGTAGAGAAAGTGAGAGACTATAATATCTATATCACACGGAGGACAAATTTATCATTTAAGCAGCTTTAATAATCATTAGTAAAGCAAATGCAATATCATGTTACAAGAATAATATCGGATTTAACAACTTCATGTCTTGACACAGGTGGCAGTTGTAGCAAACTCACCATAAATTACAATATGCACATGTAATCTTAGTAGCAACCTTCCCCCAACTAATGGTTCTTTTTGAAATGCTACATATATAAAGATTGCCATGTAATAGTTAGTTTTCTCCAATCCCCATTAAAAGTATAAGACCTTCCTAGATGGTCAGTCAAAATCCAACGACATAGCTTCTTTGAATTCATCATTGTAGTAGAGGACTGCTGGACCTCTATAAGTGATGCCAACTAGCAATATCTTAAGTTGATAGTCAATTACAGTCTCAACAACTGGTGAAATTATGGACCTAACCTAAAAAATAATAATAATTAGCTTTCAAGAAAATCTAAAAGCAACATTGTAGTGAAATATAATCACAACAGACCAAAAATAGGCACCTTTGATGAAGCAGAAACATAAAAAATTCCTCCTTCTCCAAATCCAATGCATGGTGTTCCTTTCAAACAAGATATCATAAATACTAATATTGGCTCAACAAGTTCACTAACCGCTTCTTCTGGATTCGAGTTAACACACACACACAATAGAGCGGTCTAACCTTTGCACACCTGCACCACAAAGAATATTTGTCCTCACAAACTTGGAAATTTTCTTCCAAGCCTATCAACATAAACAGAAAGGCAAGACAATGTATTACCAAGAAATTGTAGTAACTATTAACTATTTTTAAATCATAAACTAATACCTCATTATACAATGATTTTGAAGACCTCCCAAATAGAATTTCAAGCACACAGAAGTAGTATGTACCATCATCAACCAAGAAAGTTCCTGTTGCTACTGATGAGTGCAGACCTTCGTTTCTAATGTATCATATACCATATGACTGTTCTATCACTTTCTCCTTTGACATCCATCTTCAACTTCAAATCAAAGGCACAACTTACATCATATGTGGCTATTGTGCCAACAATGCAATTAAATCACAACAATCTACACAAAAAATCAACTATAAGCTTAAAATTTTTGACAACAACAAACGAACCAAAACCTATGATGTAAAAAACATCACTTTTAACTTAACAATCGTTCCCCCCCTCCCCTCCCAATATATATAATGCACACCTCAAACCCTCCACATCAATCTCATAGTTTTTTAATACCTAAACCAAACCACCTCGACCCATGGATGCAATCTCAACCATAGTCCAAGCAAAGAAAAAACAACTTGCCAAACCCAAATTGCTGGTCATGCCCATCAACAACACCAATTAAGGGATAAGGAATAGCTCCCCCATCAGCTTCACCGTCTTCACTATACTACGTCGTTCCATCACCAACGACAAATAAGGGAGAATAATTGAACCTACGTCTTTGAAACACCTCCCCCAGAGGTCTTCGCGATCTTCACTCTACTATGCCTCTCCATCACCAACAGCAAATGAGGGAGAAGGAGGAGCAGCTACGTCTTTCCAACATCTCCCTCATCATTCTTCGATCTATTAGGGTTTTTGGACTCCAACAAAAAACAATCCATAATTTTATTTTCATCCATAACATCCTTTTATATTAGGGTTAAAATGTAAGATTGGATTCTTTAACAGTAACCGGTAACAAGTAAGCAATCTCACCTACTTATTATTTTATTATTAAATCTAACGGTTGACAGAGGTGCCTCACTGGTGTACCACATTTTAAGGTACTTCACCTTAGAATTTTCATACTCGAAATTTCTTCTATTTAGGTACAATTAAGAAGGGTTCTCATCTAGTGGTAAAAAAATTGCTTAAATAATTTTTTTAGTACTTATAATATAAAATTATTTTTATTTTGGTTCTTTTAAATTTTTTTCTTATTTTGGTCTCTATAATTTTTCTTTTGTTTCATTTTAATTCTTGTACATGTTAAGTGATGATGTGACTAATTAACATAAGAGAATAGGTATTGTGTTTCATAAATAACAAGAATTAAGACGAAAATCTTCTAATATAAGAAGGACGTATATCAAAACTTTACAATTTCATAGAAACTAAAATATTAATTTAGGTAGTTATAAACAACATTAGGAACGAGACTGACTCTCCTCATCCTTGCCTCTGTTAAGGATGAGATGGGATTGGAGTCAAGTCTAAGAAAGACGAGGATGAAAAATTTAAACTCTATCACCTTCATCAAAGTCAAGAAAACTGCCTTACTTTTTTAAAAAAAAATAGTTTACGGATATATTTTGAAATAAAACATATATTAAGCTATTAACTACATTTTAATTTAAGCAATATATAAAAATTAATAAATAACAAGAATCTTAATAAACAATAGGAACTAAATTATACTTTAGTAAATTGTTTAATTTTAACTTTATTATTTTATTACTATAATAATTTATATTTTTAATAATTATAAGAAATGAAAGTATATACAGTGTGGGACGAGAATTTATATCCCTAATCTAGAACCTGACCCCACTTTTATAAAGCAAAAATTTTCCAAACTCAAACTTAAATAAAGTGAGTTTTTTCTATCGAAGTCATGACAGGAAAGACAAATATTTACAGGTTTAAGTTTATTGTCATATCTAATATCATAAACTACACTAAAATAAAGTTATAAATACTAAAAAAATTAAGAGGATTAAAATGAAAACAGCTATTTATTATAAATATCAACAAGTTATTTAAAAAAAAATTAATCTAGCTATATATGAAAAGAGGAATCGTAGCATCTTGCACCACCTAATACTTCGAATTAGCTTTGACTTATGCAAATATGTAATTATTTAAACACGCCGTTGTGGAAGGAAAGAACTTTGCAATGACTTCTAGTTTCCAATTTCCACCTTGCTACAATGACAACGTGGAAACAGTAAATGCTGAAATATTAGATGGATAAAGATGTACTGAAAAATATGGTGGGATACATTAATATTTTTTAATAAAATTTTTTCATTTTTAGTGTTCATTAATAATATTTGTTCATAAAAAAATATTTTTAATTTTTTAACTAATATTTTTTAAGACATTAATTAATATTTGCCTTAAATAGATAAGTGTATTACTTACGTGGGGCATTGAATTATAAGGAGCGTGTCGGTTAGGTGCAAGAGCTTCCTTCTAAGTATACACAATCATCTCTTTGTGCACATAAATCCCACTAATTGATTGGGCAAATAGTAGACCTTTTCCCCTTTCGTGGTTGTTGACTAAGTAACACATATCTGCTTAGTAACAACAAATAAAAAAGGTAAGTGATTTAGATTTAGGTCTTTTCAAGTGAGTAAAGATAAAATAAGTGGTTTGAGTTATTAATAAAAAAATTAATAATTGATATTCTAATATATACATGATTCATTATGTCAATTAATAATTTTTTTATTAACGATTGAGACTATTTTAGAGGAGTAAATTGTATATGCCTACAAGTCTATGACATTTTGGCTTTGGTTGTACAATTACATTAAGAATGTGTTTGGTAAGCCACTCTAATAGCTTATAAGCTACTTTGACTAGGTTATAAGCTAATTTAACTAAAATAAGCTTGTTTGGTACACGAACTTATTTTAGTAGTTTCTAGCTTATTTTCATAAGCTAGTTCAATTAGCTTATGAAAATAAGTTAGCTTATAAGTTACTATTTTTTTTTTATCTTCACTAATTTATTTGAATCTCTTTTTATCAATTTAAAAATCAAATAACTAAATATTTTTTTTATGTCATTTTACATTTATCAGTTAGTTTATCAGCTAATTTTGCCAAATATTTTCAATTCAATCAGTTAGCTTATAAGCTTTTAACTTTTTCAGCTCTTAGCTTATAGCTTATAAGTTTCAACTAGCTTGTAGGTTTTCAACTGGCTTATAAGCTAGTTTTATCAAACACATCTTAACTAAAATTATTTAGAAATAGAAATTAGTTTGATTTGCTACATCACCCTTAATACTAAAAATAATTTATTAATGTCGTTCTTTCTATGTACAGCTATATATGGAAATCCGTATTAGAACAAAAGAGAAAATAATATTAATCTCTTTTACTCAAACGTGATAGAAACTAAATAAATAGTTAAGTGAAATTAAAAAAATTAAAAAAATATTTTATTTATTTATTTTTTTACAATTGCACGCTATTTTTCCCTTTAACTGAATCTGATCGAATCATATACTCAGTCTAGAACTGGGATTTGAGAAAGAATATTCAATGCATTTGACTTATGAATAAAATATACTGCATTTTTTCATTAAAAAAATTGTATTTTTTCATTTTTTGTTCTTTTTTAATTATAATTAATTGTTAAGCATTTAGTAAGTAGCATGGTTGATAAATTAATAGAAAATGTTAACTAGTCTACTTTGAAAATTGGTTAAGAAAAAATAAAAATGATTTATTACATAAAGATTAAAAAATATATTTAAAGAGTATATTATAAAATAGTATATTAGAGAGTATGTTGATAGCATTTTTTATATAAATATCACCCCCATCTTTTTTATTTGTCACTTTTGAATTTTTTTTTAATAAACCATCAATGTAGTCCCTTAAGTATTACCCTCTCTCCTATATAGTTCATAAAATAATAAAATCATATAAGTAGTCCCTCAAGTAATGAATATTCATCAATTTAGTTCTTGAGTTGGTATTTTTTATTAACGTTGAGGGATCAATTTGATAAATTTTTCAATACTTGGAAGACTACTCATTATAATTTCTAATACATGAGTAATTACTTATATAATTTTCTTACTTTAAGAACCAATTAAGAGAAAGAGTAATACCTTAGGGATGAAATTGAGAGTTTACTCTTTTTTTTGTTTTTGTTTACCTGTCATTTTATAATTTTAGGATAACATTAATTATTGTTTTCTAAATAATACTCTTATTTAAAAGAGAGAAAGAGAGAGAGAGAAATAATTGTATGTAGAATGTTAAAATAATAAATATGATAGATAAATAACATTAAAAAGTTATAAATAATTTCAATATAAACAAATAAATTGACTACTCTTCTTAATTTCTGTCTTATAACTTTAAACAATAAGTAGATAACAAGAAAAAAAAGAATATTCTCTTTAGCCAACATTTTTAGGAAAATCAATCCAAATTGATAAATACATTTAGTGTCTTGATTCTTTCAAATCTCATGTCAACATGCAAAAAAAATTATCCTTATGAGAAAGGATTTCATTATTTTAAAATACACTTTACATACGTACGTTTATTTTATCACAAATTTTTTATTAATTTTTTAATTAATGGTTATAAAATTATACTTTATCTTTTAAAGTATGTTTAGTGAACTAAAGTTAATTCCTATGATAAAGGTAAAAAAGTAATATTTTTACAATACTTTTATCATAATATCTTTTATAATAAAGAGAAAGATAAAAAGATAAAAAAGAAATAAAATATATAAATTAATAAATGAAGATAAAAATTTGTAAAAAATATTGTAAAAATAGCATTACTCAAGGAAATGTCATTAAAATTAGTTAGCATTTATTAGAAATGTTGGATATCTCACTTTTTATTTAACGAGTTTCAGTTGTGATTTTACAGTCTGAGAAATGTTAGCAACAATGTTATCAGACTCGGACCGGTCCTCGACTCGGTTGAAGGTACTGGGTCACTGGGTTATTGGTCGAACTGATGGGTCACTAGTTGAATTGCATGACCCGGTCCATATTAAAAATTCTCAATATCTCATAACCTGTAAAATTTTATACTTCAAAAAATCATGAAAAGACTAAACTATACCTTAAAAATTCTCAAAAAATTCACAACAAAAATTATCATAAACCCACAAGTTCATTCTCTAAATTCAAATCCATCACCAAGATATAAGTTCTAATTAAACAAACAAGGTCTTCACATAAAAGAAACTTACAAATAAGTTCTAAAACATAATCTAAACATAATAATTCACAACTCAAAGTCAACTAAAACAACAAAAACAATTACAATAACTAATAATCTATTTATGTCCAAGGGGTCAAAGTGGTGTCCAATTCGGGTCCTCGTTCTTCATCCAAGAAATTAGAAGCTTCACCAACATTGCTTTCATTTTGATTCACATTTTCCATGGTGTTCTCATGTGCATCATCATCATCTTCATCTTCATCCAAATTTAATTGATCTATGACAATATTATTATAAAAATAAATTAGCAATTAACATCAAGTGATATTAATTATAACACAATAAAGTTATATTTATAATGTAATAAGGATATACCAATATCATTTGAAATTGGTTGAAGAGTCATATTTGCAAGGTCATTACGTAATGCCTCCACCTCCTCATTGGTTAAGAATGGTGGTGACTCCTCCAATACCCAATTACCATGGTCATCAAGTGTTTCAAAGTTGATAGGATCATAATTTTGCTTCCTTAATCAATTCCTAAATTTATTAATTTGATTATAATCAATATACAAAAATCCAAACATGATAAACAATCAATAAAGAATAAACATACTTATTTATACCTTTGTTGCAACCTCAAGTTGTAACGAACGAAAACAAGATCATTGAGCTTTTGATGCTCCAACCTATTTCTTTTCTTTGAATGTATGTGCTCAAATAAACTCCAATTCTGTTCATAACCTGAAGCACTACAAGTTTGGCTTAAGACACGGATAGCCAACTTTTGCAAATTTGGTGCACCACATCCATAAGATTCCCACCATTGATCTACATTGGATTAAAAAAATAAATCAATGTACATATTAAACTAAACCTAAGATGAAAGATCATAGATAATGAAAGTAATAAACATCTAATTCTACCTAGCATCACTGTATTTCGTTCACGCACAGCAGCTTGCCTTCCAAAATCTAACTTAGCATTCTTGAATATTCTCATCTCACTTGTCAATTTAGATTGCAAATCTGGATCTCCATGAGAATACCTTTCAATGACATCCAAACGTTTAGATGTTGTGGACCTGTGATTTTCAAATTCTCCAGCATTAAACCGACAAGATGGATTTAACCAATAACCAGCAGCATGAATATTTTTGCGAAGCTGAGAATCCCAACATCTATCTAAGATGTTCAAGTAAGGCTCCACTTTCTTCTTATTTCTTCTAAATCTCCTCACCATCTCTTCCCTAGCCTTATATATTGCTTGGTAAAGAAAACCCATAGCAGGTTTATCTTCACTATCAACAATACGCAAAACACGCACAAGTGGTTTAATAAGTTTCACAATATCAACACATTTTTTCCAAAACCCAGAATCTAAGACTTGTTCCACAAATCTTTTGGCCTTGGCTTCTTTAGCATAAGCTGAGCTTGTCCATTCTCTAGATGTTACCATGGCTCTTAGTGCATCTTTTTGAGCCAAAATACTTTGCAAGGCAATGAAATTTGTGGCAAAGCGAGTTGGAGCAGGACAGAGTATTTCTTTTCCACCTGTATGCTTCCTCATCAAATACAAAGAGTAACAATGATTATATATGTATTTGGTAATTTGTGAGGCTAGGGACACGGTCTCACTTACTTCCTCTAATTTTTCAATGTCATGCAACATCAAATTAATGCAATGTGCTACACAAGGAGACCAATATAACTTTGGAAACTCAGCTTCCAATAACTTGCCAACAGCAACATAATTTGCAGCATTATCTATGACTATATGAACAACATTTTTAGGACCAACATATAACACCACCTCCCTGAAAAGCTTATATAATAATTCTACAGTTTTAGAAGCATGAGAAGCATCCACAGACTTTAGAAAGACAGTTCCTTTAGGGCAATAAACCAAAAAGTTGATAAGAGTTCGCCTACACCGATCAGTCCACCCATTTGTCATAAGAGTACAACCAATTTCCTTTCAAACATCACGGTAACTCTCAACAAGCTTCTTCCACATCATTAACCCACTTATTTAACAAATAGCCACGAAAATTATGAAAATTTGGACCTTTATACCCTGGTCCCATGCTACAAATAGCATTAATCATAGGCTGGTAATATCCTGAATTAACTGAATTGAATGGCACAAAAGCATCAATAATCTATTTTGCAATTGCAAGGTCACACTTTTCTACCACTTCTTTACTTTGCAACACACTTTTTAAAGTTGGTTGAGCTCTAGGAGTTGTTCTAAGCATGAAATAATCACCAATACGGCTAGCACTCTTCCCCTTTTGAGATCCAGGAGTTGTTGGTCTTTGTGGAAGATCACCAACTATTCTCACACTATCTTCATCAAGTGGAAAATTATCCTCATAGTCTTCTTGGACTTTTCGTTTCTTGCTTCTACATTCATCAATATTTTGCTTCATTTGAATACGAACATCTGCAGGCATTTTTTTGCATTGTTCAACTTGTCCTTTTTCTCCAGCCAAATGACTTTTGAATCTATTAATTCCACCTCCTCTAATAATTTTATCACAATAGAGACATAGTAAAATAGTTTTGCCATTCTCCTCAACAAGTTGTTTACAATGTCCCCATGCTGGATCAGTTTTCCCCCGAAGCCTTGAATTTAAAGTTGATACTTCTTGTGATGATGGTTGCTCGGGTTCAAAAGATGTCGTCTTTAAATATGTTATTTAGTAGTACAAAATACAAATTGAACCATGACAACACATTAAGGATAATATGTAAGAGAACAAATTCAAAAATAAAAACTAACTATAGTGCCATCACTATGTGCCAACATCTTGCAAAATACATCAACCAAAATAACAATGTAATGTAAGTCAAACCATATTCTCAATTCTAACAATAACACATTAACACACATTATTCTCTAGAAATTTTTATAAGTCTCTATACTATACACAGCCACACAGATCAAAAATTGATAGATAATATACTTTCATAGAAGACATTTGTGACTACAATACAACTCTACAATTGCACAAGTATTTGGAAATTAGAAATTTAGAATTATTCTTACAAAATTGCAAAAGCCACAAGGGTTGCTGGTTTTTTGAAGTTCCAGGTTCCAACAGTGAATGTGTTACTGTTCTTATTTGGATTGCACAACAGCACAAGCCACAAGCCGCTGGTGATGGAGCAAAATTGCGGGAGGAAGCACTTGTGCTGCGTCGTCACCATTGAGCTGAGCGTCTCGATGCTGGTGACGAAGGAGAAGCGCGACGAGGAGGCAACAGTGACGTAGCCCGCAGGTGCTGCTAGAGCCTGGATGATGACGAACGAGGAGAGGGGTGAGCCTGGCAAAAGAAGAAGAACAGAGGCAGGGGCGTTGGCGTTGGCGTGTTGGGGACAACACAAAACAGAAACCCTTTCTGTTTTATGCCCCCTAACCCTAACAACGTCATCTTGGGTGCCAAGAAAAAAAGAAAAAAACCCCAACCCCAATCCCAAATGACGTTATTTTGGGACCCAGAAAAAAAAAGAAGAAAAGTAAGTGTGACCCAACTGGTTCGAATTGACTCATTAGGTCGTCGGTTCGACCTCCAAATCGTTTGAGTCACACCGGTTCAAACCGGTTCTAGAGCGTATTTGGTCCAACAAGTGGCTCAGATCGGTTGTATGGCCGGTTCCTGGCCGAACCGGCCGATCCGAGCCGAGTCTTATTACATTAGTTAGCAATACTCTCTAATACACTATTTTGAACATACTATTAATTATTGGTTGAAATTTGTTGAAAATTATAAATTTTTGTAGGTTTCACTTCTTATTTAATGACTTTATTCATTATTTTGTAATTTTTAATAAATTTTAACCAATAACAAAAAAATTTGTTAAAAAGAGCGAGTTAAAAAATATGTTACTAGTACTTCTCTTATAGTTTTCAATAAATTTTAATTAATAATAAAAAGAGTGTTGGAAAAAATATTAAAAAATATGTTCCCAACACAAAAGAATAATAAACATACACTTAATTTCTCTTCATCTCATTTTTGCTTCATTTTCTTTTTATTTCTCTCTTCTTTTCCTATCGCATTACTTATTACATTTATTATTTTCTTTTTCTAATTTTCTTTTTATATCTCCTTCCGTCCCAAATCCACCCAAAAATAGACATTGAAGTTTTTCCTACTCAAAGTAAGGTTTCATACCGTAGTTGTTCATTTGGTGGGTACGACCAAATAGACCACCAACCAATCAACAAAAATTCACATTCAAGAATGAACAATGAAATTACTTTATTCAATAACAAAAATTGAATGGCTCATGCAAAACCAAATCAAACTATGAATGGCGCATCAATAAATGTGCTACTATGTAATGTATACGAAATCTTGTATAATCTCTGCAAATATCACTATATTATTTGAAATATGAACAACGTATAATCTCAAGAAGGTTTCAGTTCTATCTCTAACAAAGCACCCTCTATTGTTCACGTTTTCATCACCAAAGATCCACGCTGTAATTACAATTCTTAGAAACAATCTTAGCCTGCGCCGTTAGTTCATTTACCGTCACATCACAGTCGACCTTAACGGTAATCTTCCACGTCGTAACGGACGCCACTTTTATTTTCACCGGCGCCCTAATCCTAACGGTCAACGGCACTTCCCGTTTGGTCTGCGCCCCCAGCAACGCTCTTTGGTCCTCGCTCCTCAGCTCGATTCCGTTACCCCGTAACGCCGTCGCAAACACCGTCACGTTATTTGACGGCTGGTAAAACGCCGGCAGAGCGCCGTTACACAGCCTCGCGTCGTTGTAAAAGACTTCGGCGGAGCTATCCTTCAAGTAACGGATTCCGATCTTATCGTTAGGGTTATCGGCCTTGACGGTGACGTTGAACTCCGGCGAGATCGCCGCCGCGGACGACGGCGACGTGACGTTGATTCCTCTTATGGCGATGTTTTCGATGGAGTATTTCGGCGCCTCCGGACGGAAAACAAGGTAGAGGACGCCGGCGGAGATGGCGAGGAGCACGACGAAGATGAAGATGATTCCGATGAGCCAGCAACAGCAGCAGCAGCACCGGCTCCGGCGGTGCTTCGGGCGAGTGTATTGGTCGTAGCGGCGAGCGTTCTCCGGCGGAGGGACGCGGTAGACTTGGTCCTTGGGGATCTGGATGACGTAGGTTCCCGGCGGAGGCACCGGCTTCTCCGACGGCGGCGGCTGCGGCGGTTTCGGAAAGGCGGAGGCGTCTTGAGGCGACGCCGGTTGTGATTCGGCGGAAACGGGAGGCGAGTCGCGGGGGTGAACTCGGTCAGCCATTGAGTGAGTCAGTGACGAGTGAAGGAAGTATCTGCAAATGCAAATGAAAATGAAATGGAAACGAAAATGCAAACTTCGAAGCGAAGCGAGAAGAGTGAGTGAGTGTGTTCGGGGGGTATGGCTGTATAAGAAGCAAACGGTTTACGCGGAATGTAATCGCCCACGCGGCTTGGGGGATATATGAAATCTAATTCACATTATATCATAAAGGAAAGAATATATATTATTTTAGGTTAAATTAATTGGTAGGTTTTTGAACTATTTTAAAATTTTTAATTAGGTTTATAAACTAAAAAAATTTATGATTAGGTTATTGATTTTAAAATTTTTTGTAATTGAATACCAAAAACCTTTAAAATTGTCACAAATTGTCTTTTTGTGACAGTTTCAAGCTATCTTAGACTAACATGAAGGATTTAATTACAAAAATTTTATAAAATTAAAGACTCAATTATAATTTTTTTAGTTTAGGAATCTAATTAAAAATTTTCAAATAGTTCAGAGATTTACTAATTAATTTAACCATTATTTTATTCCTAAAAAACTATTAAATCCAATTTAATTTTTAAAAAAGCCAACGGTTAGTTTTTTTAATATTTTAATTTAAATGATAAATAGAAGACACTTTAACCTGTTTATTTTAATTAGTATTTTAAATATTAATTTAGATTATTAATTATTTTTAAGGATTAAATCAGTGTATATTATTTGTTTAGAGATTAATTATATATTTTAAAAATTAATTAAAAAGATTAAATGTGTTATATTTGTACTTTTTAAGATTAAATTAAGTAAATTTTTTTTATAACTACAAAAAGTCTTTTATTTGATGTTTAGTCAAAAGGATATAGGAACATATCGATCTTAATGCTGCATTGCTGATTGCACGATGGAAGCATTATTATAGATGACTTATTATTATAGATGACTCACACTTACCATATAATTTTTAAATCTCCCAAAATTAATTAACAAAAACTTTGAGCCCTGATTATTGATAGAATTTAATTTCGACATATTTTCGTCAAAAAAGTATACAAATACTGAATCAAAAGTTAGATTCTAACAAATATCACCAATTCAAAAGAAATTATATTTGAATTAGTAAATTTCTTATTTGTATAGATATTTTAAAATTTTAAATTTTAAATAAAATTTATAAATGAAAATAAATTAAAGAAGATAATACATATTTTCATTATTAATAGTTTGTTTTATATTATATTAAATTAAATGTGAATAAATTAAAGAGATATTTTTTAAAAATTATAGAGAAATTATGAAAATAAGTTATTTAAATCAAGTTACATCATCTTTATTGATATGGTATGTCACAATTCAAAATTTAAAAATCAAATTGAAATTAATATTAATTGAGATTATATTTTCTTAAAATTTACTTTATTCAGAAAAAAAATATATCTTTAATTTAATTAATATATTGAGATTTAAAAGCTAAATCAACTTCAAATTAAATATAAGAAATAGTATTTGAAAAGAATAAAAATTATAAATAAAAAATAAAACTAAATACTCAATACAGCATAAGCTGACTTATTGGAAATGAGAATAATTTCTAGAAATATTTCCATTTAAGAATGAAAATTTATATTTATAATATAAGAATGAATAGTTTAAGGACATAAATTGTAATATATATATATATATATATATATATAATTTGAGAAAATAAGTTATACACTGACAATGTAAAAGAGTTTTACACCGTCATCTAATCACAAATCACCATGTATTATAAGTTTATTAACTTTTACAATAATTATCTTAAAAGTTATACTAAGGATGATTTTTGATTAGTTAATAATATAAAAATTTCTACACTAACTGTACATAACCATTAAACTCATATAATTTCTATGGAGTGGTTCTTATTAATTTATTAGTTTATTTAAAACCAAACCAGATGACCTAACTCATATGTGAATTGCATTTTATTGAAATTGTTCAGGATCATAGAAGAGATCAAAGGAAAACGAAAGTATCAAAACAAGAGCATGAAAACGACAAGAAAGAACAATAACTTACATGATCGAGGAGCAATGGAAAGAGATTGAACGTATTCTGAACTAGTGCAAAGAGATTAGTCCGACGGTAATGAGAAGGAGAAGGGAAAATAGTGAGCAATATATGTATTTATAAGGAGTTAGTAAGAGTGAGAGGGCGCGTCATGGATTGTGGAATAAGCAATGGTTGTTAGAAGAAGGATACTCTAATATAAATGAATTTAATGATTAATAAAGAAAGAAGGGAAAATGGGGTACAGTTCAATGTGGGATCACTCAAGGTTGGCAGTTTATGAAAAAAACACGGAAGCAAAGAAACTAAAATGAAAGGGTCAAGGATTGTGTTTGGCTGTACCATTTGGATATTTCTCCTTCTTTAATGGGAATGGCTGTCCATCTAATTTTCATGTAAGCACACGGTATGCTGATTGCCTGCTGGTTCATTTTGTCTTCGAGTTAGTTGGCGCTTTGCCAGACGCGGTTTTGTTTCTTGTGGATTGGCCTCAAGCCTTCAATGCTTTCCTTTTTGTATATGCCGTTGTCTTTGCACCAAATTAGAACGCCTTGTGAATAAATATAATCTTTTTCGTTTATAAAATGTATATCCAATTAAAGGCCTACTAAATTTTTAATTTCCTTTCGCTTGAAATGGTCTCGTGGGTGAATACTTACCAAGGAAAAAGATACAACTTACTCTCATGACATTTTTTTCCCCTCTACTTTTTGTGCCACGGACAAGGTTTTGTCACTTAATTTATTGAGTGATAAAAATTAAAAATTTTGTTCTATTCTGGACTACTTTTTCTAATATACTCACATATTCTAATAAGAACAAACGATTTTAAGAGTGAGAAATTGTACTAAATAATTTGAAGTTAGGTAAATAAAAATTAAAAAAAGAAAACGTAAGGTTATAAAATTATTTTTAAGGAGATTATTCTACTAATAAAATGATGATGGAATCTGACAATTATTTATTTATTTATATATTCATTATGAGAATACGTAGAACATTGTTGGAAACATTAAAATTAAGTTTGAAGTTTTTTTTAGTAATTAGGAAGTTATACATTTTTTATTAACTTGATTATGAAAATGTAATAGTCTAGGATTTTTGAATTCTACATACCACATGTTGATCACACATTTTCTATTTATAGATTATTATTATCTAGTATTAAAATATTATTAAATATTAAATTAATAAGTTAAAAAATAAGTTAAGAAAAATTTTCATAAAAACAAAAATAATTAAGTTATAAATAAGTTAAACAACCCAAGCTCAAACTTTTTTTTTTTTAACAAGTCAAACTCAAGTTTTCAATTAGATTCATTTAATAAGTAAGTTAAGCTTGAGCAACCTAATTTTTTCACAAGTCTAAATGTTAAGTATTTAGCTTGTCTTGACTCATTTAAACCCCTACTCACTCTTTTTTCTTTCTCAATTAGACATTTGAATATTCTTTTTTTTTCTTGTTTAGATGTGCATCTCATGCATTACTACCACAACTAGCTAGAAAATTCTCCCTCCATTAAACTATTATTCTTCTATCTTTATTTGTATATTTGATCTCCTTAACCACATATCTCTTTCAATCTACTCTTTTTTTTTTAAATTAAATTTTAACAGTTTTTTAAAAAGGAAATTGTCAATAGTTAAAAAATAACATAGTATCATAATTTAATTTATTCATTATAAATTCAAAATATAATTTATATATTAAAAGATATTTATTTATTATTGTTCTAGTAAAATAAGACCCTCAGCGATAAGTTTGAAGATCTATTATGCCTGATTCAATCAAGTGTGTTTTCTATCTCTTCTTAACATGGCTGTAGGTTAATATTTGACTCGACGAACCATTATTCCATTGTGGGGGGCTACCCCAGTATAATCATGTTATTCCCTTATGGTTCTCAGTCACCACAATGCCTAAAAATTGACAATCTGGTTGCCCATGAGCTGAGCATGATAAGATGTTCGTAGTTAGCTTCACTCAAAAGGTCGACACTAACTTGCCCAAAAGGTTAGCCTAGCTCCCAGAGGGTACAATTATAAAGTTTAATTATAATATAATTTTTATATATTACAAAATGTTTATCTATTACAAATTTTTATCATATAAAAATAAACATTTATCATATACAATGCACACACCTTATATACAATGCACATAATAAAATACTAGTACTTAGATCAAAACAAAATATTTTTGTGTGTTGTCTTACTCATTAATTTAGTATATCAATGAATCCTTAAATTTCAAATTTAAGAGGACATTTGTATCGAGGTATAATATTGTGTTCTCAAGAATATTATGTTTAGGAATATTATTCTCATGAACATGTTTAGTTGCCATTTAGTAATTTCAGGAAAATAAAATAAAACTTATTTAATTAAAAAATTTGAAAAATAAAAGTGAAAGAATAAATGTGGAAAAAATGGAGTGGGTATACGTGGTTATTGTAGAAAACTAACTTTTATTCTTATGAAAATATAAGATACTCACCTATCACTATAGGAATAAGAAGCAAGAGAAATATGAACATTTATATTTCTGAGAATCAACAATTATTGAAAATAATTATTTAAAACTTGTACCAAATATGAGAATGTGATATTTCCAAGTTCACTTTCTAGAGAATTCTTTTTGATACCTTGAAACAAACACAACCTAAGTCTTTATAATTAAATATATATTTTATAATTTTAAAATGTTAAGGCTATATATATTTTTAAACTTTATTTAGGTTCATAATATGTACCTCTTTAAAAATTTAAAATTTTATTTAATATTTTTCCTTAATTTAAAAATATATCTACAATAATTAATACTTAATAGTTAATTTAAAAACTAAAATCATACCTATAATTAAGCCCTATATATAAATGATAGCACTCGTCTCGATCAATCAATTATCCATATCAAACAATAGTAATGTTATTTGAATGTCTTATAAAAATAGGTAATAAGTTAGTTTAGAGTTATGAAGGTAGTTGAAATGTTAGAAGTTAATTTTTAGTTAAAATTTAAAAGTTACTGAGTTACCTTACTGAATTAAAAATGTTTGGTAAAATTAGTTATCAAACTAATTGATAAATATAAAATAATATATTTATGCACTTTTATATAAATTTTATTTTAATTTTGTAGGTAATATGTGTGTGTGGATGTGGGTGGGTGTGTAATTATTGTTTACATTTTTTATTTAATTATGAAATCTTATCATATATTTAAAGATAAAATATTTTATTAAAAATAAAATAAAAAGTGAAATATTAAAGAATGGGGATAAATGAGGAATTTTGGATAAAAATAAAAATTACAATAAGTTGGAAACACCAATCAATATTTCAAATGTCAAATGAAAAAAACAATATAAGTTAATAAGAAAAAATTATTTATCAAATACTTCTATTTTAGTTAAACAAATTCAAATAACTTATAAATTAACTGAAATAACTACACAAGTAAATAAGATTTAGTGACAATTACAAATAAAGTTATTTGTGCCTTGCAGAGTTACATTTGTTAATTAATGATAATTCAATTTTTATTATAATAATATGTAAACTAGTTAATACATCAGTAATCTATTACCAGCTTTAATGACATATCCTTCCTCTGTTAATTAATTGAGATATTACTAACCGATGTAAAAGTAGTATTTTTTTGATTCATGATATAAAGTTGGTATAAAAGTCCTGGTGTCAAAGAATCATTTTTTGATAACAAATTATTTTGGATCCAAAAAATAAATGCAAGTTTTCATATGGCTACGGGCTACCCAACTCAAGGACTTCTGCTAGTTTGAGTAGTTTCTTAACATGGTGGTTCCTGGAACCAGGAATTGAAAGAGGAGCGTTGAGTATAGTACGTATGAACTAAGAAAAGCATCAAGACAGGAACTAAATAAAAATGGAGGAAGAAAGAAGGCAGTTGCAACTTGCGAATAAGTTAAGAACTAATTTTGTGAAAACAACCGGCTAGCTAATATGGGTTATAACTTATAACCTGTGAATTAATCTGACCCAATCCGGTTTATAGACTATAAACCGGATTGGGTCAGATTATAAACAAGTTGAAAAAATTAATAAAAAAAAAACAAGTTGAAAAAAATGTTAGCTCGCTTAAATCTGAGTTATATTAACCAGGTTTCCATAACCCGTGAGCGAAAATAAGACTGAGTTAGGCAGAATTGGGCTAACTTCTCTTAAAAAAAAAATTAAAAAATTTAAATTAGAATTTAGAATTAGAAACATTCCTAATTTCAGAACCCTACGTGGTGATCATAGTTGATATGCACGCCAAATTAAAGGGATTTAAATCAGTTGTCCTACTCCCTGTTCCACCAATCCAAATTTGAAACAAGTAGTAAAATGGGCTTGCAGTGTGTTATTAATTTAATTGGGCTTAGTTTTCGTGGCAGCTGAAAGGGATTGAATGGTTAGTCCTGGGGCTGACAAGCATATGGGCCGCAGATCAGCACTTTGTGGCTCATGTTCTCACCCTTGGGTTTGACAATCAAGTTTTTTGATAAAACACTTGACAAAAATAAGTTTATATTGTCTACTTTATTTAACAGAAACTTGTTTCTATTATGTGTGAAACAGATACATAACGAAAATATGTGATTGTAGAGTATTTGGGATTAATATTACAAAACAATAGGAAAATCAATGAAGATGTCACACACAAGATACAAGTTAGATGGTTAAAATAAAGAAGACAGTAGGGATCATTTGTGATTGTAGAGTATTATTAAGCTCAAAGAAAGTTTTAGAGAAATGCTAGCAACACTCTTTAACACTCTTTTCATTAGGTGAAATTTATGTGAGTCTGTCTCATTAGATATGTTGACTCCATTGTTTATTTGGTGGCTCTCATTCCCAAAAATTTCAACTACTAAGAGTTAATATGTTGAAAATAGAGTTTGTTGCTAGCACACCTCAAAGTTTTATCGTACTACTATATGTTTTATAGTAATGAATGTTGGGCTTGAAAAATACAAGAGAAAAAAATGTGAGAATAACATAAGTGAGAATGTTAAGATTGATGAGTAGACACACAAGAAAGGGCAAAATAGAAAATAATTGTATTTGAGAAGATATTAGTGTGGCACCAATTAAGGAAAAAAATGACAAAAAATTAGTTAAGATGATTTAGGCATGTGCTAAGAATGTCACTAGAAGAACAAGTAAGGAAAGTATATGGCAAGGTGTCTAGCCCTTTAAAAAGGGGAAGAGGAAGACCAAGAAGAACATTGGAGGAAATTATTAAGAAAGATCTCTTGTGAATAATTTTCCTGAGGATTTGGTATTTGATCGAGTCTAATGACGTAATTGACTTCACTTAGTGGAATAATGCTTTGTTGTTATTATATACATTCTATTTATTAGTTTAAAATTTATCAATTTTACACAAAAGTAAGTTAGCTACATGTAATGTCTTGTTAATATCATATTTTAATATAGGGCATATAAGTTACGACAACTTAATCTCAAAATTATTTGATCTATTTATTTAATTATTTATATTTTCTATTTATGATTAATTTATTTTATGCAAAAAAGGGTTGAGGTGATTAAAGCATGATGCTTTGTCAGTCCCATGTTTTAACCTGAATACCTGAATTATGACAACTTGATGATTCCAAACATATATTATCTATTTATTTATTTATGATCAATTTATTTTACACAAAATGAGGCAATTTATGTATGATGACTTGTTAATCCTATAATTTAATTTAAGAGAACCGAGTTGTGAGAGTTTGGTAATCTGAAGCCTGTGTACCACTTTATAAATTAAATAGTTTTTCATTTCTACACTTGACAAGGATATACATTTTAAAAAAAAGTATAAATATTTTTATATTGTTTAATTAACATCAAAAGCAACATTAAAAGTGATTAATTACGATCATTAGTGCACTATACCAAAAATATACTATATACAACTTGAAAAAATGTTAAGAGGTTTTAATTATTTATGTTAATATAGTCTTAATTTAATGAAAAATAAATTATTAATATAAACATTTGGATCTATATTAATAATCTAATACATTTTACTGACATTATAATGTAATGGTGAGTACATATTAATTTTCTATATCTTAATAAAATTATCTATTTGATTAATGTATCGTATTATTAAACTTGCAATTAATGTCTATAATTTAATTTTTGTTAAAAAGAATTATATCAACACAGATAAATTCAATGTCTAACTATTTAATATATGACATGTCTTTTTCCTTTTGTAGAGGCGGAAAATAATATTTATTAATGGATAGACATTTACTGATCAATTCATCCCTAGTATAAGAGATACTCTTATATTATAAGTTTTAATTTTAATTCTTAAATAAGAATGATTTTAGTAGTTTTTCTTGAATGAGAGTGTAGAACACAAAGATAACACAAGAAGGGGGGTTGAGTTTTGTTATAGCAAATTTTTGCAAAACCTTTTTAAAGACATATCGTCTGAAGAGATAGTCAAAAGATTTTTCAAAAACGATTGTGCAAGAAAGACGAATGCTGAAAGAGAAGCAGAAATGCACACAAGAAGTATACTGGTTTGTCTCACCCAGAGACTATGTCTAGTTCTTGGCAAAAACCAAGTTTCACTAACTTATCTAAGTTACAAGTATTTTTTCAACAAGCCTTTTCAGGCTCAACTAAAGTAGTCTTTAACTTACCTCTCCAAGCAATAACCCAAGTATTTTTTGAATCAAAACCTCTTCAGGCTTCTACCAATTTCTTAAAGAAAAGGTTTAATGTAAGTTACCTCACTAGGTTTAACATCTTAACAGATGAATATACAATGAAAAACAAATAAAGTTTTTACGATCAAAGTATTACAAGATGAAAGCTTTTTTGATAATAGAGATTTTTTTTCAGTCAGCTAACTTTTGAAACTAAGTTCTCTTCTTCTATTTATAAGCTTCTCCAAAAAGTATCCGTTGTGAGTGCTTGTAGGGTACAGCCTTCATCTATTGGAAAGAGTCGTTGAGGCATTAAATGCAGCATTTAATGTCTTTCACCAACCTGTCACTTGATAAGATAACACGGTCTGTTTATCTTTACCATTCTGGTACTTAATCTCGTAGCAGTGATCATATCTGCTTTTCCATTTTGACACCCACACACACATTCCTTTTTTTTTTGTGTAAATTGATCTTTTCTCGATAGTAGGTACGTAGACTTCATTTATTTCGATGTTGTTTACGCTTTTACAACTAACAGGTGTGTAGATCGTTAGAACATCGTCTAAGAGAAGTTAACTACTAAAACTTTGAAACAAGATCAAAGACGGTACACAAGTAAAAGATCAGACGAAATGATCATAAGATATTTGAGTAACCAGACGATTGTTGAAAAGCTCTTTTTATTTGTTTGTTATTATCAAAACATTTGAGGATTATAAAATCGTCCTTTGTCTTAACAAGAGTGTTTTAAAAAGTTATTATTTAATAAAGTATTTTTAGGAATTATTTTTATTCTCGTTGTGTCAAATGTCTTATCCTAGCTTTATATAGTGTATTTAGTTTTATATTTATATTTTATTCCTTTCAAATATTTTTTTTAATTTAAATTTCAAATTTAAATTAATTTAACAACTAACTCAATTTTTTTCTCAATCATCTTAAAGTACTCTCTTTTTTATTTGTCCATATACTTGATTTCTAATAACCACTTATCTCTTTCAATCTATATTATTTATTTTTATTTCTAAATTAATTTCAATATTTTTTTAAAATATTATTAATAATTAAAAAAATCTTGTATTACAATATAATTATTTACCATAAATATAAAATATAATTTATATATGAAAAAAAATTTATTTAGTACAATTTTTTTTACATAAAAACAAATATTTATCTCATATATTGCATAGATTAAAATAATAGTTGTAATATTTAAAAATTGTAAAAATAATAAAGGACATACTTAAAATATATTTTTTTAGAAAAACAAAAAGATTTAGCTCTTTTAAAATGAAGATGTGCATTAGAGGTTAAAATACACTCACGATCATTGAAAAAAATAATTAAAAGTTGAGAATTAGAAAAAAATTAAATACATATATAACAAAATCTAAATTAATTATAATCTCAACTATTAATTTTCTAATTAATAATTATTATTACACTTTATTCTTTAAAGGCAACTTCCTTTACTTACAAAGGAGCAAAATCAAATTTTCACCAAAATGGTCAAAGGCAAATTATACTGCCATTGCAATTTGCCAAATATATATCCTTCTTGCACCTACATAACACCACATCCACCACTGGTTTGAGAAGAGAATCACAACCCAAGAAGGAAAAAAACAAAAGCATCCATGGAAGCTCAAGCTCTGCTGACCATCACTCTTCTAAGCCTCTATGCCTCAGGCACGCACATATTCTCTTTCTACTCTCCTACTTTATCATTTTCATACATATGCAAATTATAATAAACCATTGTTTTATTCTTCACTAACAAAATTGTTGTATATATACACATGGGCATGTTGTTGCAGGGGCATACTCAGCCAAATTCACATTCACAAACAATTGTCCATTCACAGTCTGGCCCGGAACCCTAACTGCTGGTGGCAAACCACAGTTATCATCAACAGGCTTTGAGCTTCCTTCCAAGGGTTCGATTTCCTTGGATGTTCCAGATGGATGGTCTGGTCGATTTTGGGGACGAACTCAATGCTTCAACGAGCCATCAGGGAAATTCACATGTGGGGGTGCAGATTGTGGCTCCGGTCAAATCGCATGCAATGGTGCAGGTGCCATCCCACCAGCATCTCTAGTGGAACTCACACTAGCCTCAGATGCCAATGGCCAAGATTTCTATGATTTAAGCCTTGTTGATGGTTTCAATTTGCCACTCTCATTGACCCCACAAGGGGGTGTTGGTGGGTGCAACACCACTAGTTGCCCTGCCAATGTGAATGGCGTTTGTCCACCAAATTTGGCTGTGAAAGGTGGTGATGGAAGTGTCATTGCTTGCAAGAGTGCATGCTTGGCCTTCAATACTCCACAGTACTTGTTGCACGGGTGATTTTGGTAATCCTCAAACTTGCCAGCCTAGTGACTATTCGAAAATGTTCAAGGGCCAATGTCCTCAGGCTTATAGCTATGCTTATGATGATAAAAGCAGCACTTTCACATGTTCTGGGAGGCCTAACTATGCCATCACTTTTTGTCCATGATTTTCTTAATTAGTTATACTTTCGGTATAAGTAAGGGTTCATAAGTGTATGGCTTGAGAGAAGTTGCAAAATGAAATTAATTTCTATAAAATTGTACCAAAAGTACGCAAGTAATTATGAAATTTACTATGTTTTGGCTACAGAATATTGAAATTTATGTTGTTTAATTACTTCTTTTAGTTCAAGCATATATTTTGCTTTAATTTCATCCTTTACTTAATGTGGCAAGGAAATGTGTTTGAAGCCGGCAAGGTGTTTGATGCATGATTCTCCACAGTGCCAGCTACTTTTTTTCTTTTTTTAATCAAATGTAGTATGTTGGATTGGTTCAAGGTTTGTTTGTTTTGTGTTTTTGAGAATTTCTTTAATTGAAAATATATTTTAAAAAGTTGGAAAATGATGGGTAGATACTCAAACTCAAGTAGACATCAAGAAAAATAATGAGTGATAAGAGAAACAAGTGTAAGTATGATATGGTATGAAGAAGAAAGATAAAGAAAAAGATGAGTGTTAATGAAATGTCTGAAGCAATGAGGTATTCATGTATCATTACATAAAAAAGTTTGAGGTAATTAGTTGAGCCTTTTGAAAATAAGTTAGAATCCAAAAAATAAATTAATCTTTTTTGGGAAATTACAAGAATACCTTCTAAAGTATGTCTATATATATAAGTCAACTGGCCTAATTAATAAGTTAAAATCCAAAATATTAATTAGTGTTTTTTTAGAAATTAGAAAAAAATACCTTCTAAAATCTCTCTCTCTCTCTCTCTCTCTCTCTCTCTCTCTCTCTCTATATATATATATATATATATAAGTCAATTAGACTTGAGAAGAAGTATTAATGTAGCACTTAATGCTATTAATGTAATATTTATACAAATATATAAATAAATGGCTTCTTTCTTATATAATATGATACAATTTTGTTATTTAATTAAGATTTTAAGAAGTTTAGATTATAAAACATATTTTAAAAAAGAAATTTTCAAATTTATATTTCTATCTATCTATCTATATAAGTAAATTAGACTTGAGAAGAAATATTAATGTAACATTTAATGCTATTAATATAATATTTATATAAATAAATTGATTTTTTTTCTTATATAGTAGGAGAATTTTTTTATTTAATTAAGATTAAAAAATTATTTTATAATACATATTTAAAAAAGTAAAATTTAAATCTATATATATATATATATATAAGTTTATATAAACTAGACTTGAGAAGGAGTTTAGACTTGAGAAGGAATATTAATGTAGTATGTAATACTATTAATGTCACAAATATATAAATAAATAGTTTTTTCTTTATATAGTATGACACAATTTTATAATTTAATTAAGATTTAAAAAAATTAGTTTATAAAACATATTTAATTAATATTTAAAAATAGCTTATAAAACGTGTTTAAAAAATAAAATTTAAAGTATATTAATATAATATATAAAAATTTATATATATATATCTAAAAATAGTTTGAGGTAATTAGTTGAGCCTTTTGAAAATAAATTAAAATCCCAAAAAAAAATAGTGTTTTTTCGAAAATTCAAAAAATTCCTTCTAAAATATATTGTATTAGTATTTTATTCTATTCATTGCGCAAGATAAATATTTATTTTATATAATTAAATTTATAATAAATAAATATTTTTAATATATAAATTATATTATAATTAAAACTTATAATAAAAATTTAAAACAAAAAAAAGTTAATTTTGCCAATCTTAAAATCAATTTTTAAGGACAACAAAAGAGGACTTGAAGAATCAACATTGAAAAATGATCATTTCATATCGAGGGTATGACTTAAGTGTGTTTGGGTGAGTGTTTGCAAAATTAATATTGAATGAAATTGATTTTGAAAAATTGATTTTGATTAAAATTGAGTTGGAAGTAAAGTGATTTATGTTTGTATATTATTATTATTATTCTAAAAGCAAGTTATTAGTAGTAAAATTCAATATAAAATTTTGATCCAACGCAAAAACTACTTAAAGAGTTTAAGTTGATTCAAGATCTAGAATCAATTTCTTAACATGAAACAAAATATGTGAAGGTTTTTCTAAAATCAAGGTTAACAAATATTTCAATGTGATTTTGGATAAGCCAATAAGAATCCAAACATGCACCAAGTTTTAATCATGACAATACTTGAATCATCAAAATTATTAATAAATTGAATTTGTATGCAATGATTATAATTATTTTAATTATACATTTTTATGAATTATTTTGGTAGAAAAATAATCTATAAAGTGTTGTTACATAACAAAATCCTATATATAGAAGCATATCAAATGAGAACTATTCTTATTGTTAAAAATGAGAATTACAAATGTAAATCATTAGATTCTATTTAAAATGATCAAGATTAAAAAAAATATACATGACTTTTTAAGTAGTCATATGACTATTAACTAACTTTTAATCTTAATCAATCATTTATGATTATATGGTCAAATTTATAGTTCTCATTTATCAAAACAAGAAGAATTCTAACTTGATACGACACACACACACGCTATCATATTATACATTTGAGCGATTTAGTCATGATTTATCTTATTATTATTTTTTAAAATTTTGTATTATTCAAGCCAACTTAAATTTGAATTTGATTATAAATTGATATATACTAATTTAATTAGGTGATTTACATACAAATTATTTGTTATATCTAATCTATTACTTTATTACTTCGTTTATATAAACTTTACAATTTAATTATGATATTTTAAGTATGAATCATTTTAATTAGAATTTGATTTGATTTAAGTCAAAATATTATTCATTTATAAAGTGTTAAAATTTAAATTAATGGAAAAGATAATTAAAATTATATTAGGTCAAAAGACAACAAATTTTATATTAATATGTGTGACATAATTCATAGTGGAGTATAACACCAAACTAAGTTTGGTCAATAATAATAATAATAATAATAATAACAATAATAATAATAATGAATAGAATTATTTAGTAATATTATAGGAATGATTTAGTTTGATTTAATTTTTTATTTGGTTTATGTAATTACCAATAGCATAAATAATAATTTGTAAGTTGATTCAGATTAATATTTAATTTGTTAAATTAATTAAAATACGTAAATTAAAGTTGTTAAAAAAGTATTTAAAAAGGAAAACGAATGAATAATGAGTCGTTAATTTTAAAAAAGAAGCAAGTGTCCGTTGGTGAACATTCAATTTCTGATTCCAAATTTATTATCATTTATTATATTCCAAAATGTTGCAACACGCAACGGCCTTTATATTGAATCATCCAAGGAGAGTGATCATCGATTCATTTGATTCCAATTGAGTAGAGGAGAGCGTGCGAGCGGTGAGAGAGAGATGGAGAAGAAGAGAGGAGTATTACCGGCGAAGGAGGCATTCGAGAAGCTTGAAAAGGTTGGAGAAGGGACATATGGGAAGGTGTATAGGGCAAGAGAGAAGGCCACCGGGATGATCGTTGCCCTAAAGAAGACTCGCCTCCACGAGGACGAACAAGGTGTCCCTCCCACCACTCTCCGCGAGGTTTCCATTTTGCGAATGCTCTCTCGCGATCCCCACGTCGTCAAGTTAATGGATTTAAAACAAGATCACAACAAGCAAGGCAACACAGTGCTCTACTTGGTATTTGAGTACATGGACACCGATCTCTATAAATTCATTCGCTCTTTCTCTCAAACTCCACAAGCCATTCCACCCCAAACCATCAAAGTAATAATAATAATATTATGTTTATAATTTTAACGTCTCTATCTATCTATGTTCAATATTCGCTTCTTTTCAATCAATTTGTTTTGGTTACAGTGCTTGATGTACCAACTTTGCAAGGGCGTTGCTTTCTGCCACAGTCATGGAATCTTGCACAGGTACTTAACCTAACCTTCTCTCCTTCCTTGTGTCCTTTCATTTCTCTCACACTTGAACATATATAATATTATTATTATAGTCTTACAACATCTTGGAATGTAAATTGAATTTTTATTTATTTATTAAGGGACCTGAAGCCTCAGAATCTGTTGATGGACCCAAAAACAATGACGCTTAAAATAGCTGATCTTGGACTCGCTCGAGAATTTACTGTGCCAATTAAGCAATATACACGTGAGGTAAAAAGGCAAGACAAGAGAGAGAGCCCCATTTTTTTAATGTTTGTTTTCCTCTGCCTTTGTATGCATGCCAATATATATATATATTTTTTCAGATACTGACCCTGTGGTATAGAGCTCCTGAAGTCCTCTTGGGAGCTACCCATTACTCAATGGCGGTGGACATGTGGTCCGTTGGCTGCATATTTGGTAAGTTATTTCCCGTTTGTATATCATTATCGTTAAAGAAATTATTAGGTCGTTCAGACTTTACCTAGGCTAAGAATAGATCAATTATTAAATCCCAAGTAGAAGTTTCTTTTACCCATTTCTCTTGGTAATCTATTATTAACAACTTCGTCTTAACTATTTTCACTATAAAAAATGTGACCATTTCTATTCACAATTAGTCTCAAACAAGAGAAAAGAAAAAAAATATTCAGAAATATTCACAATATGTTTTTTATGGTAACTGGATTTATAAATTATGATCAACAAACAATCCTAGTAGCAAGGTACATTGGTCAAAATTTCATGATTATCCTATCTCACGCAAACCGATTACCTGTAACTATACAATATCCTTATAAAAAAATAATCTCATCAGACCTAAATGTTTATGGTCTTAACTAATATTTATATAACATAGCATATTTAAATTTTACGATTTACAAGAAAGAATTAATTACACTTAATTATATGTTATCTAAAAATTAATAGAGACTATAGTAGTTTAGAACTACCTAATAATTTTTTCATTATCAGGTAGAGGGTTTTCTGATATTATTATTTGCATCTATCTCAATTGTATATATATATAGCCGAACTTGTCACCAGACAAGCACTATTTCCTGGTGATTCCGAGCAGCGACAACTCCTTCGTATATTCAGGTGACGCGTTTAGCAATAACATAAATGTGTGTGTGTGTGTGTGCGCGCTTCATTTTGTATATAATTGTTTCTACCCTGTTTGTGCAGGCTATTGGGTACTCCTAATGAAGAGGTGTGGCCAGGCGTGAGTAAATTAATGGACGGGCATGAATACCGGCAATGGAACCCTCAAAGTCTGTCAACGGCTGTTCCAAGTTTGGATGACCTTGGACTGGATCTCCTATCTGTAAGTTGTTCCTCAACCAACACTTTCTAATTCTAGAACCTACTCTTCTTTGTTGTTTCATTCTATTTTTCTCTCTTTTCTTCTCAGCAAATGTTGAAATATGAACCTTCCAAGAGGATTTCTGCAAAGAAAGCAATGGATCATCCTTACTTTCATGACCTGGAGAAGAGCCACCTTTAGAAACAAATTGATTCAAGATTTGGACGTAGAAATGACTATCAATTTACGTAGAAACATCCTTCTCTGACCCAGTTTTTTTGGGTTTTTTTTTTTTTCTCTTTTTAAGAAGAAGTTAGGTCAAATAATTTTTTACAAAAGCTCTTAAAAAAAAGGAGAGCTTATTTTATTAAAGAAAAAAATAAAGCAATGAGCTTAATTTTTTTTTACTTGAATAATTTACGTAAAACTTTTCGCCTCGAATCCCAAGTTTACGGGTGAATGTCTTTATAAAGGGGTTTTAAGTTAAAAAAAAAAAAGAAAAAAGTTTAATGGTTATGTACTGATTGTAAACAATTTACACTGTCATTCAATTAAAAATTACATTTGTATGACTTTTAAGTAGTTAGTGTAAAAGTCAATAAACTTATCATACATGGTAATTTGTAATTAGATGACAGTGTAAAACTGTTTTATACCGTCAATGCATGACTTATTTTTTCTAAAACAAAAAAATTGATAAAGAGTTTCTATTTTTTTTTTAATCCTTATTTCTACTTTTTAAGTAGAAAAAGAAAAAACTAGGTCAAACAAATCCTTATGCATCTCTCCGATGTGTATTCTAATTCGTTTTAGGACGATTTACTTTTGCTGTTTTATTTTACTAATAGACTAAATGGCTAATATAGTATTTACCATATTATATGAGCTTATTAGTAAAACCATTATTTTGTATAATAAATAATAAATAATTTTTAGAAAAAAAATGACGACGCTAGGTTTGGAATCCAAAATGGAGTAGTTTTTTTTTTTTTTCATAGATATCCATCTTTATGAGCAATACTGTTATTGTTTGAGACACAATCAGGCACTAAATATGAGTACTTTTTTCAGCAAAGATTCAAACCTTAGTATAAAGTTGCTTTTTTATTATAGAACACTTCTTGTTCTTTTTTTTTTTCCCTCAGTTTTTTTAAGCATTTTACGTCTTCTCAAAATATATAAACTCTTAAAAAAAAGGCAGCAAATAAACATCAAATGTCATATATATTGGAGAAAAATATATTAAAAAAATACATATAAGCTTACCTTAGAAGAAAAAAAATAATTCAAATAAAAAATGATGAAAAGATAGAAATGTTTAAAGAAAACAAAGAAAGATATACCTCTTGTAAAGAAAAAAAAAAAGATATATAATAAACATTATAAAAGAGAATAAAAGAAAAACTAATCTTGTTTTAAAGAGAAATACATATTCTAAATCTTTTTGTATTATTTCAATAGTTGAGAGTGAAGAAAGTGTGGAATAATGTCAACAAACAAATTTTCGATAATAATTATTAGAAAAAATATGTAAAAGGCATTCAAATAGAATTGAAATAGATAGAATCTTATATTAAATAAAGAATAAAAAAATTGATAAATTTGTGCTTCTTACTTGTATTTATTCCTCCATTAAAAGTAGAGGTGGCAAAATGGGTTTGACCTGCCTGATCCGCCATTTTTTGCGGGATGAGTAAGCTTGTAAAACCTGCCCCAACCCACCAACCCAGCGAGTTAACCTGCAATCCGCCACTTACTTTTTTTAAATAAAAAAAAAATCCCTTCTTTAGTTGTTGTATAAGAGACATTAATGAAAAGAAAGTAAAAGACGCTTCGCAAGCACTGCTTCGCATTCGCAATGTTATACTAAAAAATATAATGACAATAATGACACATGCGTCTGGGGTTAATTCTACTTGTAATTAAATACAATTCAATGTTATATTAAAAATATAATTTCTCACACTTTTAAATGAAAAGTGTTATTTATTTTCAAGTGTCATGATCAGTGTTATTTATTTTCAAGTAAATTATTTTTATAACTTTTGAATGAAAAAATATAATCTCTCTTTCATATATTTAATGTGTATTAAAATAATAATAAAATTATATGTCAAACAATCAAAGATTCAAAGTGATATAATGTGTATTAAAATAAAAATTATCTAATCCAATTCAATTAAATGATAACAAAAAATATTCAAAGTCAATTGAGTTTTTTTTTTTTTAAAAACTTGGGTGGGTTGAAAGTAGGACGGGTCAACTCGTCAACCCACCCTTTTAAACAAGCCAACCCGTTTTTTTGTACAACCAGCCAACTTGCTCATTATTCTTTGGCTGGCCAACCCGCTGCTAAGCGGAGAGGGTTGAATACTCCAACCCATTTTTTGTCGGTGGGTTAACTCGCTAGCGGGGCGAGTTGGGGCAGGGTGGGTCAGTCGCTTTGCCACCCCTAATTAAAACTAAATAAAATAAATAAAAAAGTAACAATGAAATAAAATAAACAATAATGTATGCATAGGATTTATAGTTATGTTGATAAGATAGTTTTTTGTTTTATGGAACTCGAAGTATACAAGATTTTTTTATTTGATTCTGTTATAAATTTGAATTAAAATATATATATTTGTATCATTAATTAATTTGAATTGGGTTATCAACTTGAATGTTTAATTTATGAAAATCATATTAATTACAATTACCTTAATTAATATAATTATATATTTTTATGAATTAAAAATGAAAAAATATTTATATTTTAGTGAGAATAAAATTTCAAGATGCTACTAGATGACATTTATCGGTGTCACAAACCTTCGATATATGTGTTTGTATGTTAGTATGGTTACCCGTGCGATACACATTTTTTATTATGTTTTAAAATTCTGAAGTTGTTATTTCAATTTATGTTTTTTACATTTTCTATCTTCTCTCTCTCTCTCTCTCTCTCTCTTTATATATACATACATACATATATATATATATATATATATATATATATATATATATAAAAGATAGAAGATGTAATAAGCATAAATTAAAATAACAACTTTAGAATTTTAAAACATAATAACGTGTATCGCATAGGTCACCACACTAAAATATATAATAATAGAATTTTAAAATGACCTGTGCGATACACATTGTTATTATGTTTTAAAATTCTGAAGTTGTTATTTTAATTTATGTCTATTATATCTTCTATCTTATATATATATTGTGTGTGTGTGTGTTAGTATGGTGACCTGTGCGATACATGTTTGTTATTATGTTTTAAAACTTTGAAGTTGTTATTTCAATTTATATTTATTACATTTTCTATCTTCTATCTTCTATATATATAAATTAATAGCTATCTTGAACAAGAGTTTTTTAGTTGTAATTCTTTAACGAGAGCGTTTTTAACTATCATTTTTTAATGAAAGAATTTTTAAATTTTTTTAACCCCTCATCTCTTTCAATCTATCATTTTCAATATCTTTAATTCTAAATTAAATTTTAATATATTTTTTAAAAATTATCAATATATTTAAAAATATTTATTTATTATAAATTTAAGTTATATAAAATTAATATTTATTTTGTACTGTGCATAGGTTAAGATATTAGTATTATAAAGAACAAAAATAAGTTAACTAATCTTTTATCTAACAAAACCATTTCAATACTCATTGTTTGATGGGGGTTCTTAAAATCAAGAAGCCTGTTATTCCTGAAACAATGTCGTTCAACAATGTAAATCTCCCTGTCGTTGTCAACAACTAATTAAATTTGTATAAACAATGCAAAGAAAATAATCCTGTTAATTTCATTGATATAATGGCAAATTTGAACTCTATTTGGACACAATTTCCATGAGCATCATTATCCATTAAATCCATTAAATAGAAATAAAAATAATATAATAATTTATTTAATCTATGTATCTAACAATAATATAATATAACAATCTAATACGTGGTTGTTATCTTATAGATTATCTTATATCAATACTATGGAAAAAAATTAATGATTAATTGATTTTAAATTTGGTGAGAATTGATATATTAAGAGACAATAGATTATGTATTAATAGACAATTTATTTATTTAAAATTAATAACTAATTGATTTTAAATTTGGTTAGAAATTATATATTAATAGATAGTCTATTTAATTAAATTAATGACTAATTGATTTTAAATATGGTGAGAATTGATACATTAAGAGACAATTTGTTTAATTTAAATTAATGAATAATTGATTTTAAATTTTGTGAGACTTGATATATTAACAGACAATCTATTTAATTAAAATTAATGATTAATTGATTTTAAATTTGGTGAGAAATTACATATTAATAAACAATATATTTAAATAAAATTAATGAATAATTGATTTTAAATGAGGGAGAGTGAGAATTGATAAATTAAGAGATGGTCTATTTAATTAAAATTAATGACTAATTGAATTTTAAATTATATAAATAATAATATATAATAATGATATTAATAACAATATTTATAATGATTTTTAAACAATTAGCAAGCTTTGTTGGTCAATTACTAAAGAAATAATAATATTATTAGATAAATAGTAATAACGATAACAGTAACAATAATTAAACTTTGTTATTATTATAGTTCAAATATTGTTTTAATTTAAAATTAAATTGTATATTTAAAAATTAAATGACAATAATTTTAACAATATTTAAACATTTTTATTCAAAGTTACAAATTTATAATCAACATTTTGATATAAAATAAATTAAGATAATCACTTTTTTTTTATAATCATAGTAGTACCAAGGTGTAAGTAAAAAAAAATATATATTTATAATCAACATTTTATAAATTGATGTATATTCAATTGAGAGACATTTGCCACCAAAATTCAATGTTCTCATGATTGCATCCATGCTCCTTCACTACCTCCTCTCCGATTTTGTATATTTGACTGAGAGGCATTTGCCATCAAAGTTACATTTGGATAAAATAGTCATAATGCTTATATAAATTTGAATAAACTAATTATAGAATGAAGCTTTTAAAACCCAAGAAAAAACTAGCAAACCCAAGAATAAACTAATTCTAGAATGAGATTCTAGTTTTGCAACATATGCTCTTATAGAAACATAGCCTCCTTAGAAAATTTAACAACATTACCCACAACATTCAAAAGAGTTTGCATAAGTCATTTTTCATCACTAATGGCATGAGTAGGCAGATCAAGAATAAATATGTAATTTTTTCACATATTCTATAGGGTTTATTAGTTCAACAACATGCATTCAAGATAAAAACACATGAAGATTATAGTAAATGCAATTCACGATAAAGACTAAAGAATTATGTTACTATTATTTCAGAAACATGAAATAGAAAATCTTATAGCAATTATCTCTCCCAAAACACCTTGATTCTATTGTTAGAGAAGTGTGAGAAGGCAGATAAATTTTAAAAAACAATTATTTTCATAAACAATTGTTACTTAAGATAAAAAAAAAAAAAAAAAAAAGTGAGTCAACTTAAGAAACTCTATTGTATTTCAAAGTTATAGATACACTCTTACCAAGAATAATAACAAATTCATATTTTCAAAAAGAAAACCAAAACAAAACTCAAGCCTTATTATTATAAAACTAAAATATAATATAATCCAACATTAGATATTGAAATTGTATCTCAAAACTTTAAATCATAAACAAAAATTTAATTTTGCAAGAAGGTAGGGAAATGAAGTTTTGTAATTAGTATAAGTTAAAATTGTGTCTTTCTCACCTTTTTCACATGTTTTGTACTAAAAACATAAACTACAGCATTAAATAGTAAGATTAAACAAAACATTTTAGGCAAACAAAACAAGTGATGAATCAAGCTCTTTAGGTCTCTCTAGTTGCTGTTTTCGCTAAGCAATTGCCTCCTTTGTTGGTTTTGGAATTTTTCGACGTACACTTACGATATGCATAAGCACACTTTCAGGCAAAGATTTTTGCTGCATCTTTTCATCTTCCTAAGAGTGGTATATGTCGAACATGAGGAGTCACGTATCAGTTGAGAGAACGTCAAAATGTGTACAACATAAATAAAAGAATAAAATATAGAACATAAATTAGAAAAATAAGTATTTAAAAAAAATTTAGAGTATTAAATAATCAGAAATATATAGAACATAAATGAGGAAATTTAAAATGATTTTCAAAGAAAGGTAAAAGAAAAATTGTGGTGCTTATCCCTCCTTCAAACCAATTTTTTTCATCTACAAGGCTTAAACTCGAAACCTTGCCTAAAGAATTTGAACCCAGTTTCACTTGAACCAAAGACATGTTAGTATGTTAAAAAGAGTTTATTCAGAGGGTGAGGAATGATGCATTGAATACTTGATTTGTTGAAATTGACAAATTTGTAGTAAGAGGGATAGGGTGCAAGATTTTATTACCACAAACATGAACATGAATGAAGAAAATAATATTTAATAATTTAATTGATTGATTTAATCAGAATATATACTAGTTTTAATCACCTTAATTACTATAATTTTATATTTTTATGAATTAAAAATAAAATAAAAAATTCAGCTTCATTTTGTTGGGAAAGAATTGGCATGGTACTAGCACGTGGTATCTATCTACATAGCAAAACCTTTATTTATAATAATATAATTGGTAGAATTACATATTTACACTTTTTTCAAAGGTTTTAATTTCATATTAGATGTGACACAATTCACATTGATAGATTTATATTTGATTGAAAGTAAAAAAAAAATATTTACTATAAAAATTTAGATAATTTAATTATGATTTATATTATTTTTTTATTGCTTTGATTATATAACCTTTATATTTTCACTATTTTGAGTGTGATTTTAAGTATAAATTAATTTGATTTGAAGTGTCAATTTGAATACACTAAGTGCATGATCACATTATCTCATCCCAGTTTCCTTTTTTAATAAGCAAAATATATTTGATTGATTTAGTCATAATTTAATTTAATATTATTTTTAGTTTTGAATTATTCAAGCCAATTTAAATTTGGATTTGATTAAAAATTGATAAAAAATAATTTAATTGGGTGATTTACATACAAATTATTTGTTATTTATAATTTAATTGTGATATGTTAGGTAAGATTCATTTTTAATTAGGATTTGATTTGATTTAAGTCAAAATATTATTCATTTATGGAATTGATATTTATAAAATGCTAAAATTTAAATTAATGGAAAGATAATTAAAATTATGTTTAGATTAAAAATAAACAAATTTTGTAATAATATGTGACATGATTCATTTCGCAAAATAACACTAAATGGATCTAAAAAATTGTCCATAATAATAATAATAATAATAATAATTGTCACATGATATTATTAGCCTATTAGTAAAACATTTATTTTGTTTTTTTCTTTGTACAATGGCGGCAAGGTTAGAGCCTAGGATTTTGTGTATACTACCTCAACCTCCACCACTAGGTCAACCCTAGTGAGTTTAACCCTTTATTTTTTTTATAATAAATGATAAATTATTTTTAGAGATAAAACAACTAAACATAATATTAACGTTTGGCTTGAGATTCAAAAACTGAGTAAGGTTGCTTTTGTTTTTTTGTTTCCTACAGTATACTCCTTCAGAGATAATACTATTTAAGGCATAGTTGAACACAAAAAGTGAGTGCCTTTCTAAGCGATGATTTGAACCTTGGTATAAGGTTGCTTTTTTAATATAGTAGAATTATTGTTCTTTTTTCAATTTATTTTTTAAGCCTTTTGCGTAGTTTCAAAATGTATAAACTATAAAAAAAAAAAAAAAAGTTAGCAAATAAAAGTCAAATGTCATATATCAGAAAAAAAATTAGCAATTAATAAAAAGATATATAAGCTTACCTTACAAGAAAAAGACAATTCAAATAGAAAATGATGAAAAGATAAACTATTTGAAGAAAAAAAAAAGAAATATCTCTGGTAAAGAAAAAAAAATACAAATACAAATTATAAAAGAGAAATAAAAGAAAAAATTCCATAAAATAAAAAATATTTATTAATTTAAATATGTTATAAATTTGAATCAAATTTATATTAGTGGCATCAATTAATTAATTTGAATTAGAATATATAATTTTATTATTAATTAGAATCTTCAAATCATGATTGATTACATTGATTAAATATATCATAATTAAATAAATTATTTTATTTATTATTTTGATCACTTGGTAATTGATTATCGTAATTATAAAAATATTCCATAAAATTTAATAAATTTGTTACCATATTATATAAAATCAAAATTTAAGATTTAATAATTTAATTGATTGATTTAATTGAAACATATACTCGTTGTAATTACCTTAATTACTTTAAGTATGTATTTTTATGAATTAAAAATAAAAAAATCAGTAGGAACAAAATTGATGCAGTGCTATCACATGCCATCTCCCTACGTGGCAAAATATTTTTATAATAATATAATTGAGCGCCTTAATTATTATAATTATGTACTTTTATGAATTAAAAATAAAATAAAAAATTTTAGGGGCATTTTGGAGAGAAAAAAATTGATGTGGTGCTGCCACTTCATGAGATTTGGCTATGTAGCAAAACATTTTTTTATAATAATATAATGGATATAATAAATAATTTATTATTATTTATTATTATTTTTTTTAGAACTGATATAATTGATAATTAATTATATTTTCTTTTTTTTAACCAATATCATCTAATTAATTTTTTTCCCTTATAATAGTGGAGGAAAATTATGTTTATTAATGGATAGGCATACACTAATCAATCCTTCCCAATATAGGAGAGGTTGTAAATTTGTAATATTTAAAAATTTAAAAATACTAAAAAAGAATAATATCCTTAAAAATATTTTTTTTATAATGAAACAAAACGAACAAATAAATGAGAATGAGAAGCCAAAATTGTAGGCTTATCATAGGCAGATTATATTCCCATTTCAATTTACCAAATGCATCTCCCTCTTGCATGTATATAACACCACTTCCACCATTGTTTCATCACAAAGCCGAGTGTAAGAAATTAAGGAGGAGGAATGTTGTGTCGAGGCAAAAATTACTGCACTGAAAGTAAATTTTGTTGGATCTCTAATGCAATTCAATATCTAGTTTGCTTTCCAAGATTTACATAGCGACGTGTTTGAATTCGTACACTTGAGGCCAAAAAAAGTTGAAGCCTCATGATCAATGCCTAGAAAAATACAGAGCAAAAGGAAAATATAGAAAGAAAAAAAAGAGAGAAAAAAGTTGTCAAGTAGAGAAATGTTCTCTTGGTGTATCAAGAAACTCTCACTGCCACTCTTTATATAGTGCAAAAGAAATCAGATTGTTGGCAACAAATTAATGATAGCTTTTAATTCCTTTTAAAAAACAAACAACTATAATTAAATGGCTAATATAGCCATTTGAATAAAAACCAATGTATGCAACAACGCATTTTATTACCTTTAAATATGTGTCGGGGGTTATCTTTATCTTTATATATATATATATATATATATATAAAGGTTTTGGAGGGTTTCAATGACATTAATTGGTGATATTAAGGTTTCAGCAATTTTAAATAGGATTTCTTAGGGTTTTCGTTAGGATTTTGTAAGCATTTAATTGTAAATCTGACATAAAATATGGATTACCCATAATTACATCAATAAAAACATGAAAACAATTTATTGCATGAGAAAGCACATCAATTATCTTTATCTTTATATATATAAAAGAAAGATTTTGTAGGGTTTTAGTGACATTAATTGGCGATATTAAGGTTTTAAGCAGTTTTAAATAGGATTTCTTAGGGTTTTCGTTAGGGTTTTGTAAGAATTTAATTGTAAATCTGACATAAAATATGGATTACCCATAATTACATCAATAAAAACATGAAAATAATTTATTGCATGAGAAAGAACATCAGTAATTATTAAATTGTAAATTTGATGTTGAATATTGGGTACTCCTCTTTTTACCCAATTTTCATAAGCATAAAAACAATCTCATATACTTATATTAAAATATATAAAATAATACCCATATATATATAAGTACATTTATTGCAAATATATTAATTAGCTTTTTCAACAGCTTTTATAACCAATTTCAAATGATAATCAATATAATCAAATTTATTATGATTTATAAAAATCAATTTGAATTTCAATGTGTAACATATCTTTATTTTTATATCTTTATATATATAAAAGAAAGGTTTTGTAGAGTTTCGGTGACATTAATTGGCGATATTAGGGTTTCAGTAGTTTTAAATAGGATTTCTTAGGCTTTTGTAAGCATTTAATTGTAAATCTAACATAAAATATGGATTACCCATAACTACATCAATAAAAACATGAAAACAATTTATTGCATGAGAAAGTACATCAATAATCATTAAATTGTAAATTTGACGTTGAATATTGAGTACTCCTCTTTTTACCTAATTTTCATAAGCATAAAAACAGTCTCATATACTTATATTTAAAATATATGAAATAATACCCATATATATAAAAGTACTCCCTACAGCAAATGTTTTGCTTACGGGTAATCATAATATTGAATATTATTACGGCTAATTCATACTATAATCTGATTAAAACTGATTTTTAGGTTTAATTATATTTCTATAAATTCAACCTTTAAGTAGTTTAAAAAAATACTCCCAAGACCAATGGTTGAACTGGAACATCAACAAAATCTTCTTCATGAGGGGGTGTTCATAATCCAATAACAATCCCTTACAACGAGCTTGACAATGACAAGCTCGGGTGGTAAGAGATCATAAATGAGGAGCTTGGGTGGGAAGTGGTCATAAGCAAAACATTTGTTGTAGGGGGTAATGCATCGATAAGTGTTTCATTCATATTGTAATTCTTAAATTTTAATTTTAAGAAGAGTGTCCAACAACAACAATTTCTTACAATTAAATTTATTTAATTGCAGTTGATACCCACCAAAATAAGTTCATCATTATTTGCATCTGACATAACACAAGATTAATTTAGTCAATGAAACTGGCAACGAGTATCAATGTACAATAATGGATTTTGAATGTACAAGGGATTATAAGCGTTACATTAATGTTGGTTGGTTAAGAATAAACTGTTCCCTTAGATTAACTGAAAGGGACCGACTGTGTTTTTGGTGGGTAGACAACTGTCACCAACTACATTTTTGTATTATTCAGAATAATTAATTTATTTTTTCTATAATGGGTTTTATTTTTGAGTGTTTTCATATTCTCAGATATTTGTAGACTAATTAATTTATTTTCAAAATTGTTAATTTTATAATGAATTTAATCTCCCAATTTGATCAACTTTACAATGGAATGACTAATTTGTTATAAAATTGTTAAGTTTTAAAAAAATGAGAAAATAGGTTATGCACTGACAGTGTAAAGCAACTTTACATTATCATCCAATCACAAACTACCATGTATGGTAAGTTTGTTAACTTTTATAATAACTACCTTAAAACTCATGCTAACGTTGTTTTTTGATTGGTTGATAGAGTAAAAGTTTTTACATTGACGGTGCATAGCCATTAAACTTTAAAAAAATTATACATTTTTGTATTATTCAAAATAATTAATTTATTTTTTCTATAATGGGTTTTATTTTTGAGTGTTTTCATATTCTCAGATATTTGTAGACTAATTAATTTATTTTCAAAATTGTTAATTTTATAATGAATTTAATGTCCCAATTTGATCAACTTTACAATGGAATGACTAATTTGTTATAAAATTGTTAAGTTTTAAAAAAAATGAGAAAATAGGTTATGCACTGACAGTGTAAAGCAACTTTACACTATCATCCAATCACAAACTACCATGTATGGTAAGTTTGTTAACTTTTATAATAACTACCTTAAAACTCACGCCAACGTTGTTTTTTGATTGGTTGATAGAGTAAAAGTTTTTACATTGACGGTGCATAGCCATTAAACTTTAAAAAAATTATGCTGTTTTGATATTTGACAAATGCTTATACAACATTCTTTTTTTAAAAAAAATGTAATGACAAATGTTAACTAATATTGTAAAGATACTGATTACTAAACCAAAAAACTTATTTTATTAAAATAATATTAATGCATTCCATCATGCGTATTTTAAAATATAAATATATTATTTAAATATAATATAAAATTACAATATATATATATATATATATATATATATATACAAAATCAATGTTTATAATCAATTACTGAGGTAATCAATATAATCAGTTTTAATTACGAGTCATAAAAATCAATTTGAACTTCGGTGCATAATATATACTTTAAATATTATATAAAGTACTATTTAGTTTATATGATTAGTTTTTATAATCAATTTTAGAGGTAATCAATATAATCAATTTTTATTATAGGTCATAAAAATTAATTGAATTTCAATGTACTATTCATTAAATCAAATATTGACTAATTTCAATCAATCAAAAATTGACGTATTTGACATTAATATATTAAATGAATTAAATAAGTAAATACTACTCATTAATATAATTTATTTTCATAATAAATTTCATATTAATATATTAAATCAATTAAATAGGAAAATACTATTCATTAAATCTATTATTGACTAATTTTAATCAATCAATAATTTCATATTAAATTGTTTTTGAAAAGAAATTCTAGTATAAATTTCATATTAATATATATATATATATATATATATATATATAAAGATATAAAGATTACTATATTAATATTAAATCAATTAAATATGAAAAATAGTAATCATTAATAGTAGTCATCAATTTAATTTGTTTTTGTAATAAATTTCACATTAATATATTAAATCAATTAAATATGAAAATAGTACTCATTAAATCAAATATTGATTAATTTCAATCATATATTACCCATTAATTAATAATTTTCACTATTTCTATCTCAAAAAGAGATAAATTATATTAATATGAAATTTAAATAACATATTGATTTAAAGCGTCGATATAGAAAAAAAATGACAATGAATATAATAATTATTTGATTTATAATATATATAAAAATAAATATATTATTTTATAAAACATTGTTTATAAATTTTATATTAAAAAACATTATCATTTATTGTAGATTGAATATTCTTAAACAAATAATGAATTTACTCTATAAGCCTTTTTGTGTGAATGAATTTTCCTTAAATCAATTACATAATGATTTCAAAGTGAAATATTTATTTCACTAAGGGAATAAGTGTCAACTGATCTTTCTTATTGCATAGTTTTTAACTGATTTTACATTATTTTTTGACAACAACAGAAATTAAAGAAATTGCCAATATATTTTCATATATATATTTATATTTACACTCCTCACAATTCACCCTTACATTGCAAGGGTCCACAGTGTAGTTATTATATATAAGAAAGTCAAACGTTTGAATTTAAGAAGGAATATATGATACTTAATTGGCATTATTTATACACAAAGAATCATAACTCTAGAGGGAGGAAAAAAAATAATCTATGGAAGAAGTCAAACGTTTGAATTTAAGAAGGAATATATGATACTTAATTGCCGTTATTTATACAGAGAGAATCACATGTCAAGAGGGAGAAAAAATAATAATAATCCATGGAAGCTCAAGCTCTGCTGGCCCTCACTCTTCTATGCCTATGTGCCTTAGGTACACACATTCTCTTCTTTTTCTCTTTTTTTATCGTTTGATCAATCATTAGGGGTGGAGATGGGTTTGGGTCGATTTAATGATTCGATTAATTCAAACCAATCTGAAAAAAAAATATCAGGTTGGTTCGGATCATCGGATTGGTTTAAATATCAAATTTGAGATGTAGAATCCAAACCAACCTGAATCTATATTATTTTTAAAAAAATAAAATTTTTGTGTTGTATAATTTTATAATTTTATGCTGTATGATTCTATAATTCTATAGTTTTTTATATTGTATAATTCTATAATTCTAACTTTTAAGATTATTCATCAATTTTATTTTATTTTATTTCAATTTCCTATTTTTTCTATGTTTTATTTTTTAATCAAGTGATCCAATGAGTTGATCCAAACCAACTCAAATGTAATCAGGGTTGGTACGGTTCGGGTTGTATATTTTTTTAAGAATCCAAATCGATCAAAACCGACAATAATTGATTGGTTTGGATCTAAATATACCCCAAATCTAATCCGACCCGACTTGTGTCCACCCTTAAATCACATATCGTAGAATTAAGGATGACAAAGTATACTCGGACCCTAACAATATCCGCAAAAATATTTGCAAATATTAATGGGATGGGTGTGGGTACCCGCACCTATTACATATACATATAAATATAAATATAAATATAGGGCTTTTCAAATGAGAAACCTCTTGAAATAAGAAACAAGAACTATTAATAATAACCATTGGACTACAATTAAAAATAATGAATGGTTGAGATTACAACTTAATTGAATATCTCTTAAAAAATCACCATTGTCGCCGCCTCCACCATCGCGGCCACTACAACCATTGTTGTTGTCACCACCGCCGTTGCCACCATTACCACTGTTGTCGTTGCCACCACTACCACCACCGTCGTTGCCACCACTGTCGCCTACCTTGCCACCACTGTCGCCTACCTTGCCACCACCATTACCACTATCATTGTCGCCCTTGCAGCCACCGCCAACACCGCTATCGTCACCACCGCCACCATCACCATTGTTGTTGCCACCATCATCATCACCGTCACTGCCACTACTGTTACCACCACTATCAACACCACCGCCGTTACCACCACTACCACCACCACCTTTGGCGATGGTGGTGGCGACAGTAACGGCAACAATGGTGGCAGTGGTGGTGGTGGTGTCATAAGAAGTGACTAATTAGGTTTTAATCTCGGCCGCAAATTTGTTTTAATTATGATCCAAGGGTTATCATTGAAAGTTCTCATTTTTTCATTGTAAAAGTTTCTCATTTTAAACGTTTCATATATATATATATATATATATATATATTATTAATAATTAATTTAATTACTAAAACATAGTATTGATTGGTAAAAAAACCAAATTAGTATTTTAAAAAATCAATTTACCAAAATAATGTAGAAAAAAATATTTTACCAAAATGGGTTATTTGTAGATGTATAAAAGGCGCCGATGGCGAAACAAAGGAAGGCGCTGGTCAAACCAGTGCCACTTATTCAATTACTATAGTAAAAGGCGTTGGTTAGACCAGTGCCTTCTGTGCAGTCAATCAGACTGGTGCCTCCTGTACTGACAATTCTATTTTCAAAAAAACGCATACTCCGTATTTGCGTGCATGCATTATAATATCAAATATAGGCTTTTAAACCAAAAATAATAATAAGATAAAATTTTTTCACAGATGAAAAAATAATTGTATTATGTTTTTAAGGTTAAAAATAATTTTAATATATTTATACGTTTTTAAGTTATGTATATATATATATATTAAAAATATATAATTTTTAATATATATTTTTTACGTTATGTATATATATATATCTGTGTGTGTGTGTGTGTGTGTGTTTTAAACTTACATAAATGTGTAGCTATAATTTAGATCATAATTTGAAATTTAAAAAAATTGTTGTGAATTTATTTCATATTACAATGCATGTGTGCGGATATAGAGCATGTGTTTTTTTGAAAGTAAAAAATTATCATATGCCAATAGTGCAGGAGGTGCTAGTCTGACACGTTTGACTGCATAAAAGACACTGGTCTGACCAGCACCTTTGACTGCACAGAAGACACTGGTCTGACCAACGCCTTCTACTACAGTGGTTGAATAAGTGGTGCTAGTCTTTTTTTTGCATGCACCGGCACCTTCTATACATCTGCAAACAACCCATTTTGGTAAAATGTTTTTTTTCTACATTATTTTGGTAAATTGTTTTTTTTTTAAATACTAATTTGGTTTTTTACCCGTATTGATTATTGAACGGTTGAATCCTAACTTTGTTTATCTGTTCAAAAGCTCTAATTCTATGAAGTCCAAACGCTAAAGCTAGCCAAGCTGCTGTTGTTTGGTTATGACTTATGTTTGAATGATTTAAGATTATGTTTAATTGATTTAATGTTATGTTTGGATGATAAAAAAGTGAATTTTTAATTTAGTTGTAGTAGCAAGTGTGCGGATGGATATATAGGTACCTAGCGGGTATGAAGATGAGAATTAAAGTTACTATCCGCACTGGTATGGGGTGGATACAAATATTTTTTCAAATGCGAGTATGAGAACGGGGTACTATACCTACCCATTGTCATCCCTACGTAGAATGCACTCTGTAAATTGTATTCCCATCCAATCACATATTGGTGTATATAATTAGTTTATACTAACTTTAAAAGTCAGACTGAAAAATAATTTCTAATTGGTTAATAATGTAAAAAAATTGTTTTATTCTTCTCTAACAAACTTCTTGTATGCAAACCGCATGTTTTTGTAGGGGCTCACCCAGTCAAATTCACGTTCACAAACAATTGTCCATTCACAGTGTGGCCAGTTACCTTAACTACCATAGGCACAGAGTTGTCAACAACAGGCTTCGAACTTGCTTCCAAGGCTTCATATTCCTTGGATGCTGAAGCTAAATTTGGTTGGTTTGGTCGATTTTGGGGACGAACTCAATGTTTTAAGGACCCATCATCAGGGAACTTCACGTGCGGAAGTGGAGATTGTGGCTCTGGTCAAATCACGTGCAATAATGCAGTTGATAACCCACAAGCAACTCTAGTGGAACTCACACTAAGCCGCAATGCTAGTAGTAGCACTGCCCATGATTTCTATGATATAAAACTCCTTGAGGGGTTCAATTTGCCCGTGTCAATTGCACCACAAGGGGGTTTTGGTGTGTGCAACACTAATACTTGCCCTGCCAATGTGAATGCCGTTTGTCCGCCAGAATTGGCTATTAAGGGTCATGATGGAAGTGTCATTGCTTGTAAGAGTGCATGCTCGGCATTTCATATGCCACAGTATTGTTGCACCGGTGATTTTGGTCCTATTAAGTGTAAGCCTAATAAGTACTCAAAAATCTTCAAGGGGCAATGTCCTCAAGCTTATACATATCTTTATGATGATACACCCGGGACCGGGGATTTCATTTGTTCTGGGAGACCTAACTATACCATCATTTTCTGTCCATGATTCTAAAGATTAGTTCTGTACTTTCAATATGTATTGTACAATAAAAACAAATATTGGCCATTAGAAGCATGGGCTCTAATATGTATGGTTTATGAGGTTGAAGATTGAAATTTCTATACAATTGTACCTGGTGACGGATTTACTTTGATGCTTGGGGGGCCTTCACCCCCCTAACTTTTTTTTAAAATTTTAAAAATTTTAATATGTATAATACTTTAATGTTAGATTAATTATTTTTATTTAGCAGATTTGGTTGTAGAAATAATAACATTTAAGTGTTGTTTATTTTTTCTATTTTTTGATAAAATATTTCATTTCCTTTTTATAATATTCATTGTAAAGATAATGACATTTTTTTTATTTTTTTAGACAAGTATACTATTTTTCTTTTTATAGTCTTTATTGTGGAAATGCTTATATTTTTTTTATCTTCATACAAAATACTCGAATATTGTAATTAATGGTAATACTAAATTTACTTAATTTCAAATAAGACTTAATTGACTTAAAAAAATCCAAGAGACTAAAAGACACATAATACAAATTAAAGAGACTAAAAAGGTAATCAAATGTTTATAAAAAGGTAAAAGGCGAATGAAAAGGTTACACAAACTAATCTTTATGTTACCTTAAGGTTGTTCCATAGATTGCAGTTGCAGTTGATTTGGATAATTACCAACCCGTTTAAATCAATTCCAAAGCTCGAAAGGAAGAGAAATAGGCAATAAAAGATGCAGTCGGTTTGATCATAACATTATTCCATTGATTACAGTGATGGCAAAACGGTGGATTAACGTCTAGCAATATCAATTATTACACGGAACAATATAGCAAAATTCATCAATATACAACCTGCCCATTGGAGGGTTGAAAAGAATGAATTTCCTTTGATAAAGAATTTCATTTCTTATCCTGACTTGTTATAATGCCTGTGGAGAGCTGTCATCAAGGGACCAAAATTTAACAAACTTGAAAAGCAACTTAAACAAAACAACTATAGATAATGATGATGTTAGTGGTTAAGGCTATGATATGATCAGCAACTCTACCTTATTGTTGAGAGATCATCAAAGACAGTTTTCATGTCAGGCCTGTCAGATGCTGGAAGGATGCATCTAAGAGCCACCTTTAGCATGTCATCAAGAATTCTAGATGGTCTTTCCCCATTATGCTTGTCCACTAGAGACCTATCAAAGCACTGGCTAGAACGGTCTTTTTCAGCCAAGAACCTCACCCAGTCAGTGAGGTCAACCACCCCTGGAATCCCAGAAACTATTTCTCCAGAATTTCTTCCTGTTAGGAGCTCTAACAAGACAACTCCAAATGCATAGACATCACTTGTCAAGGAAGGGCATGGTTTGCTTGATCTAGCAAACTCGGGAGGCCGATAACCGAGTGCACCGGCATTCAGAACTTGCTCAGCAGTGCCAGCAGCAGTGAGTATCCTGTGCAGGCTGTAGTCAGTAAGGAGGACATTTCTGTTGGGAGCTTCTAGCAAAATGTTTGTGGATTTGAGATTGCCATGAGGTATGGCTTTCTCTTCATGTAGGAAATGCAGACATTGCGCCACCTCTACAGCCACCCTGAGTCTCTCATCAAGAGACAAAGGATGGAGATTTCTTTTATCTGCCTCTGCAGAAAAAAATTGAAACAACTCAATAAAACAGAAGTATTACCACCGAAAAGTCTAGGTTTTATGCTGTAATCAAACATGAAGCCATAACCTTACCATAGAGATAAACGTCCAAACATTGAGCATTCATGTAATTTGATATAATCAGTTTCTCATGTTCCTGTGGCCCCAAGTAGTAACCCTGAATAGAAACCAGGTTTGGATGCTTGATAGTCCCAAGTTTCTTTATTTCCCTTGCCAACTCTTTTTTCCCTTTAGTTATTCCTTCTCTTAACCATTTGACAGCCAATGCATGACCAGAGTCAAGTGTAGCTTTGTAGAGTGTTCCATGACAGCTCCTGCCAATAACTTCAGCTAGAGCACATGAAAGTTCTTCTGCAGTTAGCACCAAGGATCCGTCAAATATATGCAAGTCACCAACCAATTTATCTGGAGAAGATACTTGGAGGGAAGCAGGATTCTCAAACTTATGGCTTTTAGAAGATGAAGGATTTGAAGGTGACAAAATAGACATTGGAGAAGACATTCCTTCCTCATTCTTAACTAATTCATGATGACCAAGATCCATTGGCTTCCTTACCATTGGTTGAATGTTTCTTGCATCATCAGCAGACCCCATTTGAGAATGTGGTAATGCTTCCAAATTTCTGTAAGGTGCCTCTATATTTGATGTGAAAGTACTCTCTTGGGTGATGCCTCTTGCTTCATTCTGTTTAGAAGTCCTTTCTTTTTGATGATGAACCTTATAATAAATTATTATACCCACAAAAGCCATCACAAAAGCACCAGCAACCAAACATGCAATCAGGGCAATCCTTGTTGCAGATTTTTTATGTAACCGGTGTTCTCTAAAACCTAAGTTGGGAGCATCTTTTGGTGATGATTGCGAATGTGGAAATATCAGCATAGTATTTCCTGGATGAAATGCTGATTCAGGAAACTGCTTTAAGTTTTCTGGTACAACACCAGAAAGATTATTAAATGACACATTCAATACTCTCAACTCATCTGGAAGGTCATCAGGAATAGTACCTTCCAATTTGTTGTTGCATAGATTGAGATATGCCAAATTGTGAAGCTTACTCATATTTGAAGGAAGAGTCCCACTCAAGTTGTTGTGTGAAAGATCAAGAAACACCAGACTATAATTTTCAGCAGAAACTAATGGATTATTTGGAGGTTGAAATTGAATAGGAATTGATCCAGAAAATTTATTGTTGGAGAGATTAAGATTAATCAATTTGGTTGAGGTGAAGAAGCCTGGTAGGAGGAACCCGGAAAGCTGGTTGAGGCTAAGATCAATCTCTTTTAGTTCCGGATATGTTCCCAAAATTGGTGGGAGAAAGCCCTCCAATGAATTATTGGATACCTTAAGTGCAGTTAACCTTAAAAATTGAGAAGTTTCGTTTGGAAGCATTCCTCTCAATGAGTTGGTACTTAGCTGAACAACTTCCACATAGTTACCCCAATACCGGATCCTTGAGAAATTACCTGATAGTGTGTTATTACTCAAATCTATGATGGCACAGTGGCCTACCCTGAGAGGTAAGGGGCCAGAGAATTTGTTTGAAGATAAATTAAGCTTCCTCAGAGTCACCGAGGTAATAATTCCAATGGGACCTACAAATAGAGTTTAAATTGTAAAAGAGAAGGGTAAGCAGAAACTCATTGAATAACACATATTTTGAACCCATGTCATATGTGATTTTATGATAGTATGACTAAAATTGATGAATTAGTTAAAGTAGACCAAGATTTTTAAGTGCAGAATAGATTGTTTGTAACATGTAGCATACTTTTGGACAGATTTTGAAAGCACTTCCCATAATGTTTCTATATAAAAGAATAAATGGCCTCTAAAATGTAAGGATTAAGGGATGAATACATAAAAACTTTATAACCTGGACACCAACTTCATTGCAGATATAGGTTACCACATAAGAATTTTCTGCAAGGTCTGCCAACAGTTGCATACCTGGTTGCATACTATCCAAAAGATCCCCTTAAGAAGGTTTAACATCAACTACGTTTTCTTCCTTATCATGTTTGGATTTCAAACTGACTCCATAAATCAATATATTAGACTGATGCTGATGATATGCAACCAAAATACTTGTTAATTTTTTAATATAATGTGTCTTTTATAATCAATGCAGCTCTCATGTGTATTTCGTTGAAGTATAATTTATCCATCAATAGGTTGAACCATGTTACAGAAACTTCAAACTGGAGAAATATTAAGATTTTTTTCAATTTGATTACTCCACTATTTCATATACAGGTAAGAAATTTATGAAATAATTTTTAATCTTTCAGTCAACATTGATCAAGAATAGACTTTCATTTCAGTTTGGTGACCATATAGTACTTTCTTCTACAATCTTTCTTCCTAGAACAGATAGAGGATGTGAAAATATCTTATTTATTCCACAGAAGAAAAATCCCCAAAGGGTCCATCTAAAATAACTAAAATAGTAGAATAGGGCATCAGAAAGAAAGTTGCAGTTTCATATTTCAGTAACCAAACAGCAGCCTGATATGGGTTTAGGTATACACTTATATAAAAAATGGATAAGTTTTAACTTTGAAGAAAGAATATGATTACAACTTAAACGGAAAACATAGAAGGTACCTTCAAGCTTGTTTTGACTAAGATCCAGTTCAGACAATATCATTGAACTTTCCTTCAATAGAGCTTCTGGCAATAAACCAGTCAACTGGTTGCATGCCAGTCGAAGAATCCGTAGAGATACCACAAACGAGAAGGAAGGTATATTACCCTCTAACTGATTATTACTAGCATCGAAGACCTCTAAATTGTCAAGGTATGGCATACCATCATGAGCAAATAACTCACCACTCAAGGAATTATGGCTAATGTTTAAATATTGAATTGAGGAGAGAAATGACTCATCTCCAATTCCCAAATCCAGTGTACCAGAAAACCTGTTGCTGCTCATGTCAACATATAGCACACTACCCATCTGAGAAATGATATGCATAATATCCCCAGAAAAGTTATTCGTGTGCAAATCTAAGTACTTCAACTGCTCAAGTTTGTGAAACTCAATAGGAAGAGTACCTCCAAACTCATTTGAAGAAAGATTCAGATATACTAACTTGTGCAATTGAACGAAGTTAGAGAGTAACGGCCCATTAAACTTGTTAAGGGACAAATCAAGATATTCAAGTGATTCCATTGCACCCATATGTAAGAGATCTCCTGTGAACTGGTTGTTCACAGCTGACAAGTTGCGAAGCATTGTAAGGCCACTAATTGCAAGGAAATTAAACTCGCCAACCAAACCAGCATTATCCAGAGTGATTGATATAACATTGCCTTCACTACACAATATCCCATACCAGTTCTGAGGGCATCCATTGGTATCTAAAGACTTGAAATCCCAAGAATTCACAACTAATCCAGAAGCGTCCTTCTGAATACTCTTCTTGAATTCAAGGAGTGCATCAATATCTGAATTCCCCAATCCAATATCCACCAACAACAATAGCATCAACCAGATAGCCTGCATACCTTTCCCAGTAGCTCCTAATCCAAGCATCAACGACACAAACATATATGACTATATGAGGGAATGTACCACATTGGAAATGAGAGCAAAGGGGCAAGCAAGTGTACAACAAAAATTAGAAGGCAGAAGATTAATTTTAAAACACATTACTATATAATGTAATATGCACATACATATAAAGGCCAAAATGTCAACAATGCAGCCAGAATATCACTTCTTGTTTATATAATTAATCACCAATCTCAATTAAAAAAATGAAAAAAGTAAACTTAGGTTCATCACTAGCAATAATTGTAATAATTATTAAACAAAAAACCTACCCTTCTTGCTGCACAATCATAACACTCCCCCCCAACCCCCCCGCCAGAAAAAAAAAAAGGAAAAAACAATGATGCATTCTTACGTCTTAATTCACAGGAAGAACAGTGGAGTAATGAAGCTTATACGCGTAACAAAAGAAGCAACAATGTTAACCAAAACGAGTAGAAGAGCAAATTCAGAAGGAACAAGGGAACCCCAGTAAGTTTCTGCTGTTAGAAAACGAATGATTCTGAGCAGAGGAGGTTATAAATCTGAACAAGGAGGTGAGTAGGGTGGAATGCAGTGTGGCAAAGAAATGATTAAGGGAAAGTTTTGATTTTGAGAGAAGGGTAGAAGCAGAATAGAGTGATAGAAGAAGAGTGAGCGACATTAACTGAGAAACATGTTTGGTAGGTTGCTGTGTTTATCATGTCATGATTAGCAAAATCATGTCATTGAAAAAGAGTTGTATTATTCCTATTTTTTTTTATCACATTTTTATAATTATTTTTTCTCTTTTTTTTTTATCACATTTTCTATTTTAATATAGTATATTTTTATCAATCCCTCTTGCGTTATTAGAAAAGTGACGTAAACGTGATGTAAAAATATAATTTTTCACAAAAAAAAAAAAAGTTTCTGGGAGAGACTTTTCAAGACGACGTCGCTGGTTGTCCCTAGATACAAAGTCACTAATTGTATGACCTCGTTAGCTGGACCTTTGACTTTGGTAAACTTTTAACTACAACACAACTTTCTTTCTCGGTTTATCATCATAAGCATCCCAATGCAAAAGCGCGTGCTGCCATTTTCAACGCTAAGCATCTTAGTGGTAGAGGTGCTCTATTTTGACCAACGGATAATCCTGTATGAAGTGGGTTAGGAACAGTAAAATGTCGGTTTATTTAAACACAGATTTGGTTATGTGGGTTAACGAACTAGCTCGCAATTTAATTGCATTTTTTAATTAGTTTTTTTTTAACTATGTTATAAATACAAAGTATTTATTGATTTGCTGGTAATTAATCTGCTAGAAAACTTTGGCTGACCACTTTTACTAAAGTCTTTTTTCCTAATCACGTTTTTTTTTCTATTCACAAGATTAAACCTGAAAACTTGTTTAAGAGATCTGAGTCCAATATCACTCAAACCAACAACATGTTGGTTAATTAGTATTTGTTATTCTTTAGTTTTATTAGTAGATTTGGATAAGTATTATTTGATGTTTAATTGATATATATTGACATTTGTTTTAGTATTTGAATACTTATAACTTCTTGATGTAAAAGGTTAAAGATATTAATTTTTTTATAATTTATTTGATGGTTGAGTGATGTAGATGATTTTTCTTTTTTACCTTTTATCATTTTATCAATTTATACATATTTTTTTATAATTTTTTGTTAATACTATGTTAGATATTTTTCAGTTTTTATTAATTTTTTTAATAATTTTCCAATTTTTTCAATTTTTTATATTTTTTATAAAAAGAATTTGTGAGAATACTATGGAAGCATTTATGTATGCACAAAGCTAGTTGAAACATAACAATAAGGTAACAAACAATGTACTAGTATATTTATTTAATTAGAGTTGTTCTAGCTTAGTTTGATATTTTAATTAGATACTCTAATCCTTCGTTTTCTTGTCATGTTCTAGTTTCTATTGGTATTATTGGACCAAAACAATATCTAGACTTAAGAGTTAAGTGTTTGCATGGATATGGAAAAATTGATTCTAATGATGAGGTAAAACAATTTATCTATTTGTGTTCTTTTAACCTTAAAATATATAACTATAAACTAATTAATGTCAATGTATCATTTCTTGACAAGTCTTGGAAAGTACCAACACATGATATCTAAGTTTAAGAATTAATTGTTCTAAAAGTTTATTGTTATATATATGTTTGGATGATTTAATGTTATGCTGGGATGATTTAAGGTTATGTTTCTAATGTTATATGGTTATGACTTATGTTTTGATGATTTAAGAATATGTTTAGATGAATTAAGAATAAATTTTCAATTCAGTTGTAAATTTTTTTAATTAAGATTTTTATATTTGATTTATTGGTACCCAATGGGTATGGGAATGAAGATTAAAATTGTTATATACACAAGTATAGGGACGAGTACAAGAATTTTTTCAAACGCGAGTATAGAGACAGGTACTATAGTACCTTATCTAAACCCTACGCATTGTCATCCCTAATTTGTCATGTGTATTTTTTAAACAAACACCCAATTTGGTCTATTTAATCTCTAAAATAATTATCAAATATTTTTTTAAGATTATAAATATAAAAGATTTTAAATTTTATTTTTTTAGTACATAATTAACCTTTGAAAAAATAAATATGTACTAATTTAAGTTATGTTTAATCTAAATGTTATTTGACAATGTTTTAATTTTTTAGGAGTGTTAGTAACACATTATTAATTATTGGTTAAAATTTATTGAAAATTATAAAATAATGATAGAGGTTCATTAAATAAGATGTGGAACCCACATAATTTTGTGATTTCTAATAAGCTTTAGCTAATAAAAAAGAATGTGTTCAAAAAAGTGTGTTGCTAACATTTTCTTTAATTTAAAAAAGATAACTTGCGAAAAAAGGAGAAGAAAGAAGGGGGGGAAAAAGGCTTGGGAGAGAAACCAAAGAACACAACAACAAAAAAGAAAAAGAGTAAGGTGAGGAAAAGAAAAAAGGGAGAAAGAGAATATAAAGTGAGGAGTTTAAAAAAAAAAAGACATTTTTTTCTAAAAGTTTTTTCGCTTATTTTTTTTTATTTTTTATTTTTTTATAAAATCAAACTGCTTATTTTTTTCAGTAGATTTTAATAAAAAAGAATGTGTTTGACTCAAATTTTTCTTTTAAGGAGAAGAGAGATTCAAAAAACTTATGTCAAACACTATTTTACTTACTTAAACAATCAGTAATTATTTAAATTATTTCTCAAAAATATTAACTAAAATGAATAAACAACTAAAATATCTCCATTTTAATTTTGAGGGATTATTTGATGACCTTTTCCAGTTTTCCTTTAAAGTTTTTTTTTTTTTTTGTGAATAAATGGGGCTAAAACCCCAAACTAACAATTGTAAAAGAATACAACAGCTGAAGCATCAACTAACAAATGAGTCTAAAGCCTAAAGGGACGGACTTAAAGTTAAATTAAATTGGGTGATTTTGTTTTTCAAGAGATTTTTTTCTTTTTTTTAAATAAAAAAATAGAAAAAAAAAACAGAACACGAGAAAATTAGAAATTGGTTTGCCGGTATTACTTAATGAAGATAGAAGAAGTAACACTCATCAAGTTTTATAATTTGTTTTTTTAGTACAATAAGTTTACTTGTCAAGCTGGGAATCAAATGGGAGAGAGAGAACTATGAAGATAAGAAATAAAATAAAAATAAGATAGATAACATATATATATATATATATATATATATATATATATATATATATATATAAAAGTTAGTTAAATTACACCTTTAATAATTTTTTGTATAATGTAAATTTAATCAATCCAACTATTGAATTGTGTAATATTATCTTCATGATCATGTATATCAAATTTCACATCATTTAGACTTTTTTAGATTTGTTATCTAACATTGAGTATTTACATATATTTAATACTATATTGTACGTTAAAATAAAGTGTGTGATAAACTATTAAATAATTTTGGAATTGTATAAAATTTTGTATACTTAATCTAATTAATAAGAATATCAAATTTAACGGTTGGATTGGTTAAATTTGCATTCTACAAAAAGTTATTGAAGGTGTAATTTGACTAACTTTGATACCTAATGTCAACGGATCCTGACTCTATATATATATATATATATTGTCAAAGACAATCTTATTTGAGTCAGATAGGATTATTATGGGTAACAAAGTTTTCCTTCTGAGTACTTAATGTAGCTACATATCCAAAATTCGAACTTGAACTCATAGGTGAAGAGTTAATAATAATCATTGATCATATTTAATCAAATTTAATGAACCAATTGTATTTTACAAAGAATTAAATTGCTCACATTAATTATACTTATTATACAATTTTGATAATTTTAAATTAATAATATATTTTTTAAAATTTTAATACTTTTAATATGTACACGCGTGCGCGCACACACAGACATACATATATATAATTTTATAATTTTTTTTAAATCAGTTACTTTAAAATATATTTCATGAACAATAATCATTAAATGTAATAATTTTATAAATATGTAGTTAAATTTAAAATAACTCCTAATATTATATTTTAAATATAATTATGGATAAATCTATCTATTTAAAATAATTCATATTATATATATATATATATATATATATATATATATATATATATATATATATATAATTGACTTGAACTAATGTGGGTCATTGATGGAGACTTGATCTTTACAATAGTTGTTGATTGGATCTAATCAAATTTATCAAAACTAATTATATTTAATGAAGAATTAAATTGTTTACATAATGATATTAATTATACAATTTTGATAATTGTAAGTTAATATATAGTTTAAAACCAAAAGATGATAAAAAAAAAAAAGGTTACATATATAAATAATATAATAATGACATTAATTATTATATTAATCATTATGCTCAAATTTATTTATTTTTTAAATCAGATACTTTAAAAATATATTTTACAAACAATAATAATTAAAGTGGGGTTTAGGCCCTTTCCATTCACCAAAAAAACAATGATAATTAAAAGTAATGATTTTATACATATGTAGTTAAATTTAAAAAAATTCATAATATTTTATCTTAATTAATGATTAAGGATAGAAATTAAAATAAATAAAAATCAAGTGATTGGTCTACAAGAAAAATTTAAAAATGAATTGACAATATATATTGACTAAATAACTTCCGCAACATGTGTTTTATATATTATTTACATGCTTACACATTTCAATAGTTTATGCACTAACAATGTAAAGAGTTTACACTATTATCCAATCATAAATTGTCATATATGATAAGTTTGTTGGGTTTTACAATAATACCTTAAAAGTCATATGTATCATGATTTATAATTGATTGATAGTATAAAGTTTTTTACATTAACAATGCATACAAATTAAACTCTTAAAAAATCATATAATGATGTATTTTATCTTAGTGATATAATGTTTTTTGAATATTTTATTTATCATGATAATATAAATTAAAATTAGAGTTTAATGGTTATATACTATCAGAGTAAAAAAGTTTTACACTGTCAACTAATTAGAAATTATCGTTGGTATGACTTTTAAGATAATTATTATAAAAGTCAAGTAACTTACCATACATGATGAGTTGTGATTAGATGACTGTGTAAAACTGTTTTTCATTATCAGTACATAGCTTATTTTCTCTTAAAATTAAAGTCATTACAAATTGTTTATTTCATTCAATCCTTTTGGTAACAATTAATGCATGCTTATATATGATTTGCCTTCTCTTGTCGTAAATTTTGTTCTGTGTCTTACCATTTTGCTATTTGATCACCGCAGCTCTTATAAATTTCCTTCCTGAATTGCAAAGTGATGAAGCTGACATTAAAGTCCTTATCTGAGGAGGTTTTGTACTTTAACTCATCTAGTTACGTTACATAAATTTAAAACATACTTGATCCCAGGTATTCAATTGATTTAGAATTGTATATGTGCCAAAATTTTATAGATTCTAGGACTCTTTCTCAATTGTTTTTTTTACATGCTAATATTTCTATTTTCTGTGAGTTCATTTAGTTAAATCTGATAAGACCTCTAGTTACATAAATTCATCTTCAAACGGTGTTCAAATGATTTAGAATTGTAACAAAATTTCTAAGGAGATGTCTCCCGAAACGATTTTGCTCTTATAGATAGAGGTGACAAAACCGGCTGTTCAGCCCGGGAGGCTAAGGGGTGAAAAGCAAGCTGAGTTTGGCTGGCTCAAATTTTTTATAGACTACTTTTCTATTGACCTTTTTTTTTTCTTTAACTTTATTTAAATTTTACAAAGTAAGAAAAATAATATCGAGCCAAATAGGCTCGATAATTTTTGGGTCCACATTTTATGGGGCCTGGCTTGACCCATTTGACCTAGTTCTTTTTAGGCCTCAAATTTGAGAGTCTAAGCCAAGCTAGGACAATTTTGATAACTCTACTTTTAGAGAACACTGAAGACCCAAACACTCTTGGAAGGGCTAACAATGCTCACGTAGAATATGTTTGTTCTTCCAATTTGCAAACGTGTTGTTTGACCGGATACGCTTTTCCCTATGAGTAAAAGCATAGACTTTGTGATAACAATAAATTGTTATCATAATCTATTGAAATTTTTATAATTTAAGTGTACTATTCTGGACCCCCTTTGGGCCTAGTCACGTAGTCCGAGGTTCATGGTAACTAATTTACCACCTTGCTGTTATATAAAACATTATATGTCTTTAGATACAAATCGGAGCCTCATTATTCATCTCTTACAGACACTGACTTAGGCATCGGAGTGTCTTTACAAATGACAACCAGGTGCTGTCACTCGCTGGAGCCGCCTAGAGCATCTACCCCGTTCGAGGTACCAAAATACTCTCAAACATGTACATATATAAGAAAAAATAATATTGACGTCAATCTGTGTGTTTACATAGACAAGAAGAACATAACATTTTAGGAATGAAAGAATGGAGGGATGACTTGCTAAAAGAATTGAAGAATCGCGCTAAGTTACCTACCTCTGTTCCCCATCATCCTGTAATGCCAAAATATTTTGGCCATATAACTAAGCATGGGTAATACTTTTTAGGTTTGTTGGGACATGCAAGGTTTTGAATGAAGTTGATAAGATGTTGCAATCTAACAAGAAGACGACATTGAAAGGTGACGATCACACTTTGATCTAATTAATCCTTTATTGCATTTTAGTCTAATAAGAGAAAATCCGTTCTTAGACCTGCCCCTAAAGTTGTGCATGCACGTGTACCCTGACTAGGTCATAAATTATGTAGGTTAAAATTTGCTCTTAAAACAACGAAAAATTGAGTCTAAAAATCTGTCTGAGAAAGTTCATCGTTACTTTAAGGTCTCTCAATTAATCTCTCTCTTTGGACCATACAAACTAGCATTCTTGAAAGAGCTTGAAAAGATACATATTTAAATTTTATAAATGTTGCAGGTGAAGCAACAACTTAGAATGTTGGAGAACATAAAGCAACAGCTCCTACTTGGAATATCCGAGACCGGAGAGAAGCTAGCTGAAGCTGGATTTTTCGTCTATATCTCTAATTACCCATGCTAGATCACATTTACTCCAGGATATGGATGACTAGGGAGTACCTTGATTCCCTATCACCCCATATCCCTACCAAATATATTTTATCATATAATTGAGCATGTGTAATACTTTTTTCAGTGTTCCTTGCAAGTTTCAAATTAAGATGGAGATGGATGATTTGTTGAAAGCTTCTGGAAAAGACAATGTAGAAGGATGATGATCACAATTGACCTAAACTTGGTTAATCTTTTGTTCCACTCTAGTTTAAATGACTAGAGAGAAACTTCATTGATTAAGCCTGACCCTAAAGTTATGTGCTAACTAAGCCATGAACTGTGCAGATCAAATCTGAACAGTTGCCTCTAGAGAGAGTTTGTCTGAGACTGGAGTGTTAAATGATGGCAAGTAATTAGAAGTGATGTTAGTGAACTACATCATATTTATTGTTAAAGTAGTTTAAAACAAACCTGTTATATTGCGCTTCTATTGATAATAAAGAACAAGCTATATACTTCAATTTAGTTACATGACGGTCATTTGTAAGCGTTTCATAGTTTTCCTCTCTTTACAGAGGATCCACTTAATAGCTAAAAGGGTATATGAATAATGGGTTCCTCTGTTTTCCTCAATTTGTTAATGATTTGGTACTGTTGGTTTCTTTAATTGCATCTTTAACATAAAGCAAGAATTTTCCGTCATATTTTTGCACTTTTCTTTGTTCGTCCCATTGGCAGTCAATACTAATCAATATTAATCAACATGTTCCCCATCATATTTTTGGGTGTAGGTTTGAAGTTTATGAATTTGAAGTTATGGTACCAATCTAATTCAATTACTCTGATGGTAAGTTTTGCCAAGATAAATATATGAAAAACTATTTTTATTACATGTTTTCGTCCAATTGTCTTGGCAACAAGTTATTCAACCTTATGGATAAATGCATTTATTGTGATATAAATTATTATGTTAATACTTATTTTCGTTATTGGTAGATCTAAGGTGATTCATGGCTTCAAATCATCTCTGAACATCATGTAACCTACAATGGTAATGGATCTAGAGGCAAATGTGTTTTTCACAAAGCAAACTAGAAAAACTTGCAATTGGTAAACAATATGAGTGTCATTTTTACTAAAAAATGAAACTAATGGCAATTGATCCATACCTAAATGTGCTTCTGACAAAGCAAATTAGAAAAGCGATGGATCCATAGCTAAAGAGAAGCAAACATTTTATTTTGTGATAAATATAGACTAATTTAATAATTTTTCAAAATAAAAAATAGAATTATAAATCAATATACATTTAATATTTTTTATTTTTTATAAATATTATATAGTTCTCTTAATTTAAAAAAAAATATTACTCTAGGCTGACAAACGCCTAGAATGGTCCAAAATTATCAACTAACATCAGCCCAATAAGTATAAAGCTCAACAACCATGTGTGATCTATGTACTCGTATATAGAGTAGTGAGAGTGCTCACATATAGAGTAGTCGTGTCTCAAAAATACCAGCTACTTGCGAGAATTAAGTAACGAAATGATTACAAATCATTCCGTTATCGCAAGGATTTGCACGATCATGCAGAGGGAATTGACACATATATAACATAGGGGAAAACCCAATTAAGGTATTCAATATTCTCCATTTCTCACCTCTGGACTCTTACGCTTTCTGCCTTAACTTTGGGTTCGCGAAGAACTTACTGTCTCTTCCTTTTTTACAGTAAAACCCATCCCAAAGACAGCTTAAGAGCCAGCCACAGATAATTTGTTGTTATTAAATAAACTCCGAATTACTTTCATTTCCAGACCCAACGATCTGCATTAGTGGAAAAAAAGAGCTAGGATGTTTCGAATTTTTTACGAGACATGAGTGACAAGCATTAAGGATTTTCCATGTTACATTATCATTTATACATTCCATAGTGTAGTATATAGATGTACTTTGATGTTGCAAACACAAATCCTAGTCAACTCCTCAATTGCCCAATTTAGTTAGAAACTTGAATGTTTTTAGCCAAGCCATCGATTACTATATTTGTTTGATTTGGTTTTCATGTGTTAGAAACAATTCAAATTTCTAAATAAATGCAGTAGGTGGAAATTCAAATATCTAGAATGTTGTTTAGATTTGAATTTATTAGCAATTTATTTTAGGGACTTGTTTCTTCTTTTGAAATTAGGATGTTAGATGTATAAAAGGGGTCATTGTGAAGAGAGAAGACATCACCCAAGTAAAATAGGTTGTGTAATGATAGAGGTGTTAAAATAGGTTGCCCAGCCCAGTAGGCCAAGGGGTGGAAGCAGGCTAGGTCGGGGTTGACCCTATTTTCTTATGTGTTGCACTTCTCGTTGGCCTGACTTGACCCTATTTTGTGTTTTTTACTAAATTTTACTTAAATTTTACAAGGAAAATAAAAATAATATCAAGCCAAATGAGCCTGGTAGTTTTTGGACCTGTATTCTATAAGCCTGATCAAGGCCAAATTGGCCCAATTATTTTTGGGACTCAAATTTGAGAGCCCACCCAGCCTGACCCACTGAACTGTTGGGCCAGGCCAAATTTGACAGCTCTATGCAATGGAAAGAATTTCTTAAGTTTGTCTAGCAAACTTGTAATAGGGAGGGTTTTCACAAGGTTGTCCAAAAAACTTGTAATCTTATTTGAGATAATAAATATTTGTTAAGATGGTCTTGTAGACGTAGGCAAGAGGTACTGAACCACGTAAAATTTGTATACTTCCGCTATTTTATTTTGTGGTGTCATTTGTGTGTGTTTTATCCTTTTGATCTCATCATTGTGTGTGAAGGGGATTTGTCCCCAATAGCAATATCAAAGCTAATGGTGCAGCCTAGTGACCAGTCAGATGAGTATTGAAGCTTAATGAAGCTGATGGTGGATCCATGTCAAATCCTTGTGTCGAAAGTCTTCTTGGCAAAGTGAAAGTCAAGCATCATGTCCTATTGGCAATAACTAAAGACAATGCAAATACAAGAAGTGTCACCATCCAATATTCATGAAAAAATACTGAGATCAGAGGTATGGTAAAGTTTGCAAAGTAGAAGCATGATGTTGGAAAAAAAAAACAAAGATGATTGTAATGAACTTCCATGACGACAGGAATGGAAAAGGCTAATGGTGAGGTTTGAAAATTTTAACTAAGGAAAGAATTATTGGGAGAACAAATTAAATTTTCAAATAAATGCAGTAGGTGGAAATTCAAATATTTAGGATGTTATTTAGATTTGAATTTATTATCAAATTATTTTAAGAATTTGTCTCTTCTTTTAAGATTAGGATGCAAAGTGTATAACAAAGGAGTCCATATGAAGAGAAAAGGCACCACCTACGTGAAAGAGGGATTGTGTAATTGGGAGGGTTTCACAAATTTGTCTACAAAACTTGTAATGTGAAGGTTTCACAAGTTTGTTTAGAAAACTTGTAATCTTATTAATTTGAGATAATGAATATTTCTTGAGATATTTTCGTGAACATAGGCAAGAGATGTTGAATCACATAAAATTTGTGTTTTTTCTACTATTTCTATTTTGTGGCGTGGTTTGTGTGGGTTCTATCTAAAATCTCTTGGGTATTGGGTAATTCCTTTGTGTGCGGCGGTTTTCCCCAATACCATGTTTACATTTTTCCCTCCATCATGCACTACCTAAGCTAATTACAATTTGAGAAATGCTAACAATATGACACCACAAAATAGAAAAATGGAGCCAAATTTGGTGCAGTCAAATTTGCACTCATTCACAGTCACATTATTTGTAATGTTGGATGAAGATTGGACAGAACAAATTTAAATGTGTGTTTTAACTTTGATTTATTGAGATAAAATGTGAATCGTCTAATCTTTATCATACGATTCTAAATTTCTAAATGTGTGAACAATTAAATGCAAAAAATCTAGATCCCAATACAACACACTCCTTTCAACATACTATTATTGCTAAAATTTGTTGAAAATCACAAAATTGTGTGATCTCATTCTTTATTTGATGAACCCCACTCATAATTTAATAATTTTTAATAAATTTTGATCAATTAAAAAATATATTAGAGTATGTTTGCTATTTAGTGGCACTCCTTTTAGAATTTTAACCGCTATACTCTATTCACACTCTCCAAGCACAATGCCACTCTCATCACCCAAGCAAACCTTCTAGGTAATCTTCTTCTTCTTATTGGGCCTGGAACCAGGCCCAGTTCTTGCTCACAACGCTTGCACCAACAATATCCAGCGAACACTGTTTTATTATTATTATTATTATTCTCTTCCTTCATTTCTTAACATGATTAGGACATATCCTGTATTATTTAATGTTAAAGAACATTTTATCATTTTTGGTATTTTATTAGTATCCTGTTGAGTGTTGACTAGGATATTGATGGTAATATGCCATCCTTGATAGTTTACATTGAATTAATGATAGAGACGTAACTAAATGTGCTAGTTTTGACTTTTATGTTTCTGCAATTATACGTATAATATACTGCACAAAATCAAGAAAAAATTATACTAATTGAATTGCGCATGTTTCTTCGCATATTATACTGCAGAATATATGTTTATTTGAGCAGCTCAGTTGGCATCTTATTTTATTTTGCAGCATCAAAATTCAAAAAGCATAGCCATTCTTGTTTTTCGGCTTCTAGTAATATTCTGCTATGTTTTCTCTCTCTTCATCTTTTTCTCTTTTCTCGTTCAATATACCTAACTATCTTTTCAACTTTTTTTTTTCTTTAAAAAAAAATTCTCCTTCAACTTCTTCGTATTCAAGATACCTTTCAGCTGCAATAGAATAATTGAAAAAACTAGGCTACCTTAGGGAGCGTTGGTGGGTTGCATCCTATGAAGCTACAAACCAAAGCTCACATTCTTTTCTTTCTTTTCCTAACCTTTTCTAGAAGGGTTTTGATAAAGGGTACCTTTCTATTTATTTATTTCAAAATGTTCCTTTGTCTTGAAATCGTTTCCCCCAATAATTTGATTTGGGTTGTAGATATATGCATCCCACTCCTAAACTTACATGACATAATTATAAAATTAATTAGTTGGCACTAATTAAAATTTTATCGAAGAAAAAAAGAGTCTGTAAAGTTGCTGGCATAAATTTGCATAGCCTTTACTATATAGAGAGCAATGGATAACTGAAAAGATTGTAAACTCCATAGTCTTAACAGACAGATGCTTAAATCAGGATATCACTAGCTAAGCCTACAAGAAAACACGGAAATCACATGAAACCTTTTTAACTGGTTTACTTTTATCTTGCAAATCAATCTAGAAGCAACTGCTGTTGATAAGAGGTCCCTCTAGAAAATTGACATATTTGACACTGTTGGAATCTCCATATAATATTTAGATGCCAGGCTGAATTTTTTTATAGATATAGTTTAGGTGAAAAGAAAAGGATGACCTTCATCCACTGAGTAACTCCAAAAGGTAACAGAAAAGAAATTACATATTTTATATGAAATGACTTTACACTTGATAAAGTTGCCATCAACATCTATGGTCGAATTTAAGGTGAGATGCTGCCACTAGCTAGGGAGCTATCATTTTGGGAAAGGTGGGCTGCATGAGTGCTTAATTCACAATGTGACATGTGAAAGTTCTGTTGTCACAATGTGTAGAAAAGCAAATATAGTACTAGGACGACCCCACTTCAATTTGTTTATGTTAAATTCTGTTACGTGGCTTCAATAATTGTGTAAAATGCTTCATCAGTGAAAGTTTGCTTTCTTTTACCCGCATCCCCTCATCATTTTCTTATGTGTGGTAAAAGAATTTATAATCTCAACCAATTAAAAATTATACTAAATATAATTTTTAAAATAATTATTGTAAAAATAAATAAATTTATTATATATAATATAATAATTTATAATTAGATTAACAGTATAATTTTTTTTACATGCATACATTTTTTACTTTTTTCTAATTAAACTTCAAGTTGTTTCTATTATACACAATCAAATAGTTAATATGAAGAAACTGTCAGCTAAGTGGTAAATCAAGAAACTGTGGCACTTTGCTAATATCACACACACACATATACAATTCTGCAGCAATTTTCTTTTGTGGCTCTGTAGTCTAACACGGATGCAGCACAAGAAAGCCATGCATATTGCCAGCTATGCCGCTGTCTTCCTTTGTATTTAAGACAAAGCAAAACGAAGTAAAAGCAGTGGCTGGGGATCCTAGAGTTTTCTTGTTTAGCGTGCTAGCTACATCAGATTCAGATCGTTAAGTACTAGCCAGAATTTAATTTATGTATAGTCAGCAAGACCCTATAGTTCTCACCAATAATTTAGATTTTAGAAACATATTATTATACCACCAAGTCAACCGCTTCTCTAAATTATTGGGAGCCATGTCTTCAGTGAATGGTTTCCACTTTTTAAATGTTTTAGCTATGTGGAGCTATAAGCAAACTATCCGATAAGAAAGGGAGGGATATTTGTTCACTTTTTCCTTTTAATTTTCGGTTTGTACTTTAGTTTTATCAGTTTTGTTAACGTTTATTAAGAAAGAAAAACACTAATTACGCTATGGTATTTTCAATATGAGATTTATCTCTTCTAAGCTAAGGAGAGTACATTTTAAATGATAGAAGATATTAATAACCGTATGTGAATTAGAAAATCATAGAGATTATAATTAACTTTCAAAATTATATATATATTTTTATCATAATCTTAACTATTGATTTTTTAATAGGTATCTTCTAAAGTATATCTTTTTATTTTAGAAGAATCAGATTCTTCCTGTGTAATATTTTTTTTAGTTTTAGCTGTTCAAAATTAACCCTTAGGGGTAATACTGATGTTAACAAAATCCTAGTTTTATTCACGGGTTATTTTCAGTTTGTTGAGCACATCTATGTATACTTTTGCAGATTAATTGATGGTATTTGTTCCTTCTGAAAATTGATAAATGTGTGTTGCAGAGTGCTTCGTAGTTCGGTGCTTGCAGTTATAGATGCTAAGACGAGAAGCCTTGCATGTTCTATTGTCAGAAATGCTGCAGGGATATTTTGGAAAATCAAAAGCGATAGCCCTATTTAAGAAATATGCTGTATTTGAAGAACCAACATCAAAACTAAGATTATTTTGGACGCTGATTTTGTATCGCGTTTTACTTACAATGAAAAGACAAAAAAAGAAAAAAAAAATCAATTTGAACAAATATTCATAAATCTCTATCAACTTGTATAAAATCTAAAATTTTAAAAATAATTCAAAGGGAATAAGTACCATTTATCGTTACTGACTTTAATTTATATATCGTCATAACTTATTTGCAGTTTGTTCTTGTTTATATTTGAATATAATTATTTTAAAAATTTTCTCTTAAAAATATCTAACTTTTTTAAAGAAGTTATGTATAAACATAAAGTTCTCAACTATTATAAAATATCACAACTATTATAAAAAGTTAGTTAAAAAAAAGATAAAAAATGATATGTACAAATGGTGTAAAATTATTTTACACCGTCGTCCAATCACAAACTACCATATAAGATAAGTTTGTTGACTTTGATACTAATCATCCTTAAAAGTCACACTAAAACTAATTTTTAATTAATTGACAATATAAAATCTTTTACAATGACAATATATATCTATTAAACTCTAAAAAACAGGAAACTTTTTAAAAAAAAAATATCTAACTTTAATTTTTTTGGGAGATATATAATAACAACACCAGAGTTATAATCTATGATCTTAGTATATTACTTAAATCCTCCACCGTTAGGCATGAATTACTTTAATTGTTATTTATAACCATGAACTATTATAAATGAAAATTTTTAATGTAGTTCAAATACATAAGTAAGAGAATCGTACGATAAAATTGCATTTTAAAATATATCAGAAGAAAATTGTGCTTTTTTTATAAATAAAAAAAGAACACTACCAAACCAAAGCACAATTAGTCGTACATTATTAGTTATACCACCCTTTCAAACCATCTAGTTACTTCACTGAATTTGGTGACAATTGTGCCACTCCACATGATAATTAGCAACACATGCCCATGATATCTAAGAAATGAAGGTACTTTGCAAAACATTAATGTTGCATTGGCACGTAAACTTAGCACAAAGACTGAAGAAGTGGGTGTACAAATTGAGCCGCCTAACACTATCAGGTGATGTGCCCCATTCCTTGTCTCATAAATAGGCATTTTCCCTTTCAATGAAGACTGAAGAGGAACAATTACATAGCACGCCTAAGGATTTGACTGCCGACTACAAAAAGACAAAGACAACGTGTCCCTTGAAAAGACCCCACCGCACTAGCACACATACAAGTTGATCACGCAATTGAATAGCCATGTAAATTGGCATCTGCCACACTACTTTGGATGGGGACCATTTTACATTGAAAAGAGAAGACCACGACACATGAGAGAGATGCAATGCAACAGAGGCCAAGCCTCTCATAGCAAACCGATTTTTGTTCCCATAATAAAAGAGCCACAAATTCAGATTCCTTAACTATAAATATAGTGGAACTACGGTTTATAAGAGAATAAAAATCTTTATTTATATCACAGTCATACATATGATAGTAAGTAACAACACAGGACTAACACATAAAAACACACATAAAAAGGTTACATTATGGGAACACCCATGATTTATTAACCCATAATACCACCAGACCAGACCTGCCCAAGCTTAAAATATCTCTAGACCTACACAATTACATTGAAGAAAAATGCAGTTACTGCCTTTAAGTCAAAGGGAGTTTCACATGACCCTTTTAATGACATATTAAAAGTCCTTGGTACACGAGTTTCCTCTTGTCATTTTCACTGGTACCACATTGAAACTTCTTGTTGTTTGTGAAGGGTATCCATCCCTACTCCTTGTATGTCCTCCTTAAGATTAAAGGATGCCAAATCGCAAGAGGAGCTAAACATCAAATGGATATTATTATTGTTGTTGTGGTTGGTATCAGGAGTGTTCATGGCCTTAAACCGATCAAATTGACCTTCCTCTCGAGTAAAGAAGTTTCCTTCCATCACCATCCCTTGACCAGAGAAAAAACTGTCCTGTTGTTGAATGCTGGGCTGAGATAGGTTATGATTTTCTACAGCTACACAGTTGGTGGAACTTAGGTTCTTGTTTCCTATAAAATTTGTATCATAGATTGTCATAAGGTCACTAATCATTTTTTGGCCATCCTCCGGAACTCCAAGCCCAGTAAGATCAAATGAAGGTGCCACCAAACTTGCAGACTGACTTGTAGTATTGGGTTGCACAAAGGACTGGGGGAATATGACTGGCTTAACCTCAGTAGCATGGAAATTGGGACCACCACCATAATCTGCAGAACTGTTTCTATATGCACAACTCAATTGATGATTGTCCCTTGAAGACCTGTCTTGGAAACCAACGCGAGCTTCACTGTAAGGGCATTGGGGATGCTCACATGTGTAGATTTTCTGAGCCATCATCATGTTTAAGTCACTAGAAATCTTCCTCTTCCGAATGAAATCCAGGTTTGTGACAACATCTCCCTTGAATGGATGTGAAGGGTGCTGAATTGGCATCCTTCCCCTTGCTCTCTCCATCCCAAGGTTCGATGGATGAAGATGCTCAGGTTTCCGGTCCTCCACATCAAAGTTCAGCTCATCCTCGGCCCCGTCAACGTCATACTCGCTGCAATCGTTGATGACTAAGGACCCATTACCTCCGGCAGAGGAAAATGGGGGACAATAGTCAGGGTAAAGCTCTCGAGCCAAGGCTTCCTCTTGATTGATGATGGCAAGCCAGGTTGCACTTTCCTTTGCTGTCATTTTATCTTGAAGGCATTTGGATTGCCTCACAAGCTTGCGGATCTTGGCAATATCAGGAGACATATGCTTGATAACCGCAGTCAGAACACCAACCTTCCATGCCTTCTTTAGATCATGAGGTTTCTTGTAAGGTGGAGGGCCTTGATCTTTAGGTAGACCAATTTGAGGCCACCATTCTTCGTTCCCGGTGGGCCACCACGGAGGAGGAACACCCTTCTCTAATGGGAAACGTCTCTGAGGAGGATCACAGTGCTGCATCAGTGCCGACAAGAGCGAACCCAAGGTTGTATCCTGTAACTCCTGCAAGGTGTGCGGAGTCGGACCAATGGAATTGCATCCATCATTCTTTCCTGGGATTGCATTATCAGCTTGATACTTGGCTATGGCAGCAGGACCATTCCGATCAAACCTGACCTTGTCCTTCCACCACTCGCGAAGATTGTCGGATGCTCCAGTCACTGGTTTTCCTTTCTCGGGAATTATCCCATAAACAAACCCTTGTGCCTTACAAACCTCCATCATTTTCAGCATGTACTTCAGTATTCCATCTTGAGCTCTTGACATCTTTTTCCTCCTTGCCTGTTCTTGGGACTGCCTTTGCTTTGCTGCATCAACCCCTTCCTTAGCCTTGGTTTGTTCTTTCAGTCGCTTGAGACGCACTTTGTCCCTCCACATCCTCCTCTCCAGTTCATCCACATCAATTTCTTCATCACTATAATCATCCTCAACTACAGGATCTGGTTCAGTTTGTCTCAAAGCAACATCATCCCCCTCTCCAAGGGGACCACATAACATATCCAAATCGCCACAAAACCCCATGTCATCAAATATCATCATCTTTTCCCAGGGAAAACAATCCACAGAGACACTAAATCTCCAGAAAGAGATGGTTTAACTTCAACCTACAAGCCTCAGATGAAGTGAGTAGTCTCCAACAGGGCTTCGAATTTCACCCCCTTCAACACTATTCACCAACTCAATTTGAACATCCTCAAGCTTGTATTGCCTTTTCACCTGTCAAAAGTCAAAAACAGGGAACAATTGAGATGGGTGTAAAATATCGAATGATACTTTCCAGATGAAGTGAATATCAAAAGCATCAAATCTAAACCAATATCTCAATTGAGATTCACTATCACCCAATGTTCCCCAGCACACTCTTCTTTCATTCTCATCCAGCCATATTGGACGTAGGCTAAAAAGTAAAAACGTGGATTTTAAAAAAAATAAAATAAAATGAATTACCCTGTTAAATTCCCCCATCCAAGCACAGGGTAAATGAAATATCCAAATTCTCATTTTTATCTAAAACCCAATTCATCAAACAGTTACTAGATCAGGACTATCCTGATGGAACAGATTCAAATCACCCAAAAATTAAACATTAAAATACAAAAACCAAAAAACGATGATTTAGAATAGAATCGCTCATCCACGCATCATCGTTTCAGAAATAAAAAAAATCCCAAAACAGATGAAGAAACAAATCAAACCAGCCATGAACAAAGGATTTAAGGCCAAACCAAACATTCAGAAACCCCACAACACCATAAACAGCAACAAGAAGCAATATATATATATATATATATATATATATATATATATATATATAACAGAAGATCAGAAAGCTAAGGGGAAAAAAATAAAACTTAACAAATCAACGGCGTAAAACGACTACCACCATAAAAATACAAAACCCCACAATTTTTTTTGGCCAAGCAGATATCAAGAAGGAACTGAATAGTGAAAAGGGGCAATTTTTTTCGTCAGGGGAGCCTTACCGGAAGATTCAGAAGTGGGTTTTGTTGTGTGATGACCACAAGTCAATAGGGGGAGAAGAAGCAGGGAATTTTTTTAGACCTTGAGCGGAAAGAGACGGAAGGAGAAGAAGAGAAAAGAGGGAAGAGGAAGGTAGGAAGAAAGAGTGAGTGAGAAAAAGGACAGAGTGTTAAGCATTATCTTGCTTTTATTATTGCTTGGGGTGGTGCTCTTGGTGAACGTGAAGTGGGGTGCCATTCATTATTGGTGAGATTGAAACATTGATAAAAGCCCCAATTTGAGGAGTAATTGAAGTCAGAGAGATATTTATAACATTGGTTAGGTTAGGATTTGTCTAGGGGTGAAGCATTAGTTTGTACGTTAGATATATTAATAAAAATTTGACGGATGAGATTGAAAACCCGTTACTTAGAAATAGTTTTTTTACAGATTTTGCAGTTTAGTCCTGATAAAAAAACAACATTTAGATGTATTTGCAAATTTTTATTCAACACATATCGAAACCCCAGTAGAGCGTTCGTTCCCCAAATCTCTGTTCACACTTTCGCAAAAATCACCGTGGAAAGAAGCGCTGAACAATTCTCTATTCTAATCATCGGCTAACTCCAGGTTCTACATGCTTTATTTTTTATTTTATTTTTTTCATTTTTTTCTCGATTCAGCATTCTTACCTTAAATAACTATGACCACAAAAGTGGCTTCTAATGTCAGTTGGATCCCTCTGCGACCCTTTGTTTTTTAAACCTAACTTATTCCATTCTTACTGAGAGGGGGATGCTGCATTTGTATCCTGCGATTGTAAATAGTCAAAGATTCTTGACAGCATATCCATTTCAAGTTCTCCCTTTCTTGGAAGTTTGAATGCATATTATTATTGACTAATTTCTCTCTTAACGTTAATACACATTTAAGATAATGACTTGTTTTCTTCTATCATTTTGCCTATTCCGTTTCCTTAATGCCCTATATTGTGCCTTGAGCATAAACATTTTCAAACTTAGCAGTTCAAATGGTATTAGACTATTAGGTAACATGTTTTTAAAATTTTGTGTTAATTAGAAATGGTTTGGCCATCCTATCCTAGAGGTATGAACATAGCTATGGGTGCTTATTGCACCATGATTTTCATGAAGTAATTTAAGTCTTCTTCCAACTGGTTGCAAGTTGTGCTAATTTAATATACAACTTGGAAGCTGTTTGTAGTGAAAAAAACAAATTACTTAGATGTCTTATTGTTAATAAAATCTCTTGGATTTGCACTCAAGCAGTGCTATTTGATTGGACTGGTTTACCGATTTCAACCATTTGTTTAGATGTCTTACTGATTTTGATCAGCCAATGACTTGTTTTTGTTGCAGTGCATAGTTGTTGATAGTCTCTAATCAATGTTGTGATGTTATTTTTCAGATTTGGTGAACAACATAGGTACTATAGCACCTTTTGACCTCTATTGGAAGTGCATTGAGCTTTTCTTTGAAATTGTTGAGAAGAAGGAAGATTACAACAATTTTTATGAGGGTTTCTTAAGACTTTGGAACTTGGTATTCATGAGGATTCATGGAAAGCATAGTCGAAGGGCACATCATGTTACCTGATTATTTGTGAATTTTGAAATGTATTAGTTTTTTGATGGTATTGTTACAGGGTTTTTTTTTTTTTTCAAAATGTATATTAGCATCAAGAATTTAATTTTGAAATGTATATTCATAAGGAAAACTAATTTTTTTGGAAACTTGATATTTATGAATTTATTATTCAAATGCTAAAGCTCGCCCAAATTGGACAAGGATTCATTACATTGAAGAAAAGCTGGTGAGGATTATTCATTATAGTGGACATCATGATATTTATGAATTTCTTATTCGAATGCTAAAGCTTCCCCATATTTTGAAAGGATTCATCATGTTGCTTGCTTCTGTTTTGATGATATTCATAACATCATGTTGGCAGGGCAAGGCCAGAGAGAAGCTAGCTTGGGTCATAATCGAGGAAGGAGAAAACAATGTATTGTTAGTGTTTTTTTTTTACATGTCTTTCATTGTAATTATTAACATATTGTTACAGACCCCAAAATGCAAAATTCAAAAATTATCAAAACCGGTTCAACTTACTATCACCAATCAATTTGGTGCCACATCCATGTACCACGTGCTTAAGTACTTCATCTTAGACAAATCCATTAGGTTAATCCCATCCTAACCTTGTGACAATCAGTTATCAGTATTTATTAATTTATTTATTATGACATGATGTGTGAATATGATTAATGAGGTTGCCGTTTTACATTTTTAAAAAAAAAAACTTTTCTCTCTCTTTCTATATTTTGTTTATATGGGGGGTCCGTGTGCGTCTCGTAGTTTATTGATACCTGTCCAATTACATAAACAACAGACATAAACACAAGCTTTTATTTAACATGTTACAAATCTCATTTGAAGTAATACATTCAGTGAAATAACAAGTAACGTATTGTATTTTTGCTTTGCTATTATTTGTCTTTAATCAACTTATCATTTTTTGTTATTTATTTTGTCAGTAGATTCACTATGGCAGTTATTTGAGATTTTCAAGCTCAATTCAACCAATTGTGTGACTGGCAGATATTGCAGCAGTTTTAAACTTAACCAATTATTATCAGTGGCAGAGACTGCTGCAAATTTAAACTCAATCTAACCAATTACTGTTATTGGACTGCTGCAATTTTGAGTCTCGATGTGCCATGTCTAAAAAATATGTTTGTGGTCTGAATCACTTTTTTTAAAAAATATTTATAATCTTATTTTTTTGTTATTTGATAATATTGGTGAAAATTGTATTATAACCTATTAAAAGGAGAAAAAAGTTTTTAAATAAGTAAAATTTTGCTTATTATAATTAAAAGATAGATTATCTTTTAATTACATTTTTTTCTAATTTTATTGTTTAACAATTTATTAATTTTAATACAAAATCATTTACTATAAATAATTCCATACTTTTTATAAGTTTACTACAGAAAAATGGTTATTTTAGACTATTCAAAAGAGATAAATTACATTAAAACTACTGTTCATTTAACATATTTTAATTTAACATTTATTTCACATAATCAATTATATCTGTTATTAATTATTGAAATAATATCTAAAAATAATTTAATCCAAATATACATTTAATCTAACTAAAAGATAAACTATTACATCAATAAGGTTATTATATGCTTCCGTAAAATCCCGTCATTAATTTCATAGTATATTATTAGTATTTTTTTTTATTTAATCTCTAAAACTTTAACCAAATATTAAAATTTTTATGATTAATTAATTTATAGTTTGATTCTTGTTACTTATTGTACATGTCAATATAATTCTTTTTCATAGATATATATTAAATATAAAAATTATTCATATATTTTTGTATAATAACTTCAATTTTTGAAATAATATTTATGTTTTTACGAAATTGGCTAATAATTAGTCCCTCTTATATGGATTACAGGGAAACATTATTAGTTGGTGATATTTTTTATACTTAAATGCTCATTTGTTTTAAAGTTAAATAATTTTTTAATATAATTAATTTTTAATTATTGAATATAATTAGAATGTATATTTTAATTAATTTGAAACATAAATTGATATTAAAATGTGTGTTTTTTATTAACAATTTTGATTTTCTAATTTCAAAACAAATAAGGTTTCTAAGTATTTTTAAATAGAAAATGTTGCCCAAACAGAAATGTTTGGAGTGATTAGTGAATAGACATTACCTAAACTCATTGTGTGAAAGCATTAAATAGAGAAAAGTCACCCAATTTAACTCTCCATTTTTAGCTAGTCTTATGCATAAAATTAGTACAAGAAACCTATCTTAGCTAGTCTTGTGAATAAAATTAGCACAAGTAACCAATGTTACCGCAAACTCCACAGTAACTTATCTTGGCTAGTCTTGTGAATAAAATTAATACAAGTAACTTATATTCCTATTCACACACAGATCTTTTTTTAATTTTCTCTCGTGAGAATAATATTCTTTTAGTTTTCGAAATATCTTGTGAGAATAATTAATTTTTGACTTAATTGCACATTTTACTACCCATCTTTTATGATTTTGCAAATTTTGTCACCTAACTATTTTAATTGCATATTTTGTCACCTAACTTTTAAAATTTTTCACATTTTTTCACCCAATTATTTTAGTTATACATTTTGCTACCCAACTTTCACAATTTTACATTTTTTGCCAACCCCATTAGTTGATTGCTAATATGACAATTTTGATCGTTAACGTGACAAGTTGACTGCTTACATAACAAGTTGACTATTAATTGTCACGTCAGCGGTTGTAAACACCCAATTTTGTCCGGGTAAATGAAAATAAAATATAAAAAAAAGAAATAAGAAATAAGAGAACTTTTGAAGAAAAAAGCTCATTTTTTTTATGATAAATACCATGGAAAGACAATATCATATCTTGAGTTATACTTGTCCATTTGAGGTATTCTTTGCACCGTTGGAAAGCTTGTAGAAAAATCTACAACTCATCTCTCTATCTCAAAAACCAAAATCAACTTCTATCTTGATGAAAATCAACCCCGAAGTGAGTCATTTAATCATAAAAAAACTCAAGTCCCACATTACCTTCCCTTCACTTAAAAGTCCCACATTGGACAATCTACATTCATGCATCTTCTCCTTCCCCTATATAAAGAGGTGCCTACCAAGCAATTAGAAAGGAAGAAAAACATCCATTAATTATGGGTTTAATGCAAAGCATGGAGCCTATGAAAGTTTAATCTTTTTTTTATTATCTCTTTTATTTTTCTTCTCTTGGAGCGTTTATTAGAAGCTTGTGGTGGATTATTTTGTGTTCATCACAAATTATATCTTGAGGTAAATTTGCCTATCTTATCCTTTTTATATATATGTTTTATTTTCTTTTGTCATTGTTGTTTTGTTAAATTTTATTCTTTGTATGTTCTTTTCAAATTAAAAATATTTTATATTTAATTAATTTTTTAGAGAAAAGATTAATTGGATGTGACATCTTCTTAATCCTAAGGTTTTAAGGCACAAGTTGTGACAACTTGATGTCTTTAAACTTCTTTCTAAAATTAGAAATGTTAAACTAAAATTAATTTGTTTTAATGGATTGACTTGGGTGTACACCTTTGTTGATTCTATTTTTAGGACATATAAGCCGTGACGGTTTAAAAATCTTAAAATTTAATAAACAAAATAAAAAAAATAACAACACACAAATATTTTCTACAAAAGAACTACGTGAATCTGATTCTCCGTTGCACTGGGAGATACGTAGGAGCAGGGGCCCACTCCTGTCGATCTCAAAAATAATAAAATTTAAGATAAAATAAAAAATATTTTTTATAATAATAAAATTCTTCTTGCAATTATTTTTAGGGTGAGATAAATATTTTAAAAGTCATTAATAATTTGCTTAATCAATTAGAGGTAACCGTCTTTATGACGGACGTTGTAGGATGCTAATACCTTCCCTACACGTAATTGACTCCCGAGCCTAAAATCTGGTTTCGTAGACCATTTTCTTTTAGGTTTTTCCAATGTTTTTCCTTAATAAATATTGGTGGCGACTCCTTGTTTTTAGAACTCTTTTTTGCCGTCCCGCCGCGACCCCGGTTGCGACAGCGGTCAAAATTACTATGTTAACAATCAATTAAAAAATGGTAAAATATGTGACATTTTAAAAATTGGGTGACAAAATATGTAAATAAAATAATTAAATGACAAAATATGTAATTAATCATTAAATTTTTTAATTAATACCACTTTTGAGACAGATTGCCAGCTTTTTTACCATTATGGGCACGTAAATAAAGAGAGGACAGATCATATAGGTCGGTGTTGCTACAGGAGTGTGCGAGGTTGACACGTAGAGGATGGTCGTTGCCCCTATCCTTTACTAAGCGTGCTTGTAATTGGTGGCAAACAGACTTGCTACACTTGCTTTTCATTCAGTTTAAAGTAAATTATTGGTTGGAGGATGTTCATGTTCCTTCTCAAATTTTGTTTACATCATAGGTGAGAAACCAATCTGTCACAGTACAATCAAGTGCTAAAATAATTGTTTTTTATTTCAAAACTACTGTTGTTTCAGATTTTTTCATTTCAATTTTTTTGTTGTTTTAAAAATTCAAGAGGTAGTGAGTTTTTTTCCAACTATAACCTCACTTAATAATTATATATTTCTCGTATCGTCTCTTTTTTCCACCTCTTTCGTTAATATTTCCCCTTCTCTCACTCAACAATCATTAATTAATTACCTAATAAAAAAATTAATCAAAGTATAATAATAGTTTATATTTAATAAAATATTTTTAAACCTTAAACAATAATAATTTTAAAATGGAAGGAATAACTTATTCTAACATATTTTTTTCCTATACACATAAATTTCATTATTAAATTTTGAACTACATTTTTAAGGAATTTGAAACCCTTCCAAATTTTCATGTGAATAATAACTTACTTTGACGTTAGAGTATCCTTTTCAAATTATTAAAAAAAAGGTACATAGAAAGAATGTGTGGTTTATAATTATTAATGAAAATATATTAATTAAAAATAAAACTAAATAACAAATTAAAATCCTTAAATTTATAATTATCCTTTTCAGTTAGATTTTGCATTTTGCCTCCTTGTAATTGGAGGTTACTTTCAATGGAAAACGATGTTATTGAATTTGTATTCGCATTTGGATGCGAATTTTAACATCATACCAAAGTTTGGCACATATATGGGAGAGTTTCATGCACACACACACACACACACATATATATATATATATAAAAGCTCGTTCCATTTCCATATTTGTTTGTATGCTTGATATTTTTAAACGTGAAAAAGACCTTCCTTTGTCATATTTATATTTTATTGATAGGGTGTGTAATGCTAATTAAGATCGAAATTATTAAAATTGTAATGTTCAAAAAAGATTTATCACATTATTATTTAAGAGTTTAATGGTCATGCACTGTCAGTGTAAAGAGTTTTATACTGTCATCCAATTAGAAATCACAATTAATATGACTTTTAAAATATTTATTATAAAAGTTAACAAACTTACAATAAATGGTGATTTGTGATTGGATGACAGTGTAAAACTACTTTACACTGTCAGTGCATGACCATTAAACTCATTATTTAAATCAAAAGATATTTAATTAGGATTACAAAAACAAAGAAAATTATTTATTTAATGTTATTTTTCTTTTACAATCTTAGTCGCAATTTATTTCTATTTTATTAATGAAATTAAATTGAAAATTGGTTTAAAGACTTATTTGGTCCCTATAATTACAAAAAGAAATTCTTTTAGTCCCTATACTTAAAAATATCTCTTTTAGTCCCTACACATATCATTTTTAATCTCTTTTAGTCCTTGTTATAAGACTAAAAGAGAATAAAATAATATGTATAAAGACTAAAAGGGATTAAAAATGACATGTAAGGATCAAAAGGGGATGTTTTTAAATATAGGGACTAAAAAGAAATTTGTTTGTAACTATAGGAACTAAATAAGTAATTAAACCATGAAAGTTTAAAAGCTTACATGAGTTTTTTCCTTTTTATGAAGACACTTTGTTTTATATAACGTTAAAGTAATATTGTGGTAGTTTATCTTTTCAAAAAGAGTAAACAACCAATTTAGTCCCTAAAACTGGGAGCTGTCACATTAGTCCTTAAATTGAAAGAAATTAAAAAAAAAATTCCTTAAAAGTACAAATTAACAATCATATTAGTCCAAAATTAAAAAAATAAATTGTGTGACTAAAGTAATAATATTACATATATTTAGGGACTAAAATAATAGTAAGTAGTTAAATTTAGAGATTTATTTGACACTACTGGGACTTTTTTTTAATTTTATTCAATTCAATGATTGATGTGATAGCGCATTCCATTTTAGGATCTAAAGTGACTATTTACTCTTTCAAAAACACTTTCAAGTAACATGTGGGGGAAAAAGAAAAATACTTGGAGAAGGATAGATTTAGTAAAATAGGAATCGACTCCGTTTGTCGAAAATGAGAAAAACAGTTTGACTCTAGTTTTTGAAACGAAATAAAAAAAAATTATCTAATTTTATGTCGAGTAATAAAATATGAATTGAAAAATTATAGGATAGTTTGAGATTTTTTTTATTTTTACTTTATTTTTATTTTCAAAAATTTGGGCAGGACATAGTTAAAAAAATGAAAATAATAATAATAATAATAAATGATTGTTTTTGCAGTTTCTTATAAAAAGTTTTAAAAATAAGGTGCAATTCTGCAATTAAAAATGAAAGTAGAAAATGAAAAAAGAAAGCATTTTCTTAAACTCCTAAGCTATCCTGGTTAAATAATAAAAATTAAAATTAAATAAAAGTCACCAAAATAGCAAGTAAATATGTAAATAAGAATGGATTTTAAAAAAGTGATTTAAGTCTTTTAGAGCCTCTTTTAGCATATGAAACTTAAAAAATTAAAAAATAATGACACATCTATTTGTCTGTTACTCGTCATAATCTGTACGTGTACAAATTTGTGGATTAATATACGTAATTTAATTTGTAAAAGAGAACAGGTTAAATAAATTAATATGATGTGTTATACTTATTATGGAAAAGTTCCAAGCAAATGGAAAATATGAGAACAAGAAGAAAACAAAAGCTAATAAGTCAAGCTTGAGCCATGAAATTATAAAGTAGGTCAGGTTAAGTTTAGGTAAAGCCTGGTTTAGCCTAATTTATTTCAACTTCTATATTATTAATCAATGAACACAAATGTTTATTTCCCACAACTTATGCTCTATAAGGACCTTCCAATTTAAAACTGTGAATCTTCTAATAGCATTAACAATATGAGAGAACATATAGAATCTATCCACACCACTCAAGACAAGCAACACAACAAGTTCAGAATCTAAATGATAGATTATTCTCCCCTTATACCTATGTCCTAAGCTAGCCTCAAACCACGAAGAATAACCATGAGTTCAACATGCAAAATAGTCCATATAATAATAATTCTCCCTTATATCTATGTCTTAAGCTAGCCTCAGACCATGAAGAATAGCCATGAGTTCAACATGTAAATTGTAGTTATACCACTAAACCCAAGGAAACTAACAATCCACTTTCTTTGATAGTTTCTTATGCTATATACTACCAATTTCAATCTTGTCTTCTCATAATTAAACCAGTTGACTAGACTAGTCCGATTGGAAATTGATCGCTATACTTATTCATTTAACCTTCAAAATTGACCTTTACAAAGAATTGATGTAAAATCGGTTATATTAGTCTAAAATCAGTCAAATTAGACAAAATTGGCTCAAATCGGTTTGCTAGAAAAATACTTTTTCTTTAATTAAAAAAATATAATATTATGATAATCGATCCAATTCTTGTCTAATATGATGATTGGTAGTTATATCAATTATATTTATTTAGTTTTTAATAGTAGTTGCTATTGGATATTATTGTGTGTTGTTGAACTTAAATGTTATGACATATTTGATTTGGTGTCATGTGTAATTTTGTATGTATCGCATTCAAGGTTGCATCAGGACGGAAAAAAAAAATTGAAACAGGAAAGTTGTTACCAATATTTATTAAAGGAAAACATTGAAAAAGGCTTTTAAAGAAAATAGTTTGTGAAAACCAAATTTGGATTCAGGAGTCGATTATGCGTGGAAGGGGTATTAGTACCCTACAACGTCCGTCATAAAGACAATTACCTTTAATTAATTGAGCAAATTATTAATAACTTTTAAAATATTTATCTCACTCAAAAAATAATTACAACGGAAAGAAAGATTTTATTTATTACAAAAATTAGTTTTATTTTACCTCAAATTGATTAAATTTTTTTGTTTTTGCGATCGACAAGAGTGATTCATTGCTCCTATGTATCTTTCATTGCAATAGGAAATCAGACTCACAGTAGTTTTTTTGTAGAAAATATCTGTGTGTTGTCATTTTTTTAATTTTTATTAATTTTATATTTATTAGATTTTAGGATTTATGCACTATCGTAACTCATACATCCTAAAATATAAAATTGAGAAAGGTGTACACCAAAGTCAATTCCGTTAAAATATTTTAATTTTATTATTGTACTTTTTTGAAGTAATTTAATTTTGGTTTAGCTTTTTATTTTAGAGAAGAGTTTAAAGACATCAAGCTGTTAGAGCTTGTGTCTCAAAACTCTAGGATTATGAAGATGTTATACCTAATTAATCTTGTATCTATTAAAGATTTTTTTTTGTAATTTTGTTAATGTTATTTGAGTTATAAATACTTAATTATGAAATACTATTTTATTTACTTTATTGTATTACAATTATTGACAAGGCATAAAAAGTTTGCAACGCGAATTAAGCTTATACCATTTTACTTTGCAACATATTTTCATCTTTTATTTGTTACTTTATTATTTGCTACACTAAAGTCCTCTATGTGTGGCTACAGAACAAATTTCGTGGCCTAATTTATTTGAAAACAACACAAAATCTAGTCTACAATAAAAAAAGATCCATCCAAGCCCAAAGCGGGATCAGCCTGTGCGAAACAAAAAAAAAAAAAAGCAAGTCCAAATCAAGGCCGGCCCTAACTTTTTATGAGTCCTAGGCAAAATAATAAATCAGGGATCTCTATATATAAGCATTCAAAAATGCAAACATATATTACATAAAAAATAGACACGTTATTTAATTAAAAAGGATAAGTTTTACTACATTAAAGAAATAATATAATTTTAACAAACCTTAAAAAGATGTATTACATTTTTCATTCAATTTACTTCTATAATATCATCGACAAAATATTAATGTCTTAAATTAAATTTTACATGTATTTTTGCTCTTTATTAATATACTAACTTTTAGTTTTATTTAATATTTTAACCTATGCATTACACAAGTTAAATATTTGTTTCTATATAATTAAAATTATAATTCATAATAAATATTTTTAAAATTTTAAATTATATTATTATTAACGTTTAGAATAAATAAATACTTTTAAATATATAAATTATATTTTGTATTTATGATAAATAATTTAAATTATAATATAATGTTATTTTTAAATTAAAACAAATAGGTGATTAAGAAAGTCAAACATACACACACACACACACATAAATGGAGGGTAGTTTGAGATGATTGAGAAAGATATTTTTTGCCTATTTATAGAGAATGTGTGAGAAATGTACCTTTCAAGGAAAGGAGAGAAGATGTTGAAAACTTCTAATTGAGAGAGTAGGAGCTTTACTATCCTAGTTAGAGATTTTGAATTAATGTGTAGAAGTAGATTCCTTTATAATTTGTGTTTTCAATATTGTTGAAAAGACAAAAACTTTAAGTCTACGCATTATCATATATCCACTATATGTTTATTTGTCACAATGAGTTAGAAATTCATTCAATATGAACTTATGAATGTAATATATTATTAAAAAATTAACAATTAAGAGAATAGTACTTTATAATCACATGTCATATTTTTGTTTAGATATAAAAAAGGAAACATGATAAGTGATAGTAATTTCAATTTATTTATAAAAAATATATATAGATAAAAAAAAATTAACACAGAATTATATAATTTAAAAAAAAAAAAATTGGGTTCCTCCCAGCCATGACTCTTAGGCCATCGCACTTCTGGACTAGGCCTAGAGCCAGCCATTGCAATCTAGAATAAGAATCCACAAGAAAATAATAAATAAAATACAAAAAGAAGGAGAGTGGGAGATGCACTGAGAAACTTCGTTAAACAAAAGCTCCCCTTTTTTTTTCATCTTGGTCACCGCGAAGGGAGGAGAAGGAAGCGGTTCTACGTGAGCGAATGGACTATGGTTCACACTTTTTCTTTTTTTTTTGTCATTTTTCAATTTCATCTTGTTTCTTGTATCTGTGGTCTGCCAATGTGTGGGATGTAAAACATGATTCCATTATTTGGTGTTGAAAGCCATTATTTGGGTGACCGAGAATGACATGCTTGAAAGATAAATCTATGTGTTTGTGGGCTTTTATTAAGGACTCTAATGTGTGTGTTGTGAGCAATGAGCATGGTATTTTCATTTTCTACTTGTAACAATAATTGAGACGAATTTTATATCAATGTCATGAGTGCAAGTATTTGGGATACATAAAAGAATTACAAAAGCAAGGATCAAGTTCAAATAATTGTGTACCGAAGTGGGATTTTAATTCCTGAGTTGTTTTGGTCTCTATCTGCTCCTCCTAGTTATCTCTTCTTCTCTTTGAGGGTCTTGGAGCTTCAAATTTCAATACATTTTTTCAGAGAATTTTCTAATAATCGAATAAGTCTTCTATTCCACAGTTCCACTATTTATAGAGCAAGAATTTTAACATGTTTCATTGTTTTGGCTGATGGATTGAAAGCTTCATGGTTCATTTGATTTGGCCAAAGGATCAAGTCTGGTATACAGGGTTGCTTGCATGACATTGTTGAAGGGACACTATTTAGGGCACCGACCTGCTAACAATGGCTGACCCTTCTGATGCTACGTTTTTGGTTTTTTTTTTTTCTTTTGTCTTTTTCTTTTCTAAAATGGGCTCAGACAAACCCAACTACAGAAACAAAAAAAAATTATTGGGCTGGATTGGCCCAACATAATTAATTATGTGTGGCAAAAAGAAAGAAAGAAAGAAAGAAAAATGTAGAAATGAACTATTATACACAAATAATAAATAAAATAGATAAGTAATAAAAGCTGTGGACAAAATTAGGTGTTCACAATAAGTTATGAACTATGAGTTATGACATTGATAAGTGGAGTTTTTTTTTATCAGTAGGAAAGAAAAAGAACAAAACTAAAATCTAGTAAAAGAAACCCCTAAAGCATCAGCACAAAGGATTGAGCTAAGGGCAGTAAGGCATGAGTCCAAAACCACAAGAGATTGTTGAGTAGAGGATCCATGCTTAGTAAGCCAATCTACACATGCATTGCCTTCTCGAAGGGTGTGTTGAAACTTCAGATGCAATGATAAGGACACAAAGGAACGTATTTTGGTAATGATTTGGCTGTGAGGGTGAGAGGTAGATGCACCCTGGAGGATGAACTTCATAGTTGTCATGGAGTCTGATTCACAAATAATGTGTCTATGACTAGTGGACTAGGCTAGTTGAAGTCCATGGTATATGGCAAAAAGCTCTGCATTAACGTTTGTAGTGTACCAACAAGAGCTTATATTATAAAAATATTATATTTAATTCATTTATAACTATTATAATGATGATATTCACTTTTTGTCTTCATATTTTTTGGACTATTTTGCCCTTTAATTAACATTATAAACTGCATCACTATTATGTTTTAATTGCATATAAAACAAAACCACTTAACTACATGTAAAGTCCAATTTCAAAATAATTGTACATTTTTATTTTCTATTTAACTTTTATCATTTCTATTTTTTTTTATTTTTTATTTTTTTTAAAATAAAAAATAAATTGTACACCTCACTAACTACATAAAAAGAGGCACGAAATGCCTCTTTTCCCCTTTTATATATAGAAGATGTGCTTAACAACAAAATGATGACTTTGGCCCTTCAAATTTTTTGTTTGAAGCTTTGCCATTAACCAAAAAAAAAATTGTCATCTTGCTTACTCATCTTGTTCTCTTTTCTTATTCATCCTTATTCTATTATAATTACCGAATGAAAACTTAAATAAATAAGTAAATTACATTGATACCTTCTAAGATTTTCTCAGATTAGACATAATTTTTCTACTTTTTTAACGTTTACAACAACTTTCCTTATAGGATACACAATGTAATGTTTTTCAAATAATTAAAGGGAGTTAGTGTAATGTATAAAAGATGTCAGTATAATATTTTTCAAACAATTAAAGAAGTTAGTGTAAAGATAAAAAAAAAGAGTAGCATTGTGTGCAATTTGAAAAAAACTCGAGATATCAATATAATCTACTCTAAATAAAAAGAGTGGTAGCATATCTTGCTGGCCAACTATTTAGGTGGCAAGTTTAGTACACGTCAATAACATTAGTAGATTTTATATGTGATATTGTTTAATGCTTCAAGCATCATCTTATAATATGCAAGATTGTATATTCATGATCCCTTACATTGTGTTTTCAATGGTATAACACCATTTAGGAGAAATGAAAAGAAAAAAAAAAGTTAAATATATGCACAAAAATATCCTAACACAAAATAAACAATTGTTAGGCATGTATGGTACTTCTAACTAACAAATCAATTTTGTGTATATAACGAATTCATATTTGAAAATTTATTTTTCTTTTTAAAAAACCAGTCAGATACACAATTTAATTTGTGCGAAACTAATGAAACGTTTAACTTTGTCCCTCAACCTCGACAAGAAGGCTAGGATTTAATATCACAGTTTTGATATTTAACGCATCACAACACGTAATACCTCTGTCCCTTTCTGAAAAGTGAAAAACAACAATCTCAAAGAGTTTTATTTGTGGTCTTGTCAAACCTGATCTCAATATAATCATCAATGGTAAATGTTTTTCCTTCTCGTTGTCATCATTTTTTAATTATTTTCAATTCATCATTTTTTATTTTTTTCTTTCAATCTCTGAAATCATGTCACATGTTTGAAAAAAAAATCATTTGATTCCTTCCGATGAACATAACCTCATTTTGTGCAGTGTCTGATGTCACTATTTGTGGTGTTGGCTTACTACCTTCCACATCCCATTCCTGAGCAGATGGGTTTGATTTGAAATGATATAGATCATCAGTATGCATACATCCATATTATAATTTATTGATTTTAAAAAATAATAATTCTTTTTGGTTACAGATTCACTTTGTGCTTCTCATTAGTCGACAGGGAAAAGTGAGGCTCACAAAATGGTATTCACCATACTCTCAAAAGGAGAGATCCAAGGTACCTATCTCTAATTTAAATATACATCATAAAGGGTCTAATTTTCACCCAATGTATAGGATCTTGGTAATTGGAATTACACGAATCATTGGAGGGATAGCGAGTCAAACACAAATAAAAGGGATATTGAACCTGTTTGATATCATATGTATCAAATAGCAAACAACAATGACTCTTATGACAAGGCTTCAACCCCTCTACATGTATAATGATATTTTATTACAATTGGCACATGTTTGATATATTTTCTTTTTTCACGTTATCAATAATGTAATTTTTTTATACTGAACAAATTAGATAATTTTTCTAACATATATTAGGCATATTTCATATACATGTTGATATTTTTACATCAGATGTTAACTTTTATGTGTGCTATTAAATATATGCACTGGATCATATTCTTATAGTGGTTAGTTGCCCTATGACATGGATTTTGCTTATTGATTTCTTCTGCTCAAATGATGTGTATACAACATTGCTTAAGCTGTTTCTTGTTATGTTTACTTTCTTTCTTTCTTTATTTTTTGGTAGGTAATTCGAGAGTTAAGTGGGGTAATTGTCTCTCGAGCCCCGAAGCTGTGCAACTTCGTGGAGTGGAGGGGATTCAAAGTTGTTTATAAAAGGTGGGTCAAGATTGTTCCCTCGGTTGCATGGCTAACAAAATACATTGAACTATAATAATTGAGAGTCTCTTCGTTTTGGTTATTGTTCAGATATGCTAGCCTCTACTTCTGCATCTGTAATGATCAGGAAGACAATGAATTGGAGACCCTTGCCATTATTCATCACTATGTTGAGACATTGGATCGCTATTTTGGCAGTGTTAGTATCATAAAATGTTGAATTCTAAAGTTCTTAATAAATTGTACACATACTTCAGAACCTGAATCTGTTTCTCTCCTACTTCTCCTATCAGGTTTGTGAGCTGGATTTAATCTTTAATTTCCATAAGGTAATTCGTTTTTTCCTTAGACTGTATTATCTCTAATTATTATTAAACTTGAACATGAAATCCCCACATTAACAATGCGCACAGGTTTGTTATATTTGGATATCCCCTCAAACATTAAACTTTGTAATCTAATGTCATGTTAAATAATATAACTTTTGTGGTAAATGAGACTGTGAGACTAGGATCCCTTGCAGGTCAATTGGTTGCAATCTACTTTATGATCAAACATACATAATGTCTGGTTTTTAATATAAATTTTAAAGTCCTGTATAAGTAAGAATGATAATACTGTAATGGAAGAAAAAATCTACCAATTACTCTTCAGTGTATATCTTGCATCAGTGGTTAAAATTGAGCTTGATCCTGGCAGGCGTATTTTATACTGGATGAAATTTTGCTTGCTGGAGCGATGCAGGAGACTAGTAAGAGAACAACTCTGAGACTGATAGGTGCACAGGTATGACTACAAAGGAGCCCTTCCACTTCCAATTTTCTATAACCATAATATTTTAGACAAAACTTAGATGCAATTTCTTAAATGTTTTTTGTGCTGTTCTTGAATTACAATTAGAGTTTTACTTTGATAATTTACATAATAAAATGTTGGCATGAAAATTCAATATAAGTTAATACTTACCAAGGTAAAATACCGAGGTAAAACTCTTTTGTAATTGAAGAACACTAAAAACATAAAAGAAATTGCATCGAAGTTTTATCCTCATATTTTATAACCTTGTGTTTCACAAATTCTGATCTTGTGGTAATGAGTTGTAGGAGGATTTAGTGGAAGCTGCCAAAGAGGAAGCCAGTTCATTGAGTAATATTATTGCGCAGGCCACCAAGTAAAAGTGTCATCGAGGATTGAAATTATGTTACATAGGCAGCACAAAATTTTCATACCAGTCAAAATTTGTTCTCTAGAAAATCATTAAAACAAAAGAATTTATAATAAATGGTTTTATTAGAAGTTTGATTTTTAATAAAACCACAATGCACATATTAATTCATGCACTGGGCTATACCTGGTGAATAAGACTTAGTTATTATTTTATTGAGATTGAAAACTTGTTTATGTTCAATTGCTCATCGCTAAATGCTATTTATTGACCATAATCTGCATCTAATGGTCTCATTTAATGCTTAAATGATATGTTGTATTGCTTCCTAAGAGTAAAGGCTAGTCCCATTCCTCATGACTCATGAGATACCTGTTCCTTTTTCCTTATCGACTTCCTTTTAACAAACTAAAAAAGTCAATTATTTTTCATGTTTACATTTTTGAGAAACACTAGTATAATATATTTTCTAATACATTCTTTATTATTAATTTAACTTGAGTAAAAATCATAATTTTGTATATCTCACTTCTTATTTAATTTCACTTATAATTTTTAATTTTTAATAATTTTTAATTAATAATAAAATATTATATATTTTTTGTCAACATAAAAAAATTGTGTTAAAAAGTGTATTATTAGCACTCCTTTAACTTTTATATGCTAAAGCCCAAAATTATCTTCGAAAGGCTGTGTGTTAATGGTTTCCAGTGTTCTATTGGGCCAGTTTATAATGTGGCCCATTTTAGCTTGTTGCTCTCCTAGATAAAATATAGTGGCCCGTTACTGATGTAATTTTATGGCCCTATATAATGTATTGTAATATAATGAAAAAAATATTTGGCGTGCTTGCCATATCATAGGCATTCTTATGTGTTAATTAATACACAATTTTTCATTCATGGGGTGTGATTCCTATGAATTCCACCAAAAGTGTTTGCTTTACATGAAAAGTACTCATGAATATTCATCAAAACCATTTACTAGGAATATCCTATTATTGTATTCAATTGATTCAAACTGGTAATATTTTTAATAGAGAAATGTTAATAATACACTCTTTGACACATTCTTTTGAACACTCTCTTATTGGTTGAAAATTCTTGAAAATTACAAAAATTCATGGATCTCACATCATATTTAATGACTTTCTTTTATGATTTTGTAGTTTTCAATAAATTTTAATCAATAATAAAGTATGTCTCAGGAAGAGTGTATTAGAAAGTATGTTGCTAGTACTCTTCTTCTCAATAATTTGTATAATTTTCCTTTTTTATTTTATCCAATTTAGAACTCAAATCTCATATAAACTACTCAAATCTCTCACCATTAACTCATTATTTTCTTGTTCATCTTTAACCTTATATTCCAACCACACTAGCTAGTCAACTAGAACTGTTATATAACTAGCTATATGTAAATAAATAACACCTACCATGGGCCTGCAAATTTCGCATATTTATCCATACATACTCAACTGATCAACAATTTCTCATAAATTTACGAGTACACACAGATTAGCAAACACAAGAAAGGGGAACAAGACATGACTATCCTACATGAGGTAGTTAACAGGCCTAGCTAACCCATAATAAAAACGGTTCTGATCTAGCCCAAGACTAATGGACCATTTAGGACATAGGTCCAGAACAAAAACACAACATGACTACACCAACAGAATGATGAGGGGAAGAAGAAAACGCACTAAGGGCAAACACGAGCGGGTGCTAGTGTCAGTTGTGTTTCTTATTCATGAACATCTTCTTGAGAAGGCCACAAGCAAGAGCCTCCCTAGGTATACGGCCCACATTTTTAACAGCCTCAGCAAAAATCACACCCATTCCCATGTGCAAATGAGGCTCAATGTGACAATGGAAGGCCCAAACACCAGCATTATCTGCCCTAAACCTCAAAGCAGTCCAACCACAAGGGAATATCACTGCAGTGTCCCTCAATGGTGGGTTCTTCAAGTTGAATTTGCTCTCGTCACCCTGTTTGAATTTCCTATCTCCATACCCCAAAACCCAAAAGTCATGCCCAAGCAAATGCCGAGGGTGAATCTCACTACCTTTCCCCGACAACACATTGGCTTTTTGGAGTATCACATCAACCACTTGGTTATTCTGAAACATGTAAACCCCATGTCCAATATTTGAATTAGGATTCAATGGAGGGTTTAAAATGTCATAATCCGCTGAGAAATTTTCAGGAGGACTTTTTGGGTCAAAGGCACCATTGACGTTATACTTAATGGAGTCTAGGCAAGGGGTTGAAGGCAATGTTAAGGAGACATTGTTAATGGCCCATTTAGTGTATCCATCGACAAGGTTTTGCGTGTTGAGAAGAAGCATGCCTGCGGTCGTAGTGGTGTGGAGGTTGTTCGATTATTCCCTTCAAAGCAAAAAAAAAATTCGTGAATGTTTTGCTACGATTGTAATCATCCCGTCGAGGTGTGATGAGTGGTGGAGAAGTGGGAAAAACTGAGGCAGAGATTGTTTTATAGTTTAGGATAGTTAAGCCTTGTGGGGTGTGGGGTGTGGGTTTTTCTTCCTCTAATACCTACTGAAATCCAATAGTTTCTCTTTGGGTCTTGATTTGTTGTGAGGAGGACTGAGTAGCTTTCACCGGAATATATGTCTACGTCATCAACAGTAGATGGTTGCACGTAGTTTCCATCAGCTTCCACCACCACTAATTTGTGATTCTATAAGCACAAAGAAGAGCCAGCTACACATGTCAATATTCATGCTGAAACTAATTACGTATAGAGAAACTAGACACACATATTGACGTAAGAGTTTCACAAAGGTTATGGATTCGTAAGTATAATTCAATTAAGATTCAAGACATGGGTGACCATCTCTCCAAATGATATCAATTTCAATTTTACATACTGATTATAACGATATGAACAACAAATATTTTTAAGATGTGTATATATTAAAAAAATAAAAATAATTATATATAAATATCAAATACAATTTTGAGTATTTAATATTTAAATAATAACATTACTTATTATTATTAAGGTGGTATCGTTCCTTTCTTTTTTTCTTACCATCAGATTGTGTAAAAATGAATTAAAAATATATAAAACTCATCACTTTTTTAGTTGCTTTTATAAATAATTATAATAATACATAAACATTGGCTATGTTTGGTAAAAGTAGATAAAAAAACTATTTAAAAGTTGAAAAGCTAGCTGATAGCTAAAAGCTAGTAATTAGAAGCTAAAAGTTATTAAGCTAATTAATTGAATTATGAATATTTGATAAAATTATTTGTTGAAGTAGTTAATAAATGTAAAATGACAGAAATGGATATATTTATATGATATTTTTATATAAATTTTAATTTTATTTTATTCATAAAAATATTTTTTGGGGTAATTATAATTTTTGTTTTTTAATTAATTTAAAACTCTTACAGTTTTTTATTTATAGATCAATTATTTTAATTACAATTTTAGTTGTAATTATTATTATTTTTTTCATAATATGCATTCTACTATTAACCTGATATTATATCTTAAAATATTTCCAACCAAGTTTAAAGTTAAAAAAAATTAAAATACACTTAAGTAGACGTCATACTTAATTTTATTATGTTGATTAATGTAATGGTTCAAGTATTATGAATTATAATATTGAAATAATAAAATAAATAATGTAAATATTGTAATGATTAAAATAATCAATATAATATTAAAAATATCCAAAAAAATAATAGCAAAAATAAAATAAAATAAATATATCATCTACCATTATCAATATCTTCAAGTATAATGCAAAAATAATAAAATAAATATTGTAAATAGTGTAATGATTAAAATAATCAATGTAATATTAAAATATTCAAAAAATAATAGCAAAAATAAAATAAATAAACCTATCATCATCTATTATTATCAATATCTTAAAGTATAATGCTAAAATAATAAAAAAATAATGTAAATAGTGTAATGGAAAAAAAATAGTGTAATATAAAAAGGATAATAAGAAAATTTAATAAATACTCTAAGGGTAAAAGTGAATAAAATATAAGAAATTAAAAGCTAGCGTTTTAAAATTTGTTACTTGAAGTAGCATCTCAAAAAATGTTACAAATTGCTAAAAAAAATTATTTACCAAACACTATTAATAAAGTCTAACAAACTTTTATCAACTAATATGAAAAACTAAAAACTAATTGAAATAACTTCCCAAACATACTCATTACCTTTTTACAAATTCAAGACAAGCAGCAATATGGAACTCGGGTTAAAGTCAACCCTACCCCTTACTGTTAGAATTCATGGTTCAAGAGGAGAGAGTTGGGATAAAAGAATATAAAACTGAAAATATGATTGTATTGGTAATGAAAAATGTTAAGTACAATGAGATTACATAGGGCTATTATATAGGCAACAAAATAGTAACTTTCTACTAACAAACTCCTAACCAATCATATCTCTAATAGCTCCCCACAAGCTAAAATGTGTTCACAACACTTCCAACTTGAGATGAGTCGTACAAGTAGCAAATCAAAATAAAATACAATGAAACATGCCGGAAATACATTAGCTAAAAATGTCATGAACAAAGCTTAACCACCATACGAGGCAGAAGTTGAAATCATCAAAGCCATAAGGTAAAAGCTTAACCACCAAGCAGAAACTATACCTCAAAATTTAACCACTTGGCAGAAGCACAAATCAATAAGAATGCTTAACCACCATAAGGCAGAAGCAAAACATCTCGATGCTTAACCATCCATGGCAGAAGCTCGCAACAATGCTTAACCACCATGGACAGAAGCTGACATCAAGCCAAATAAAGCTAAACAATAATGGAATCATCAAAGAAGCAAATCATCAAACAATTGGTGTGCATAAGAAAAAGTAACCAAGCAGAGAACTGCCAAGAAAATCCTTTGACCAAATTTTCTTCATATGAGAATCTTTTTGGCAACTAAACAGACACAAAGGCCATAGAACAGGAATCACCATTATTGCAAGTGTCACAATGAAGAAAAAAAGTAACCACTAAAACCAATTTTGCTTGCCTCCATTCAAATTGATTTCAACAACATCAACAAAATATGCAATTAACCATCCCTAAAAAGAAACAGTTTAATCTGTAGAAACTTTGCCTTTAATTGAGGTTTACCATGTCAGAAAGAATGCGCTAAGTACGATTCACGTTACAACGAAGGAATAAAGAGGAACACTAATGAGACAAAAATAAATCGAAGATCCAATCTCAAAGAGAAACCCCAAAAAAAATTAAATCAGAGAAAACGAAATAAAATCAGAGAAATCGAGGATAGAGACGCCGATGACGATTTTGATGGCGTAGAAGGTGTACAATGAAATGAACAATCGAAACGCAGAAGAATACACACACAGAATTTCATGACTGAGATTTGGGAGTTTCCTATTGCGAAATCAGAAAGGGAAACAAATCAAAGCAAAGATGGAACAATTGCTATGAAAGAAAGATGAACGACAATGAAAGAAAAACCAAAAAGCTAAAAGTAGATGAAAGAATAAAAGAAAGCAACAAAAAATTTCTCTTCAAGGTGTGGGTGCCATGGCTCTGATACATTGTTAGAATTCATGGTTCAGAGGAGAGAGTTAAGATAAAAGTGTATAAAGCTAAAAATATGATTGTATTATAATGAAAAATGTTAAGTACAATGGGATTACAAAGGGCCTTTATATAGGCAACAAAAGAGTAACTCTCTTCTAAAGCTGTCAAAATGAACCCGCCCCGAAGGGCCGACCTGCTTAACTAGCAAAATAGGCTAGGTTAAGCTCAAAAAAAGATAACTAAAAAAAAATTTGGCCATTTTGGCCCGACTCAGCTGGCCAATCGAGCCTGGGCCTGGCTGGCCCAATATATATATATATAAATAATATTAATATACTTAAAAAAAATTTTAAAAAGGTCACACGTTTGTAAAAAAGAAAGGCTAACATGAATACTTCATTTTGTAAATAAAATTCGCTTAACGATATATTTTTAATGAGACTATTGAGTAATTAAGTCAATTATATATGAATAAAAATGTTCGTTTATGCTAGAAAGTATGTTAAATTTAATTTTAAATATTTAATATGATTTAAATAATTTAATTTTTATATAATTTTTTGCAGAAAAAATAATAATTAAAATAGATAACAACATTAATATGTTTGAAAAAAATTCAGGCCAAATTGACCTAGTAGCCCGCATAAGGTTGGGTTGGGCCAAAAAAAAATAGGCCAAGACACAAACCGAGCTGGCCACTAAAGAGTGATGGCCCGGCCAAGCTGACTCGCCCAATTTGACAACTCTATCTATGACATTTGAACACGTTGCAAAGTTGTATTTATTCAATTTTTATAGTAAAGTTATTTCAATTTAATTAATAGTCTTAAGTTTGAGTCTTGAGTATGCAGTTACGTTAAATACTTAGAGAGAGAGCGTTGCTACCTATAATAATTCTACCTGACTCTAACAGGATTGTCTCTAATGAAATATACCTGTGATCTAAAAAAAAACTTTAAAAACATAAACACGACATGCACTATCTTCGATTTGAACACTAATAAATAATAATTATATTTTTTGGTAATTAAAATATGTGTTCTCAAAATTAGACTAGTTCAAACAAACCATAGAATCGATCTAAAGAAAAATCGATCAAAGAACCGGAAAATCGGTCAAAAATTGGTAAAACTGGTCTAAAACCGGTTCACAATAGGGCAAAGAAAAATACTGAATACAACATTATTTTGATTTTTTTTCTTAAAAAAATAAAACCCAACCTAAAGTATTTATCACGTTCTTCTTTATTTTAAATATAAACTTGTTTTTATTAATAAATGTTGATGTGTATAACTTATACTTAAGTATCATGACATATTTGATTTGCACTTTTGTAGGTACTGTAAATGTAAAGAACCTATAAAATTAAGTTTTATTTTTAATTTTTAGTATTATAAAATTATGATATTATGTTTTTTTAATATTATGTTATGTATTTATTATTATTATTATTTTATTAATACCTGTTCAACCACGGTTGAACCATTAAACTTTGAACCAGTAGTTTGACCGATTTAATGACTGGTCCGATTTTAAAAACATCGATTAAAATAAATCGAAGAACCATCAATTAATTAATAGTCAACCAACTTTTTTTGTCTATATTCAAAGTGTTTGGGATTTCGTTATATAGGCAGTTGAATATTAATTTTGCATATAGTTAGGACAAATCAAACTTACATAATGAGTTTTAAAAATAATTTACATTATTCACTCTTAATTATTTTATAAAGAGACATAGGATAGAAGTTCATTTAGCAAAAGAGTGCATATTTCAAAATAACATTAATTTAATCTTAGCCATATATATACTTAAAATATTGATTTAGCTAAATTACATTTTTGATACCTCCTATTTTTTTCAATCCATAATTTTGGTCTCTTTATTTTTTTAGAGACATTTAATCCCCAAAATTTTAAAAATCTGTAATTTTGGTCTTGCGATCAAATCTCTTGCGTTGACCATTAGCTGATTAATGTTGACTCTGACGTGTCAGTCTTAAATTATGTGTCAGAAATAAATTATTTGTCAAAGTCAGAGTCAATGTTATAGGCAATATTGACACGTCAGAATTAATGTTAAACCACTAAGAGTCAACACAAGAGATTCGACTATGAGACCAAAATAGTAGATTTTTAAAAACAAGGAGACTAAATGTTTCTAAAAAAAAATGGGATCAAAATTGCATGTTTTTAAAAATAAGGAGACTAAATGTCTCTAATAAAACAAGGGGACTAAAATTACAAATTGAGAAAAATAAGGAGACCAAAAATGTAATTTAGTCCATCAAATTTTAACACTAAAATGTCATTTCCTCATTATAAAAGGAGTCTTAAACTTACAGCATAATTTTTGCTTCTAACAAAGAAAACTTGGAGAGCTTGTTTGGTAAACAGGATATGATAAGCTCTCTCTCTCTCTAATATATATAAATTATATATATATATATATAATAATTTTGACATGTAAATTTAAAGTATATTGTTAATTAAAATATGAAAAATTAAATAATTAATATCTAAATATGTTAAATAAAAATATTTAAATAATTATAATTTTAAAAATTAGATTCTAATGATGGTAGTTATCTAATGATGGTGTGTGTCTCATTCTGCTACACTTAGCTTCTGTGAGCCAAGACACGAACATTTCATACCACTTTGCAGAGGCAACAAGTTTGCCATGTTTTTTTTCTCTCATAAACTATGATAGTGAGTACAAATTGAAAACCACATAATAGAGATTTTATTTTATACTTACAAGATCTTGCATGCTGTTTCTTATGTCAAGAATTCCAACTTGTTGAAGCTACTTAGTAGAAGCTTCACTCACAAGATTACCAAAAGCTTGAAATATGACTTTATTGTGGCCACTTAAGCCCCTCAAATCCCATTTGTGATTTATAAAAATGTAAGAAAGGGGAGATTGATATTCGTTCTTGTTCCTGAAACATACTTTTTGGTGTGGTATTTACTAGTGAGAGAGAGAGAAAGATTGAGAGAATTTTAGTACCTTCTAACTGCATGTGTAAGGATTTCCAATTCATTGAGGGACCCTTCCATGTCGAAGACATTATTTGCAATTATGATTATTATAGCACTCTTTGGTAGGTAACTTTACATTCATTGCTTAAATTTATTTATTTTTAAAAGGCGATTGCTTAAACTTAATTGACAAATTGTTTGTCAGCAAATATCACCGAGTAGAGTGATTTTTTCAATTTGTAATCATTAAAATTAAAACATGAAATTTATTTTTTTAGAAATAACTATAAAATTTCATTTTAAATTTTTTTAAATTTGAAATATTTTTAAATGAATGGAGTTTATTTAAAATATACTTATACTAAAACAATGGAAAAGAAAACCGTGTGTCAAATTACTATACAAATTTTTCTAGTAAGTGTCATTTTTGTAATTTTATTAATAAACATGGACATCTAACAAAATAATAACAATGTTAATGTATGGGGGTTTAAATCCTTATGGCTTTGGGGAAATTTGGTGTCAGGATTCCCTCCCTTGGCTCCTTCCTTGTTTGTCATAGCTCTTTGTTAAAAGCTCTTTTAAACTTTGAAAGTTAAAGCATTTGTTTTTTTGTAACTATATTGAAAAATAGTTGTCATTTTTGTTTGATGCAGCATTGCTTGGCTGAGACTTGAAAGCTGAGGAGTATGGAAATGTCAAGGGAGAGTAGTGGTGAAGGACCAAGTTGGTTAAATGAATCAATTGCATCTATATGTGGAGGAGAGGAGGTAAGTTTTTTTAATTGAAACTTGAATGCCTTGTGTTTGGCTTGACTTTGATTTATAATTGTATTGTGTTTCATCATGTGTTAAAAAATTGTGTGAAAAGAATGATTCTTGTGATATTTTTGCCAAGATTGATAAAATGGGGAAAAAATTAATGTTGACTTAATTCTTTGCAAAACTGAAGTATACTTTTTTTTTTTTTAAAGGGGCTAGATGATATTTCCATTGACATTGAAGAAGATGCAGACTATCAAAGTGAGGAAGATGAATGTGTTGAAATAGAAGTTGAGGATGACTATGAACAAAACTCAATTAATGGAGGAAATCATGTTGAAATTAACAACGGGTGTACTATTAGTACTGTGTATGACATTCTTAGTTTGGATTTGAAGAATTTAACTCCTTGTGAACTGAGGAACGTTGAATTTATAAGTCTTGAAATGGCGTACAAGTTCTATTATTGGTTTGCTAGCATGAATGGGTTTGGTGCTAGAAAAAGCAAAGTAGTTAAAAACAAAAATGGAAAAACTTTACAACAAACCTTTGTTTGTTACATACAAGGTTTTAGAGAGGATTATGGTTTAACTATGGAAAATTGTAAGCGTGATATCAAGTCGGCGATAAGGTGTGGGTGTGGAGCGAAGCTTAGAGTGCATATAGATATGAATTCGAGGCTTTGGTACATAACATATTTTCTTGATGACCAAATTCGAGTCCCGCTTCGACCTCCTCGTTTGTTAACCTGTTTATACGTGGGACAATATGTGCAATACAATCTCATGCCCATGACTGGAGAAGCAACAAACATCCGCCAATATCAGTTTGAAAAGGGTTAATTGCTCGATCTAGGGCTCGAAAGAGGGATGCCAAGACAACTACACCCCAACTATAATTTCTTGCAATTGCGAAATTGTTTAACAATAGTAAATACCTAAGATGAACTCTTGCACCTGATGTATCTGGCATCATAAATCCTCCAATGAGCATCATTATATGAGCTCTAGCATGTTGCAAAATGACAATATTAGTAGCATCATCGGGAAGTTGTCTAAATCGGTTAACTAGCCATGATAATGCTATCATATTTCCTTTCACCTTATTTTCTGGTGAAGTGTCCCCTAATAAGATCTGACAAGCAGGAACCAAATTACCAATACTATTACCAGTGACAGCAATTCCGCCAATGGGGAGCCCAAGTTGTAATGCAACATCTTCTAACGTTATTGTAGCCTCTCCTTATGGAAAATGAGACGTGTGTGTTTCAGTTCTCCACCGTTCCACTAAAGCTGTTACCAAATGATGGTTTATCTCGATCTTTTCGTTTGCTATCACATTACCAAAACTGGCTAGATCAATTAACTGCCAAATACGAGCATCTATTTCGTCTAGATGTTTAAAAGCCCATATAGAATGACACCTTGATCGTATCATTCTCTCTTCTCCTTCCCAGACTTTAGTAGAAACATGTAAAGCTTGTAGTCACAGCAACGAACCATCAGTTGGTCCAGGTTGAACATAGGCCATTTTTTTTATGAAGTTTTAGGAAGTGTGTGCTTCGTAGAGATAGATAACAGCAAGTAAAGTGCTAAACTTGTTTTGAGTTTGTCGACGTAAAAGTGAATGCTGCTTTATATAGTTGTAATATTTAAATTTTAATTTATATCTTGAGATAAATTTTCATGTTAGAAATAGTACAAGTATACCGTCCAAATAGTAAGCGCATGCATTACAAATAGTAAAGATTCCTTTGATATACAGTAAGATGTTCCAATAGTTGCAAGTTCCGAGAATGAGCAGAATCCTTACACTGATATATATCTCTTCCTTCTTTCAACGAGACATTGAATATATAATAAAACAATCTCCTCTTTCAAATCATGTCAAGATTTCGCACCAATGATGTTTAAATTGCTTAGCAATCAGTAAATAAATTGATTTGATGTATGAATGTGGTATAAGATAAATAATACTATTTTGATCACTATTACTTATTCGATGGATGTGAATGACAGAAGAGACAAAATTTTTGCCCAACCAAAGTGCTTTCACGTGAATGATGGGTGCTTTCCAAGATATATATTAAGCCAAATGTCATTCCTATTCAATAGGTAGGCATTGTTGCTACCTCTGTAAGTATGACACCATGAGAATATATTCACGTGGGTTGGCAGGAATACACTTGCATGTAAATTCTAATTAAGTTGTTTATGGTTTAAATTTTTTTAAAATAATTTGAATTGTTTTTATATATATTCATGTAGCTTTTCTTTTTCTTTTTTTTTTGGATAAATTTCACGTAGCTTTTCTTCTTTTTTTTGGATAATTTCATGTAGCTTTTCTCTTTTTTTTGATAAATTTCACATAGCCTTTATTTGACGTGAGCATATAAGGCATTGTTGCCTTTTTTTAATTTAATTGCTTCTTTTAAAATCATTTATATGCATTTAATGGAAGTCGTGCTTCCTTCTTGTTTTACATGGAAGTTGTGCTTCCTTGTTGTTTTACAAGGAAGTCATGCTTCCATTTCACAACAAGGACTTTTTTTATTTTTTATTTTTTAGTTATTGTTTTGAACAAAAGTTGTGTTTTGGTTTTTGCTTTTATTTTATTTTATTTTACTGAAGTTGTGTTTTGGTTTCACGATATTTGCTTTAATTTTATTATGCTAAAGTCGTGTTTTGGTTTCATGACATTTGCTTCTTTTTTTTAATTTTATTTTACTGAAGTCGTGTTTTTGTTTCATGATATTTGTTAGAATTTTATTATACTAAAGTCGTGTTTTGGTTTCACGACATTTGCTTTTTTTTTTTAATTTTATTTTACTGAATTCATGTTTTGGTTTCACGATATTTGCTTTAACTTTTTTATACTAAAGTCATGTTTTGATTTCACGATTTTTATTTTATTTTATTTTATTGAAGTCGTGTTTTGGTTTCACGATGTTTGCTTTAATTTTATCATACTAAAGTCGTGTTTTGGTTTCACGACATTTGCTCTTTTTTTTTTAATTTTATTTTACTAAAGTCGAATTTTGGTTTCACGATATTTGCCTTAATTTTATTATAATAAACTTGTGTTTTGGTTTCACGACATTTGCTTTTTTTAATTTTATTTTACTGAAGTTGTGTTATGGTTTCACAATATTTGCTTTAACTTTTATATACTAAAGTCATGTTTTGGTTTCACGACATTTTTTTTTTTTTACTGAAGTCGTGTTTTGGTTTCACATTTGCTTTTTTTTTTTAATTTTATTTTACTGAAGACGTGTTTTCATTTCACAATATTTGCTTTAATTTTATCATACTAAAGTCGTGTTTTGGTTTCACGACATTTGCCTTTTTTTTATTTTATTTTACTAAAATCGTGTTTTGGTTTCACGACATTTGCTTCTTCTTTTTTAATTTTATTTTACTAAAGTCGTGTTATGGTTTCACGATATTTGCTTTAGCTTTTTTATACTAAAGTCGTGTTTTAGTTTCACGACATTTTTTTTTATTTTACTGAAGTCATGTTTTGGTTTCACGATATTTTTCCTTAATTTTATTATACTAAAGTCGTGTTTTGGTTTCACATTTGCTTTTTTTTTTTTTACTAAAGTCGTGTTTTCGTTTCACAATATTTGCTTACTAAAGTCGTGTTTTGGTTTCATGACATTTTTTTTAATTTTATTTTACTGAAGTCATGTTTTCGTTTCGTGATATGTGCTTCAATTTTATTATACTAAAGTTGTGTTTTGGTTTCACGACATTTGCTTCTTCTTTTTTTAATTTGCTTTACCAAAGTCGTGTTTTGCTTTCATGACATTTGCTTTTTTTTTCTAATTTACTTTACTAAAGTCGTGTTTTGGTTTCACGACATTTGCTTTCCTTTTTTTTTAAATTTTATTTTACTGAATTCGTGTTTTCGTTTTACAACATTTGTTTTAATTTTATTTTACTAAAATCGTATTTTCGTTTCACGACATTTTCTTTGAATTTATTAGACTAAAGTCGTGTTTTAGTCACAAACCCAAAGTTGCCCAAACATGATGGCCGCAATTTTCCTTATGTAGAAGAAAGAAACATGCCTCTATTGAGCTTGATTTTGTGGGCCTAATAACCTACGTATATAATACTAGAAAAATATTTTTTAAAAAATCTTGTAGCAGCCCAAATTGTGTATTGGCTTATAAGAAATCATAGTTAAACTTTAATTAATTGATAAGAAGGATAAAAAAAATGTAATTAAATTGTATAAACAAATGAAACGTAGAATAAAAATTGAAAGCGTTTCATAATAATAATCATAATGTTGATTAAATATAATAATATTAATAAAAAATAATAGCAACGAAAATAGTAATCATATCATACACTTCCTCTGTCAACATAGCCTCCTTTAACAATGATGAAATTTACTTAACAATAACAATAAAACATCTGCTCAGTAAAATTTGTTTTTCCAAACTATACACACGGTGTATATAGTTTCGAAGCTAAAAACTGGTGATAATATTTATATATTCTGCAAATTCATTACGGGTATTGTATGGAATGATGTGATATTTACTAGAGAATATTGCGTATCATTGTATTAAGTGTGTGTTTATTGATTCATAAAGCTATTTATCTTAAAGAAGGAAAAAGTGGGGTGGACTCTGTGACTTGGCTTCAATCCTTTTTGGTTGAGACCTTCCACACTCCATAGTGAATCATACTCCCTTCTTTAATTAAGATGTATTTCAGTAATGGGATGATTCCTGTCTTCGGGATCCAAAAAATTAAAACTGTATAATTGAAAAGCATAGTTTATATTACACCTAATCAAATAATGTACAATCTCAAGGAAAATATTCAAGAAAAGGTTGTCTCCGTTGAACTACAATACCAGCCTTTCTTTTGCAAATTCAGGTGATAGAGACAACATACTTGTCAAGGCATTTCCATATCAATGTTACGACCACCCCAACTAAATTAGTCTAGCTCCCACGTGTTACAATGAAGCAATGTTATGACCACAGCAGTAGGTGTTGCCAAACCTAAAGCACATGGACTGGCTTTGACCATGCCAAAATGTGTCACGCCTGCAAAGTAAGGTGAAACTGATATTAAAATAACCTGCACAAAGAAACCCCTTTAAATTAAGTACTGTATAAACATAAGGATTCAATTTGGGAAAATAAAATCTAGAAAACAACAATCAAATACAGAAATAACTTTTAAAAATGATATCATATATAATATAACTACAAAGGCATAAAGTATTTGGAAAAGTGGTCAATAAACTTCTGCATAGGAGGCCATCTGTGCTGACTCAACCAGTCTAACAATCTGAGAAAGAGCACTCTCTAACCCATGTAGCCATAACATGTAATGCTCCATTCTCATTCACAGTTCCTCCAATAACGATCTCACCTTTCCTCTTTGCCACAAGACATGCATCTCCTGTTATCATGCTCTCATTCACGTGGTACACTAACCCCAAATAACAAATCCATCCGAAGCCACTTTTGCACTAGGAATATTTTTAATCACGTGATTCTTCTGAATGAACCTGCTATAAATTTCCTCCTCACCAACAACGTTCCCTTCACTGCCCAGGGTCAACAATGTAGCAGTGTTAGGTGTCAAGTTCATAAGCTTGGCAATTGCATTGGATGTCTTCCCTTTGTCCAAAACCTCAAGGTACTTCCCTAGCAAAATAAACCAAATAAGCATAGCACTAGTCTCTAAGAAATCAGCTCCTTTGAAACAAATCCATTAGCTCCAAGGCCCTATCTTCATTCCATAGCTGCCATGCCTAGCATATTTCCGAGGTAGATTATCATTACATAAAATCCAAGTTATTAATTTATTGAGATTATAATGTTGCAAATTGAATGTATCACTACCAGATACAGTATAAGAAAATAAGATACCAAGAGATACATATTAACTAATATACTCATATGGCCTAAGAGATTTAGTTTGCAGTCTAGGTGACCCATGTGGACACAGCCTTTATGTTTACTTCTTAGCCCGGTCATGGCTCTATTAAAGGTATTTTTGTAAAACAACGACGATAGAAACATCGACGCAATCCCTACAACGTAAATGCTACTCTTTTACAAATCACATCCCCATACTTTCTCTACGACTTTCTGGACAAATGATGAAGCCTTGCTAGAATGCAAGGGCCGGCAACAGACATCTCCTAAACAAGACTAAATGCCAGTTCAAAATGTTAGGTCCCCATTAGGAACAGTATCCTATTCTTAGAGAGTGAAAGGTAACTAAGCAGTCATCTGTAGAAGCCTTGGAACTTAACAAAGCACTAAATTCTAATGTGTAATTTGTATTTTGCTTAGGAAAGCCAACTGATCTTGTCATATCATCAAAAAGCCCAAAGAGGTACTTCAACACAGCAACTCTATCGAAATTCAAACTAACCAAGAAAGAAACTATAAATTATCCTGCTATATGATTCTAAATAGTAACAAAAAGAAAAAGTACAGAGAAATTTTCATATACATCATTGCCTTTCTCAATAAGATAGCTTAACAAACATACAGAGAAATTTTCATTTACATCACTGTCAAGTACAGAGAAATATTTTGCATCAACAACAAAAAACTGATCTATTTAATGAAAACTAGAAAGCCATTTATGAACGAAATGAAAATAGAGTTGTGTCCAGCCAAAAAGATAAGACTTCAATCCATATGCATGTTTGAACAATTTAATAACACCAATACATTGTTCCCCCCAAAATAAAAAATGCAAATATAACAATAAATACCATCTTCTGTATCCTAATGAAACCATAAGCATCTAATAAAGAGGAAAACAAGTTGTTGAATAACAGCCACCACACACACTAAATTGATAGGAAATTCTTTCAAAGATAAAATATTATTCAGTATAAATAATAGTCAGAACTTCAAAGCAACATGAGCAATCATCTGACCATCGACTTCCCCATTGTAGATATTATTTACATGGACCATAGAAAAAAAGCTTACCAACAAAAAGATTCCCTATTGCATCTATACTTGCTACCATTAAAACAGATAAGTTTTGTTCATGATTGGACAATTCTAAACCACAAATCGTTGGATGGTTGAGATAACCTGCCTCCATCAAGCCAAGATTCAATCGAATGAAATTGATATTCTCAAGCACATGTAGGAGAAACCATGTGTCATATTGGATCACCATAGAATTTCCCTAAATTTCTAGATGAAACAACAAAGAAGAATTCCTCTAGATACTCAATTCATTAGCTTTCGCTTCACTCAAAAATAAATTACAAATAAAAGTTCCCAAAAAACAAGACAGGGAAAAAAATCCATAAGGATCCTCATCGCAGTCATCTTTGGCGTCTTTGTCTTAAGCGATTTCTGAGTCCAACATGAGGTAATTGTACAAGCCAAAGACCTTGTCAGGGGGTTTACCGTCAAAGCTTCAACAATACAAGTGAATCGCTTGAATCCGTCCACCACTGTTATGCAATGGATTCCAATTGACATTATGGCCGACATCAAGGCAGCTTCTCTCGCTTCAATTTGGTGGTGACGATAATGTAACACAACATCAATGAAATGCGACAAACTCCCCCTCTTTTTTTTTAGGGTAGATTTTCATTTCCCCTTACATTACAGCAACACCGGATGATTTTTCGAATGTAAGGACCAGCCACAAATGCATTCCCACTACCACCCAACCCAACTAATCTTTAATGTTTAGGGTTCCCAGCAGCACCCAGCATTGAAACCAGCCCCCTTCCCTCCTCTTCTCAAGTTAGGGTTAGAAACATCAATCCAGTATTACAAATTTTAAATTATTTTTAATCTAATCATTTTAATAATTTCATATTCAGGTAATTTTAATTTAATCTGTACCATTCAATTATTTTACATTAAATCCAACAGTCTAAAACATTGTACTCACCCGTGGACCACATGCCCAAAATACTATATCTTGTTGGTTCACTGGTGAACCACATGACATATAGGTTCACCGTAGAAATTGCCTTTGAGGGTTTGTCTGTTTCCTATCATTATTTCTACTGGACAAAGGCCCACCAATTGAATGGGCATTTTTGGCTAAAGGCTCCATCCAATTTAGGATTTGTTATTTGCACACTACTGGTGTTTGCTAAGTTCACATATTTACTTATTTATTTATTGACAAAAATATCTTTGATGGAAACATGTTTTTGTTATGTATCTTAACAAAATTTTGTTAGGATACACAACAAAAATACGTTTTTATTGTGCATCTAAACAAATCTTGTTAAGATACACAACGCAAAAGTATTTTTGTGGTGTATCTTGACAAAATTTGTCAAAATACAGAATAGAAATACGTTTTCATTATGTATGCTGACAAAATTTTGCCAAAATAGACAATAGAAATACCATCTTTTTAATCTTTATTTATATTCTTAATCTTCTTAGTTGTTTATCACTTTCAATCTAACTTCTTTTATTTTATTTATAAATTAAATTTTAAAATATTTTAAAAAAATAATAACAATAGTTAAAAATAATCGTATATCACAATTTAAATTATTCATTGTAAATTTAAAATATAATTTATATATTTAACTAAATTCATTTATCACAAATTTAATTATAATATAATATATATTTATATATTAAAAATATTTATTTATTATGAATTTAATTTATATAAAATAGAAAAATATCTTGTGTAATGTACAAACTAAAATATTATATTATTAATAAATTAGAAAGTGTTTTATAAATACAAAAAATTAAATTTATCCTTATATAGTGTTATTCATGTCATTTTTATTTATTTAAAATATATTAAAGCAATCAAAAAAAATTGTTAACAATACAAAAGTTTGAATTTCATTTTATCTAATATTATTCCATATTTTGTATTTTATTTTAAATTATAATAAACAAAAAATTAATAATTTATAAGTCTCTTTATCCTTTAAATACTTTCATTTAAATTTTAAATCACAACATCTTTTATATTTATTATTTTTAAATTTTTTAAAAAATATTAATAAAATAAATGACTAAAAAATGAATAAGAAAAACTATAAAAAAAATGATCAAGAAAATGGGTGGGAAGATTAGTAGAAAAAATCATATGTAAAATGGGTGGAAACTATTTTTGTAATGTAAAATTTTACATTACAGAAAGTAATTTTCATAATGTAAAAATCACGTTTAGGAAATTAGTTTTTGTAAGATCTACTAAAAAATGGGAAAAAAACTCTCACTAAAGACAACATGAGGGAGGCCTGCAATGGTAGGAAGAGGTAAAGGGAGTGCAAGAAAAGTAAGAGAAAGGAGGGAGTTAGTGGTTCCACCGGGAGGGGATGCAACGAGAGTGGGGTTGCAGGGGAGGGGAGAAGGTAAGAGGAAAGGAGTATTTTTGGAATATCAAAAAACTAACAAAATAAATAAAAAGGAGGTGTGAAGAGAAAATAGGGAGTTGCAAAAAGAAAGGACCTTATTATTTCTTAGCTGAATGAGTGAATATGTGTACTTCTCAGTTTTTTGGGCTGAAGTACTATGAGTAGGAAGAATTTTATGGGCTTCTCAGTTATTATTAAATGTAAAATAAAGAATTGGGCTTCGGCGGCAGCCTGGACATGAAATATTTAATGGAAACCTTAAGTTAGAAATTGAAAACAATATAAAAAACAGATTTAAATTTATGAAAATGAATTAAAAATAGAAGATGAAATATTTTGAAATCAAGTGAAGGTAGAATCCTTTTAAAGAAGGTTTATAGTGACTCTCGAAAATTGAAGTTAGGAGAATGACAAACATAAGAAAATAAGAATAAATAAATAAAATTGATATTATTTCTGTAAATATATTAAATAAAATTAAATTTTAATAATGTAAATATAATAAATAAAATTACAACTCTCTAAGTAATAGACATATACACGAGTTATTTATGAACTAATAATGTTGAGCTTACAAAATTTGATATTGACTCATTTGAATAACTGGGGCCAACTTCAAGTTTAATCTTGTTTGTTTCACTAACTAAATAAACTTAATAAGTTATTTATTGAGTTAAATTCAAATAATTCGTAAAATTTAATCTTATTTGTCTAACTAGATAAGCTTAATTAATTATTTATTGAGTTAAATTCAAATAATTCATAAACAACTTACCTTAGCACTCAAATTTTCAACTTCAACTGGTACTGCAAACACCCTATAGCATAGCCCCAATTGCAAATGCAAAGAAAAGAAAAAGGAAACAAAAATAAGAGATATAAGTAATAGAAACCTCTTAGCCATATAAGCAATATATGTACTTGATGGTATAAAACAATGAGGTTTCTTTGTAATAGTTTAGAAACCTTATATGAATATAAGCAATATATCGACTTTTTGAAAATCAATCAAAATTGAATAAAAAAGGAAAGATTAAAAAAAGTTTCAAACTTTTTGAATCACATATAAAATTTTCAAATTACATATAATATTCCAATTAGGGTTTATTATAAAAATCCCATATAATTTTTTTATCAATTTCAAAATAGATATCAAAATCGAAGTATATAAGGAAGAAACAAGACAAAAAAAGGAAACAAAATCGAATCTTTCGCCTCGCCTAATTTTACCTCATGAACGATATTCAGAGTGTCTCAACAAAACCCAAAATACTGCAAACACAGAAGAAAACCAATAAAAGGGTTATTTTTCAGAAGAAAATGATATATATAATTAGTAGAAAAATAAAATCGAGACAAAAATAAAAATAAAATGATTACAATGATAAGCAAAAATTGTAGAACTATTAAGGCTTTTGGGAGAAAATCAAACCTAGAGTTTAGATGTATATGGGAAAAAAAAACCCCTTCAAGGTCGATGGGGTTTAAATAAACCCAAAGAACTCTTATAATCTTAACCGATTTTGTCTCTTGAGTTCTTATTCTGAATTTGCATTCAATATTATCAGTAGGTGTGCATTTACATTTTGAAGATATCAAATTAACCAAGAAATGAAGCACAAATATACCACCAAAAAAGTATTTTATTTTATTAAACAAAGAAAATGCATATTTACAACTGTAACCTGCATTTGGGCAAGAAAATGCAATGCATTGGAAAGTGCAACTTAGCTACTTTTATATATTTAAAGATTTTAATCAAATATGTACAAGAAAGTAAGTGTTAATAATCTAACTCTATTTTGTTAAAAGTATAACATATCTTAATTAAACGTGTATAAAAAATAAGCGTTGTGCTAAACAATTGACAACCAATGCAAAACTTAGTCAAATCTATAATATAATTATATAATGTATGTGATTGCGTGATGATAAATGTATATAATATTTTAAAATTAAATTAATAAATAAATTATGAACATTATCTTAGACTTTTAAAACCAAGTATAACTAAGAATAATTAAACAACAATTAAGCAAGTGAAAAAGGAGTAGTAGTAAAGTAGTTGTAACAAATACATGTTAAATTTAAATGAATTCATAATCACTATTAACAATGTTACATATGGGAAAACATGATCCTATGGAAATTAAGATACTTCTTATTAAGTGTGTTGAATTCCACAATCCTGAATGTTTGGCAAGTCCTCTACTTGAATGTCATCTCCATATACGAAGAACTAATTCTCAATTATAAAAGATCTTGATACCATGATTGCAACTTAATCTTTACCATGAGCACAATATTGAAGCCTTTCAACAACATGCACCAACTTTTGAGGAGCTTAGTCACCAACCAATGTAGTTCTAATACTTGATGGAGTTGTAAAGATATTACTTGGACTACAATATTATTTCCTAGAGAAACTACAAAATATAGAAGGATAATGTTATTGTTAGTTAAGTCTAGACAAAACTTTGAAAGGAATTCAAAAGACTTCATCCATTTTTTATATTCTAAAATGATTACCCATAATATATCTTCAGTTTGACCAGACCCTTGATATAATAAAAATTCTAGAAATCAATTTTACTCTATAAGTTACATTTCAAATGCATAGAAAAGCTAAATTAAGAACAAAAATTGTTGCCTTTACAGCAGTAAGTTACTTTCAAGTGAATTGTTTCTATTGTATTTTTTATTTTTTAATCACAGCAAAAAGAGAGTAAATTGTAACAAATGACAAACTTCTTGAAGCAGAAATAAAAAGATACAAAACAATACACACCTAAAAATTTAGCTTGCTATATAAGTTCCTCGTATGTTGTCACAAGTCATTAGGTCCTTCAATCTAATTAAAAAATATGTTTTCCAATTTTATTTTTGTGATTCGTATTAGATTGAATTAATTTATGGATATTCATATATAAAAAAAGTACCATTTGTTGAACATGATCTCTTGCCATTGAGGTATGAGAGTTTTGATGAAGATAAAGCCAAAGAGATAAAGATCTCAATGAACACAAAGTTAGAGATATAAAGATCTCAATGAAGACAAATGCTAGAGGCTTGGGATTTTATGTAAGACTCTCCATGTTAACTAAGTTTGGCTCAAGAAACCCAACCAGTGATGTTAATATAAAATTAGGTTTTCTAAAGGTGCAAAATGATAATTAAAAATTGATTTTGAAAAAAAAAGTTTTTAAATAAACAATCTCGCAAAAATCAAATCTACTTAAAGAGAATTGAGACTCCTAATGAGAATTGAGCCTATCTAGAGGGAATCAAGTTTTTAGCAAGTGAATCGAGTTTCCTCGATGTTTTTCTCGTAAAGAATCGATTATCCTCTGGGAGAATTGATTACCCCTTGAAGAATTGAGTTTTTCTTGAGAGAATCGAGTCACCATAGGATCTGCAGGATTTTAAAGATTTTGGTTTGAAATCTTATTTTCTTATCTTTTGCCAAATTAAATTATGAATGAATTTCTAAAATTAATTGGGGTTATCTCCTCATCCATTATACAAGGTAAACTTTTCTAAAACCTAATTCAAGCAATAAAGTGAAATTAATCTGGATTATACGATGTTCTCTTGAGCCTTGCTTGGTTGAGGTTGTGAGATATTAGTGCTTCAATTTATAATTATCTCATTATCATAGAATGATTCATAACTTTTTGATTTTCTTGTTTGTAAACAATGGTGGTTTCCCTTGATTAATCTAGGTAAGGGTTTCATAGGATTTTGAGGGTTAAAGGTCCCTTTGGTTTTCTAGCTTGTGTGATCTTAAAGAGTAATTGAAGTGATTCAATGATAAATATCATAGGGTGGGTTGTCAAGGAGGATTTTCTTGAGTGTAAAAAACTTATTGCTGTATATTTTAATTAGGACGATGGTTAGCGTGCGTAACTTGAATAAGTCCTCCATGGTGTCGTATAGGTTGTTAGATTTAGTTAGAAACGATCGAATGGCTAGGATGTTATTATGGGAATCGGTTGTCCAGGGTATTTTAAGTTTTTTTTTTTAAGTAAATTTCATGTGGGTATTTTAAAAGTTTTTTTTTTTTTAAGTTAATGCCACATGTATGCCCAAACATATGTAAGTGCTAAAACTTAATTAAAAGTTAAAAGTCGATTTCAAATCTTTTCCCTAGAGCTCTTATTGAATAGCCACCATTTTCAATTTTGTGACTGGAGTTTTCATCGTATCACTGTTTGGCCCTGTTTCTATCTCCTTTTGAAGGTTATTGTTCGATTTGTTCATCTTTTGTTCTCTTAAAACTAATTTTGTGAAACACTGTAGTTTTTTGTCGTCCCTTTTGACTTTGAACATTTCGGTGGTGGAAGAAGTTTTGATGTTCTGTCACAACTTCTATTGGAGAAATTGGGAAGCCCAAAAAGGAATCAGGTTAAAATTTAAAAAAGGCGGCAAAACAAGGAACAACCAACGATAAACCATGACAAAAAACATGAAAACTAAAGACAAATCAAAACACATGCCAATTAGTTGGATAATAGCTTCAAGATTAGACCAAAGCCCCTTTTGACCATGCCGGACTCGACGTAGTTGATGGCCTTGTAAATGGCGATTTTCTTTTAGTTGTCTTGGATGAGGATGACAGAAGGGAAGGGGGAAGCCGACATCTATCGCCACTTTCTCAAAGGCAATGAAATGGGGGTAGGGAATGACCATTTTGGGTCTAAGAAAAAGGCAAAAAGGAAGAAACTTACCACGCTCAGAAGCGAGAGGGGTAAGGTTTAAATGTGTGGTGGGGAATGGAGAGGATAGGGTTATTATGGATTAAAAAAAATAAAGCTCTTCAAATATCCACGTAGGATTTACTTAATAAAAAAAAACTTAAAATACCTCGGACAACTAGTTCCTATTAAAACTGTCACTAACTAAATTTAACAGCCCACATGATGTTTCCTATCGTGGGGGACCTATTTAAGTTACACACGCTAGCCTTTGTCTTTGATTGGATAATGAAAATATCTCAAATGTGACTTAAGGACTAGATGTAAGTCACTATTTATGTTTGAACTAGTATAAATCTTTGGTACACACTTTTTCTATCCCTACTCTTTTATATAGAATTACGATGTTTGTTTGATTTATGATTTCTTTCTAACTACTGTTAATTGAATCAATTAGGTTTTCTCTTCATCTTTAAAGAATTCTATCATTCATAATTAAAGAATATTGTTTTTAATTTTTTTTAACAAACTCAATTCACCCCCTGTTAAGTTTAATTGACCATTTGGGTAACATTATTATCATATTTTGAACAAATGATTTTGTTGTATTTTTACCAATATTTGATTTGCTAAAAAATATATAAGTAAATACTTTATTAAAAATAATTAAAAAACAATAAAATTATTGCTTAAATTAATATTTGTTTTAACAAAAATAATGAATTTGATATAATGGTGTTTTTTTTTTTTTTTGATTCATTGGAAGGCATACAAAAAGATTAGCCAAGACTATCCTAAAAACAATAGAGTCAAGGTAAGGAGAGGGTACATCCAAACAAAAGGTTGCAATTGCCTTACACCAAAATGAGCTGGGCAATGAGTTTATTAGCATCTCTACTAACATAGTTTAAAGAAAATTCCCATGCTCTATAGGCATAATCTAACATCATCAACACTATATAAGCATATTGATGAAAGGGAGGGCACACACCAGCATTGATAATCTCCACAATTTGGGCTTTATCTGTTTCATAACAAATGCTTTTAAACCCCTTATCCTAAAAGGTTCGAGGCCCATGTAACAAAGCCAACCATTCAGCTTTCATAGCATCGCCAATTCCATCAAAAGAGGAGAACCCTACAACCCATTCAGAGTTATGATTGCGGATAACACCTTCTGCTCCAATATGGTTTGATGAAGAAAAGTTCCCATCCACATTAAGCTTATACGAGCCACTAGGATGAGGAAGCCATCTAGGAATTATGAAGGGAAAAGTAGCAGCCTTGCCATACTTCTTCAAAGATAGATAAATGTCATCATAGGGAAGGGATATATTTCTAATCACATAGTTAATATTTCACTTTTTTGTGTCAAAAATTATGTAATACGAAACAATAAATGTAATACAAAATAATATGTGACTAAAATTGTAGTAATTAATTAAAATCATTGTTTGCTATATATAATAAATTAAATATATGAAACATTTGAAATTTTAATTTTAAAAAATGTTAATTATTTAATAATAATTCATAAAGGTCTCTATTTCAAATATTGATCAAATAATTTTAATATTCATTAAGACAATTTAGGAAACTAAAAATACTCTTTTAGACATTTAACGAATTAAGGACAAAATATTATTAATTTGATATTAAAATTGGAAAAGAAATTGCAATACAAGTAGGAATAATAATTGGTAATAGGAATAATAATTGGTAGGGTGTCGATAGGATATTATAATACTCATTTCTATACCTGCAATTTTAAAAAATACATGTACCTTAATCTTTATTCACGTGAGTAGTAACTGTAATACACGTACCTTACTTGTTAGGTACCTAAGTGCATATGGTCATATCTATTACTCGCACTTTAGTTAATTATGAAAAATGAATGAAAAAATAATAACTAAAAGCATATAACTATAATTTAATTAAAACAATATCTTTTATAAAACATTGTAAAAATAATTATAAAACATTACAATAAATTTCCCCCAATAACAATTTTTTTTGTTATTATGTTATAGATGCAAAATATTCATCGACTTTGTCGATGACCAATATTCATTAGAAAACTTAACTGACCACCTTTAATAGGACCTCCCTTACCAATCACATTTTTTTTATCAACAAAACCCAAACTCAATACCTTCCTTAAGGGATTCAAACCCATTTTCGCTTAAACCAACATAATGTTGGTTACTCTAGTAACAAATTTATAAACTTCTAAGTTCGATGCAACAATGATGCACCTCCAATAACTTGGCAAAGTCATTCCTCAGTTGATTCTCCATGTTTATCAAACTTTTTAGTATAATTATATATATGTGTATGTAAAAATATAAGGGTTGGTTAATGGTTCGATCTTTGGTGTGTATGGAAGAACATTTGTTGAAAGATGTCAACATCTTAAATGAATCTTAGTACCTTGAAGAATTGGACTTTGACTCTTTACTAGGAGATATCTCGAGTTCCCCCAGAAAAAAAATATAAGAAGCATATCATGTGAAAGGAGTATTTGTATGAGAGGGTGAAATGAGTAAATCTAGACCAGACGACTTATGCATGACTGATTAAGATTAAAATTTATTTAATGAACCAAAATCATCTTATTTGGTTCATGAATCAAATTCAACGAATTAATTGTCAATTCGAGTCTCAGACAATTTTCAAGTTAGTTCGATTCATTGTCAACTCTAATGGTGCTATATATAGCGTATATATGGCACTAATTTTTGTTTCACTTTATAACCATCCTTAATCGATTTATCATGTGAAATTCTTCCTAAAATGGGTTTTGTTGCATTTTTCGCAAGGACGGATCTATTTGTAGTTGTGGGGGGCCTTGGTGCCTCTAAGTTTTTTCAATTATATTTTTTTTCATACATATATTAGGTAATTATTTTTATTTTCTATTTTATTTGGGATTTGACTGTAAAAATAATGATACTTAAGTGTTGTTTATCTTTTTTATTTTTGACAAGATATTTATTCCTTTTTATAGTTTCTATTGCAAAAATAATATTATTTTTAGATAAAATATTCGAGTATCATTCATTTTTTTAATAATCTTTTCTTGTTATAATTTGTTACTATTATTTTAAAAGCTATAAATGATTGTATTTCAATCAAACAACTTTATTGTCATTTTCTTTGTATTGATTTGATTATAATTGATTTAATAATTGAAGGCTATTTATTAACCTTTGTCAATGGGGCAAACTTACGAAAACTATATAAGAGATTTGAGAACTTGAACATTGAGACGCATCAACAAATATTCTTTCTTTCTATCACTATTATTCTCATATTCAATTTTATTTTCTCGCTTTGTCTTTGTTCTTCTTGTTATTATTTGTGAGGTTCCATTGTGCTTAGTCTTGAGTGCACAGGTCCAAACACGCTAATGTGTAAACCTTGGAAAAACACATTAGATATTGGGTTGTATTGGAGGTTTGTCAGAATTTGCTTTCAAAGCATTAGTCTCTGCTATGATAGAACATTTTTCTTCTTCTTCTTCTTCTCTTCAATGACATGAAAGCAAATTCTTCTTTAATGATTATTGGCTACTATTGTTGTAAAAGATAATTTGGTAAGTAACATAATTTATTCTAATTTAGTAGATTTATAGAACATAGTTAATAGATTTTTTTCAGTAAAATTATAGTTAACATATATACCAATTTTTATTATAAATTCACAAAGGTTTTTAGTGGCATGTGAAATTGATGATTGAAATTTGAAATCTTGAGTCTTTAAAAAAAAATGTTAGGTTGTCTTTTATTTAAATATATTTTATATTATATATTTTTGGGTCATTTTAAAAAATACATAATTATGATTTTTATAAAATTTAATGTTTATATGTTTATTGGATGGGTTTTAGTTTTTATAATTTCCCCCTGATGTGATTTTACTTAAAATCATCTTAAAAACAGGTAAAGAAAAATAAGAGGAACTTGACCTTAATCACAACCTATTGGTAAAACCAACACTATAAAGCTATTAACCTAAGAACAAATGGGAAGCTTTCACAGTGGAGAAACACTCAAATTTTATTAATTTGCAAATTTTTCCCTAATTTCTTATGAGAGATTCCTAATTATAGGCTAAGCTAGGCAACCCTTGAAGTACAAGAAGTGTTTTTTCACTAACATTTTCACTAGGCATTAAATTCCTACTAGCAATAACTTCCCACTAACGTTTTATTTCCTACAAGAGATTACTTACCATTAAACGTCACAATAGTTCATTAAGTCCTACTAATCATTATAATGGTTTTTGAAGTCTAAAAACACTAAAATCTAACCTAGAAAATATCAAAAGACATATGAATTTATTACACAGAAATTAAGTGCGAAAATTACATAGCAAATAAGAAAATGAGCTTAAATAATCATTTAGCCCAAAACTAATTAACTCACTAATAAAACTTTAGCCCATAATTGATCAAGTTGTCTTCAAGTTTGGTCCAAATCATCATTAACTTGTAAGAAAGTGACCCATTTTGGTGTAACCCCTAATCCACTTTGATATAGACTTTCCTTGATCTTCACAATGAGGCCTTATAAAGCTTGCTTCATCATCTTAGTGTTGGACCTAACCATGGGACCTCCAATGACACACAAAGGTCTTTGGGTTGACTCGTTGGATCTTTATCACCCCAATCGTCCTAACCTAATTCCATCCCTAATTATTCGTGACATTTTTGATCCATTGTTTGAGTTGTTTGTTTAATGTTTAACATTATTCTATAGTGAATGAAAACCATGTTAAGGATTGGTTGGGTGAAAGGCAATGGTCTATGTCATATTAGGGAACATATTCTATGTCAAAATTTTCTTCCTTTTCATCATGGTTTTGTAGAAGTAAGTAGTAGAAGCTTTATGGAGATTTTCTCAAAGTCTCCACCACTGTGGCTAATGTCAAGTTGCATTGATCTTTTTGCCAAAGTTAAATAAAAACCAATTTGTACCATTGCTTACTCTGCCATTTGGGACCACTCTGTTTGAGATGGGAAAACGGTGGCCAACCAAATTAGTAGGGTCAAGTTAGTTGCCTTTGTTTGTGCTGACGTATGCTCATCTTCAAGTTCTAACACCATCTTTTATAGTGTACTCTAAATTCCCTTTCCTCCTAACTCTTCTAACTTGGCTCATGCCAATAATAATGTGGTATAACTGTATAGTTAATTTGTTGGAATTGCTTAACCGAGACATTTTACAACATAAGGAGTGTTAGCAACACACTCTTAAACATTTCTTCTAACACATTGTCTACAATTGGTTAAAATTTATTGAAAACTATAAAATCATGAGTTATACTACTAAATGAGAGGCAGAACCCACAAAATTTTGTAATTTTCAATAAATTGCAACTAATAATGAAGAATATGTTTAAAAGAGTGTGTTAAAAAATGTGTTACTAGCATTTTTCTTACAACATACATAGAATCAAATGCAATCTGTGGGAATGCATGAATTCCTCACTAGTTTGTTTCAAAAAACATGTATCAAATATGAAAATATCATATTTCCAAGTTTATTGTATAAAAATAAATTTGTAAAAAAGTTAGCTTTTGTAAAATCTAATATTATTTATATTATTTTTTCCATCTTACACATACGATATATTGGTTCATAAACTTACTAGGGTTAGTCTCGTAGTGAGAGATTTGGTATGTACAAAGTTTTAGATTCAAGTTTTGTTGCCGTGATTGTATATATATAAAAAAAATAGTTCATAAATACACCTTTTTTTAATAATTTTCAATTATTTAAAATAATTTGTATATTTCTAACATAATAAATACTTCTTACACAATATTTTGTTTCTATTCATTTAACCAATACATTTGAGATAGAAAAATGGCATTTAGATAGGAATATAAGATGACGTTCCTTCAAATAAAAATAGGATTATAAGATAAATGGATCCGTTGACAAAAGTCACGATGCAGCACCACAGCCATAAATTATTAAACCAATTTTGGATCCTCCCAACCACTTTAGGTGGTGTCAGTAATGGTGGTTGCACAGACCTAGCATTATCATACAGAGTACGCCACTTACCAAATGCACTGGACTTTGTACAGATTTAGCACTATCACACAGAATACGCCACTTACCAAATAAACTGGAGTTTTCTTCCAATTTAATTTTCACATGTGTTTTTAATCTACGTGTTAAGGAATCAATAAGTTATTGTTTCAAACGATATATGTTTAATTTTTCCGAGCAAAGTCTTAAACTTGAGTTATATATCTATATATAAAAATTTATTTCTATATAAAAATTTCTTATTTGAAGAATTAGTTCTACTATATTATAGATATTTCCAGTTTAAGTAAACTTATCTCTCTTGAGTGATATATGTAATTTTAAATTAAAAAATCTACATGTCAAGTAATAACATTTATATTTATTATTTATTGTAATTAATTAAAGAAGAAAGAAAATATTTTAAAAATATCATGACTTCATTTTGTGAATGCATAATTAGATATAAAAGGATGGTTAAATTAAAAATTTAACAGTATATTTTTTTAGAATGATTCTTGTTATATAATTTATTTTGTAAATTTAATTATGCACACGAATTAATTTATAAATTTATAAAATTCATAAGAATAAGTTATTTTAAATTGAATTTTATATGATTCTATTATGTAAAAATTTTGTGTTTATTTCTCTCTTTATAAATATTAACAAATTTAAGGTTTTGATAAGATATTATTTATTTAATATAAACACAAAATCTTTACAATAACTTCATATAACAATTTAATGTAAGAGAATTTTTTAATCAATTGATTAGTTTTTAGAGAAACAATTATTCTTTACCGCTCTTTAGTGAGTAACATCCGATAATGAAAAAGTACTACAGAAAATTGTCTATAAAGAGAATATCAAAAGTCAAGAGAGAAACAGAAGAAAAAATAACGATAGTGTGAAAATAGAATGTTAAGAAAATATACTTTAATTAAAATGTATTAATATAGTATGGATTTTTTATAATATCATTTTTTTTAGAAGTGACTATAATATTATCTCATTACGTATTATTATAAATGATAAGTTTGTTAATTGTATAATAGATTATTATTTTAAATATTATACATAACAAGATTTTTGATTAATAGACGGTGTAAAAATTTGTATGCTAACTTAACAATATATAAAAAGAGCAAAAATGTCATACACTGATAGTGTAAAGCAGTTTTACACTATCATTCAATCACAAATCATTATGTATGGTAAATTTGTTGACTTTTATAATAATAGCCTTAAAAGTCATATCAACGATGAATTCCAATTGGTTGACAGTGTAAAACTTTTTACACTGACAGTGCATGACCATTAAACTCATATAAAAAATGAACTAAACAAAATTAGTGCCAAAAACAATTGGAACTTTTTTAAATAAGATTGACAAATAAAAATGACCGAACCAATGCAAATTTAATAATTAAAAGAATTTAATTAGAATATCCTTTACATTGTAATTTAATTACAAATTGTCGTATATATAATAAGTTTATTGACTTGTATAATAATTATTTTAAGAGTCATGCCAACAATAATTTTTTATTGATTGACAAGTAAAAAGTTTTATACTGACATTGTACAAAAATTAAACTCTTAAATAAAGTGTATTTTTTTTTAAAAAAATAGACTATGCACTAACAATATAAAGTAATTTTACACTGTCATTCAATTACAAATTAATATATGTAGTAAGTTTGTTGATTTTTACAATAACTATCTTAAAAGTTATATCAATAGAATGAGTGCTACGAACAAACTCTTTAACATGCTCCTCATAACATACTCTTTTTTATTGGTTAAAAATTATTGAAAGCTACAAAATCATAAGAGATAATCATTAAATAGGATGTGAGACCCACATACTTTTACAATTTTCAATAAATTTTAACCAATAAAAGAGTGTATCAGATGGTGTGTTCATATCATTTCTCTACCAATAGTGATTTTTGATACCAATAGTAATTTCTAATCGTTTAATAGTGTAAATTTTTTTATACTAACGGTGCATAATTATTAAGAGAAGTGCTAGCAACACACTTATTTTAACATACACATTATTATTGGTTAAAATTTATTAAAAACTATAAAATTAGGAGAAATAGTTATTAAATGAGGAATGAAATTTATCAAAATTTGTAATTTTTACTAAATTTCAATCAATAATAAAAAATGTATTCAAAAGAATATGTCAGAAAATATATTACTAACATTTTTTTAACTACTAAACTCCTCTTCTTTACAAGAAACAATTCTGTTCAAAGAAGATAAAACAACCATGAGTAATAAAACTCTACTTCTAAATATTTAAAACCCAACTGCTTACCCAATATCCACATGCTTGGTGGTGTGTATAATACATGAAAATTAAACTATTTGAAAAATTAAATTAAATAATATAAAAATGAAGGGAGAGCAAGCCATGTTTTACTGCTCTGTGCTATTCCCAAAGCCGATACTTCCTTTTCAAGTCTTTCTCTCTTCTCTCTCTCTCATAAGATTCTTCCTCCCTCTTTCCACAACTCTGCGTCTTTCACTCTTCTCCTGCTTGATTGGTGCATCCACGAATAAGAGCGAACCCTAACACGGCAAGGAGGTGGTGTTCGATTGAAGCTCAGATCAGGCCATGGCGGCAGCAACCCTCGCTTCTGTGCGGTTCCTCTTGTCCGTTTCCGTAACCCTAGCCCTGTTCCACCTTGGCGCCTCAAATTCGGAAGGCGACGCGCTCTACACGCTGAAACGGAGCCTCTCGGACCCGGACAACGTCCTCCAGAGCTGGGATCCCACACTCGTCAGTCCCTGTACTTGGTTCCACGTCACCTGCAACCAGGACAACAGAGTCACTCGAGTGTATATACCCTCTCTCTCTCTCTCTGTTTTGTTTGTTTCTGTGATGTGAAGTCCAGTTCTGTTTCCGTGGACGAGCTTTGTTAATTGTTGGTGCTGCTTTAAGCCTTTAATTAATGCTATCGGTTTTACGCGGTACTGGTTTTTACGGAGTTTTGTTATTTTGTTAATTGCTTTTATGAAATTGTGGGATCCTCTGCGAGGTTGCGGGATTCATTCACTGTTCGTGGTTGGATTCGTTTGTTTGTTTTTAAGGAAACAAACAACGCCGCGTTTCGTCAAGTTACTCGCTATTAAAAGTTCTCTTCCGATACTTACCCCTTTGGTGCTTAGGTTCTACATATTGTGAATAATATCATGGGGATATTTTTTCTTTATATATAATTTAGTTAGATGTCTCTCTTTGCTGTTTGATTTCCTGGGCGCGGGATTATTGTTGCCTATGCTGTGATGCATAGATAGATACCATGCAGGTATCAGATACGATACGTATCCGGTACAAATACAGGATAACGTGTAAGATATATATCTAGATATGTATAAGAATTCATAAAACATAAATATGTAATTGCAATTCTACTACTGCAAATTATGAACATACTTCTTGGACATTACTAAAAAACAAAATAAAAACTATAAATCTTTGTCATCATAAATTACTTCATGTGGTCTATAGGAATAGTATCAATCTCATCCCTTTCTTGAAATCATCTATAAAGAGGACAATTTCCGTTCTTGGCTCATCAAGGAAGAATGATTTTGTTTTTATATGATACGTGCTTCTATGTCTCATATGTAGTTGTATTAGATTTTCGTATATTTTTTTAAAGGTTTGGATACTTCAAAGATACTTATTGGCGAAGTATTCATGAGTGTCCGTATTGGACACGTATCGGATACGGATACGTGAAGCAAATGAAAGTATTGGTTCTTCATACATTGTTGCTGTTAGTTTAATTGGTAATAGTGTAATGCTAACTAAAATGCATTGGATTGACTTATGCTGTTAATATTATCTCCACGTTTATGGTGATAATTATGGTACTCTCTACAGGGATCTTGGTAACTCTAACCTATCTGGACATTTGGTACCTGAACTTGAGAAGCTGGAGCATCTGCAGTATCTGTATGTTTTCTAATCGTTGCTTGATATTTCGTTGCTGATATAGTGACTCCAAGTCTGTTAGATGTGCTTATATTGTTGCTAAAATGATTGACCTATTGGCATTTGCTGTGGCTATCTTATTGTTGTGAACTATAGTATTTCATATTTGTTAGTGCTTAATTTGCTTCTCTTTTTTGTTGGATGTAGTGAGTTGTACAAAAACAACATTCAAGGAACTATTCCTCCAGAACTTGGAAATCTGAAGAGTCTAGTTAGCTTGGACTTGTACAACAACAACTTATCAGGCACCATCCCACCTTCATTGGGGAAATTGAAGAATCTTGTCTTTTTGTAAGTCTGTTTGATATCGTATTGAGCATGACTGGACTGTGCTATGACTTTTGCTTCCCTTTTCCTTTCATTTGAATTGCTTACAAGACTTTGAATGATGCAGGGGAAGTTCAAGAACCTTTGGATAGCAACTTATGGACTTTGATGCTTTTCAGTTATACATTTTATGTAAAGTTTGGGCATGGACAATTGTGGGTTTTGTGCTTGGTTTTTAGATGTTGAGCTGTAGGGTATATATTTGATGTTAAGACAGCTGAAATAGATCTAAATGAGTTGCTTCCAAAATTCACACACTCAAACCCAAATATAAACCTTGTTCATAGGAGGAATATTAACGGAGTGTTTGTTTCAAAAGGAAGGGAGAGGAGGGAAAATAAAATAATTTACTATTATATCCTTAGAATAGAAAATAAAGCCATTAAGTAAAGGATGATTTAGTCCAATAATTAGTTTAAAAAATCTCTCCCCACCAAATTTCCCCTTTTTTTTTGGGGGGCGGGGGTGGGGTGGAGCCAAAATTGAGTGAAGAGTGATTCTGCTATTCTTAGTATCCTAGTATGACTCATTCTCATTAAACTGAGATGACTACAGTCCCAACATTCAGTAGGATGATTCAATTTAAACTTAAAAGGTTCCTGTGTAATATAAAAGTTCTCAATCTAAAAATTTCAACGGACCATGGCTAAGCACAATCCAAAATCCTTCATAAATCAAACCACTAGTTAGTGAATGACCTATTGAAAACTATATATGTTTTTTTAGGTGGTAAAATACTTCAACCTAGCTTTTAGCTTTCCCAGAGTCTGAAATTTATTCAACCAACACTTGGAAAGCAAGTCAAAATTTAAAATAAGAAGCAATCAGAGTTAGTAATCCCGTTTTGAAGTGTTGGAAGCTGTTAGTCTTTCAATATGATATGGTGTAACTTACCAGATTCTTAATTGATAAGACTTTTGATCATTATTTTATGGAATAAATTATTCGGCACCTGCATGTTTCTCATCTGTGTTTTCTATGCAGACGACTCAATGACAACCGACTAACTGGTCCAATCCCCAAGGACCTAGTTACTGTTTCAAGCCTTAAAGTAGTGTAAGTTGTTGGCTTCATATGTTGATAAAATTATTTGGTGGTATCATGAAGATGTGTGCTTTCAAAGAGCCTAAACATTCACCTTATTTTCAGGGATGTCTCCAACAATAACTTATGTGGTACAATTCCTGCCTCTGGGCCGTTTGAGCATATTCCATTGAATAAGTAGGTCCCAACATATCTTGTATTTCTTTTTAACTCTAAGCATGTAACCTTCTTCTTATTTTCCATGTGGTGCTATTCATGTTGGTTTTTGCTTCAGTCTTCATTTCCCTCCTGCACCTTCTTCCAATGTTTTTTTTTTTTTTTTTTCGTTGTGGGGAGGGAATGGGGTAACAATGAGAAATCTAGTAACCTTGTCTGCCATATGCTGCTATATGTATCAGTACTCTGTTGCAACTTTTGTTGCCTAATGGTTAAGATGTGGGTGTCTTGTTCGCATTCTGTTTATGGAGGTCCTGTTAAATTATGATGATAATATTTGATTGTTATTTGTTGTTGTGTGTGATGATGACACAGAATGTATGTGATAGACAATTTACAGTCGTTTCATGGGATAGTAGGAATGACAAATTTTGATTTAATTAAATCCCTGCAGCAGCCACCTGCTATTTGGGAGGCTGCCCTGTTACAATGTATTTGTGATGACAGGGAGTCTGATTGCATTTTATTGTCCTATACAGTTAATTATAGTTGGTCTTCCTGCATTTTTCTGGTGCACTAATTCTGAAATCATTTAAAGTTTGCCTTCTAGATTCTAGCTAGAACATGTTTTCTGCTATCTGGGTATCTTTCTTATTTGCTGTTACTTGTTGAATAAGCATTGTTTTGTTTCAATGTTGCAGCTTTGAGAATAACCCCCGTTTGGAAGGTCCAGAGTTGTTGGGACTTGTAAGTTATGACACAAACTGCTCGTGAATAACGTGATGCGGTAGGATCTCAATCTGCGTTGAATTATATATATGTATTCTAAAATTGAAGTGTATTACCTCATAGTATAATGGGTAGTGGTAAATGTAATCTCTGGTATATGTAAATTTACTTACTAAAGAGCATTGGCATTTGTAACAGTATTATGATCCGACAATGATGTTGAGACTTGAATATCTATTGATGTAATACTAGAAAAAAAATCGACTTGGTCACTCACTGATAAAATATTTGTGACGCAGTCGTCTCCATTTCATCTAGTAAAGCAATACTTTTTGTTAGTTCCTATTGCAAGCCCTGTTATTGATTATTTGTCAATGACAATGCAAGTGTTTATCGCCGTGGTATTCACTTCACATATGTAAATTTGTCTGGGTGTCACTCAATATCATGTGTCACTGAAGATGTTTTACCCCTTGCGAATTGGCGAGAAACAAACTGGTTCTAGTTATTAGGAAATATTCTCTTGTTCAACTTACCTTTCGAAGGTGGCACTTACGAAGCAAAAGATGCAATGAAAATGGTAAACAAGACTCGCAAATAGGAGTCTTGTGGGTCATACGTAGATGGCTCCTCGAGTTAATTACTCAGTATTTAATATCATTTTGCGGTGTTTGGAAAGTGAAATTGCGGGCAGGTAGCTGTAGACTGGAGGTGTAATGGACAATTTTTGGGAATGGCTTACAGGTTTTCAAATGAATAGGCCTTGCATTCTGCTTCTGCATACATTTACTTCAATTGGTAATTACCGGGGAATAGCTTTGCTTATTCCTATTCTTTAGCTAGACATAGAATTGTATCCTTTTCAAACAACTCACCATTAGAATGCTCATTGTTAGAATTCGTCTTTGGAAAATTGGGAGCATTTAGTATTCTAGTTGTAGCGTGCTGAAATCAATTTCGTCGATCAAGAAACGCTATAGCTTTAAAATATCCTGGCAAACGCAGGTAATGAGTTGCAACAAGATCTCACTGGTTATCACATAACAGCATCCCCCAATTGTTATTACCATACTTCGCATTTTTTTTGGTGGGGAAGAGGCTTTTGAGTTCTTCCAATTGCTTTATTCATTATTTATTTTGGTTCAACGTATCCTCTTAAATAAAAAAAATAAAAATGAGTTCGGTATTTTATTTGATTATGCATTGGTCAAAAGCTTAGATAATAAATTGAAAATATATCAGTCTTTTTGGTCCTCCTTTTTATTCACTGCTCTTCTCATTTTACATTTTTGCCAAAATGTACTCACGGGGTCTTTTTTATTTTTATTTTTTATGTTCGGTACTGCAGCATTCAGAATTGTTTACTGTGCAAAGAACAAGCAAAATTCTGATTGCTTTCAATAGAAATAGTTTCAGATGAGCACAGAACAAATTCAAATGAATAAACAATTTTAGGACAGAATACTAGCATTTTTATTATTTTCTTATACAACTCTACACGTGATTCTATCTATGTATGCAAGTTAAAGAAAATTAATTAGAATACTTCTGCAGGCTTTAATTCAACCAGAATAATTTATGCTTTCAATGTCATGAAACGATTATAATTGACCATGGTTTGACATTGGTGTATTGCATATATTTAGATTAGTTTAATTTGAAAAAAAGCAGAAGAAAGAATGAGCTTTAGATATTTAACAAGTAAAAAAAAAAACATTATAAACTTTTATATTTTACGTACCAATATCAGCAACTGTCAGGATGGCCGAGTGGTCTAAGGCGCCAGACTCAAGTTCTGGTCCTCGTGAGAGGGCGTGGGTTCAAATCCCACTTCTGACAATTTTTGTCTCCTCTTTCTCAATTTTGGATTTGGTCCAACTCTTTCTCGTTTTTAAGGCATTCCAGTTCCGATTCGTTAGCTATTAAAATAAGTCTATAACTCGGCCCAAATGCCCAAAAGTTTCATTACATTTCTTTCCTAAGTTGTAACTGTAACTACTACAGTGCTATTATGTATGTGATGTTTATTTTCTCTGCTATTATGTGTTCTCTTTGATAATTTGCATTGTCTGGACTGATAATTGGTTAGTATAATTGTTAGTATTTATATGTTCTCTATTATTGACATTTTCTGGTATAAAAAAGTTTTTGTATTTAACTCCCTATATCCTTCTTATATGCAATCCCATTTTGGATTGAATTTTATATGTTTTTGTATATATGATGGTTATGTTCACTGTTATTTATATGTTTTCTGTGATAATTTTCAAGGCTTGGACTGATAATTGGTTAGTATATACATTTTTAAACTGATAATTGTTTTAATTAAAGGTTTTAGACCAAACATTTTTAAATTGATAACTATAATTTTTGCTATAAACCTTTTTTGGCTCGAATGTATGTGAGGCTAAAATCTTTTAAAACTAATAATTGGTTAGTATATAAGGTTGAAATGAGGAATGATAATTGGAATGTAAAATATGTGCTTTTGATGTAGATTTTGGCTTATTTCCAAAAAAAGAAATTAAATGTGAGGATTCTGTCTTATTTTTGGATTATGACTTACACAAATTTGATTTCCTTACCTTCTTCATCCGATTTCATCTCGTTCTCTATTTGATTTCCTTATGCATTTTTTAACTAATAAAATTTTTTTACGATGTTTCTGTCGTAAACCTTTTTTAACTGAAATGTATATGACTTTAAGAATCAACGTATATGCTTTTGATGTGGATTATGGCTTATTTCAAAAAATGGGATTTTTTTAATGTGAGGATTTTGGCTTATTTCTAGATTCTAGCTTGCAGGAATTCAATTTCCTTACCTTTTTCATCCGATTTCATCCCATTCTCCATTTGATTTCTCTGCTAAACCACATTAGTTATAATAAAGTACTTTTAATTCCTGATTTGGTTGTATATAAATATTTTATTGATAAAGGATTTAGGTAATGATATCAATCTCCATTTGACAATTGATTATTATATATTATGCTTTTCTTTATAACTTGATTCTTTGCAAAATTGTACCCATGTGTGACTCTGTACTTATCTATGTAGGATGTAACACCGTGTTTTTCTTAATGTATAATTTAGTGGTTTAATAACTAAAAAGTGAAAATTTGATATGTAATCTAGGTGATTAAAAGAAATAAATAAATTGTTGTTATGTATGGTATGTCGTATGTGGTGACAGTGGTGTGTTGTTTGTTTGAAATTCTAATTTGAATTTAGGAAATTTGAGATATGTGCTTGAGCCAATTTGAATATGTTGTGAGAATGATTTTGGGTTTTTGAGAGAAAATAGTTAAGTTAGACCAATTTTGAGATAAGAAAAGTGGTTTGGTGAGGTTTGAGCTTCAGTTGGCCAAAAGTCCATATGAGAGCTCCGGGGAGATTGACTATATAAGGGAAAGGGAGGGATTTCCCCTCATTCTCCCACTCTCTCTCTCTCTTCATCTCTCTCTCAATCTCTCTCTATAAATTGTTGAGTTTGTGGGAGTATAAATGAGGTTTAAGCTTGATTTAGCAGTTGTGGTAAGGAAAGGAACGATCTTAGCCAGATTTGGCTCAAGAACATCGGATTCTCAAGGAACCTAAATCTAGATTCGGAGACTTTTAGAGGTAAAGGAAGCATACAAATCGGTTGTTTTGTGTTAATAATTGTTAGTATGCTGATTTCTTGCTTTATAATTGGTTGAATCTCTATGGATGTTGCCATTTTGTTGACTTTGGGTGAAAATGGGTTTTAGGGGAGAAATTTTGAGATTTGGATGAGAAATTGATGATTTTGTGATGAAATGTTGAATTGATTGTATGATTTGATTTGTATTAACTTGGTTGAGGTGGATTGAGGTTGTTGGAGCACCATTGATTTGAAAATCTATGTTATTTGGTTGAAAAGTTTGAGTTTTCTTCATACAGAATCGCGTTTTTTTCAAAAATTCTTGTAGATAATTGATTATGAGGATCACATAATCAATTATCTAGAGTTTTATAAACTGTTTTCATGATTTGGTTTTGGAAATAATCGATTATGCAGTTGGATAATCGATTATCTATCGTTCAGAAAAAAAATTCTAGATTTGGTTTCAGAAATAATCAATTAAGGGCATTTGACAATCGATTATCTACTGTTAAAAAAAATATAATTATGGTTTTGCTTCAGAAATAATCGATTATCTCTGCTGAAAAATGAAATTTGATACATTTTTTGTTACAGTACATAATCTGTTATTCCAAATTTGAATGTACTATTTCAGATTTTAAAGTTTTCATCTCAAAATGTGAAATTTTATGAATTTCAAGATTTGCTAATCTTCCAAATGGTTTTCAAAGAAGGTTTTGGTTTTCAAATCGTAGTTGATTTTTGGATTGGTTGTGAAGTGGAAGGTTGCTTAGATAGGACCTCTACTTGATGTGTATGATATCATTGTATGAGGTTTCCCATGAGGTGGGTTGCTTGGATAGGGCCTTACCTGTTGACCATGCAAGAGACCGAATTGGGCGTGCATGAGATTGATGGTGACTATTGGACCACAGGTAGTGCTGAGTAGGCCATGTGGTGTTATGTTGATACATATATATGATATGATGGCTGTTGTAGTTGAGTTGATGGTTGTGTTGATATGTTGACACATATATATATATATATATAATATAATGATTGTTTGGTAGAGTTGGTTTTTTTGGTGATACATGCATTGGCATGCATATGTTGTTGGTTGAGATTATGTGGGCCTCAAGCTGTGTGCGGGCAGGCATGTAAGGTGGATGGTGATTAGAGTTGGTACTCAGATAGGCCTCAAACCTAGTGCCTGGATAAGAAGTGGCATTTTAAGGCTGGACTTAGGGGATAAGTGGATGGGTAGACCGCGCAGGGGGCCAAGGCAGTGCAGGCCTTGTGTCGTGGTATACCACCACTCACATACACTTATCCTGACAACCATAAGCTTATCCAACTAATCAGAGTTTTGGCAATCCCTAAATGGTGCTAGATGGCCATGGTAGGGGATAAGACCTGGCTGATTGCCTAGAATGTAAAAAATCTCTCGAGAGTCGTGTTATTCATACATTGACATTTTGGGATTGAAGGCATGGTGTATTATGTTGTATGTATGTAAACTCATCCTCTGATGAAATGAGATTCCAAATTTGTATGTTGATGAAAGTATTATTATTGTTACCCGATGTCGTTGTTGTTGGTGGTAGTAATGGTAGTGTTGTCGTTATTGCTGTAATTACTTGGTAATTGTTATTGTGGTTGTGTTATGTGTTGGTAGCAGGGGTAGTATCGTTGTTGTTACTTGATTATTGTGGTTGTTTGTAATTGTTATGATTGGTGATGGTGGTGATAGAGGTGTTGTTAATATCATTGTTGTTATTGTGTTAAAGGTTATTGTTGTAATGGTTGTACTAGTATTATTGTTATTATTTTAAGTAAGCTTACCTTTGCGTTGTTTGCACATGTGGTTCGTGCCTGTAATGATCACGTCTTTGGCGTGGGAGCAAATGTCGAGTTTTTGACAGATTTAGCTTCACTTAGTTGGTGATGAAGCTTTGTTTCAGCCAGTGATGAGATTGAACAAGTATAAAGAATCATCTTTTTGTTCTTTTCCTTAAAGGAATTGATATTCCTTATTGTTGTTTATTTCTTTCAAAATGATGTATAAAGTGACCAGCTATAGGAAGTGAGTTTTGTATTCCTTTTCCTCGGTGATGTATATTTCGTACATGTTTGATATGGGCTGGTGTTATCCCATTGTTGTGTATGATATGATGATGACAGATATATAGATATTTATATGATTTTATTCACCTGATAAGGTGTATATTTAGTAAGGTTGTTTAGTAGCGACGATTGGGTCGTTACATAACATAGTAAGCCACTTGAAAAGTAAGTGTGGTCATTTGCTAAAGGGAAAAACATATATCTTCAGTATTTATTATTAGTTGTAGAGAAGTTTAAAAGAAGTCAATATAGACAAGTAAAAAAGAAATTTGTGCTTAGATTCCACACTTTAATACCACTTTGCAAGTTATTCTCGATAAATGTAATATTAATTTTGGTATTCAATTCCTTTTATAAGTTTTGACCTTTTGTTTACTGTGAAAAATTGTTTAGAGTTTTTGATTTGGTGAAGGATTTTGCATTTTTTTTTACAAGATTTGACCATTATGTCCAAAATAGGTGGCATGATTTTATTTATTTGTGTATAATCCGGTCAATTAGCTAAATATTGTTTTTGTTTATAAGTTGTCTATGTTCACATGGTTGTGTATAATTCTATGTTATTGATGATGCAGGTGCATATTTGGCACTTTTCAAGGCATATAGGCAATTCATGAATGACAAGGTTTACAAAATAAGACTATTTATCTACTTGGAAAAGAGGTAATTGTTGACTTATCTTTTTTATTCTTTTTTATATATATAATTTTGTCGAGGATATTTCAAGTATGTGGTACTCCAACTGGGAATCAGATGCTTGACAATTGATGGTGAGATAGTAAATCCAGTTATTTAGTCTGTTTACAGTGCTTTTATTGCTCCATGTCTATGCAAGATCTTTGGAGTTACAAGTACACCAATGATGTGATCCTCGACCCAATGTAAATAAGGTTTAAATATTTACACCATTTTTAAAAGAAGGAAACATAATAAGGATCACAAGCTCAAGAATGCCACAAGGGTTTGTAAGCTTGTAAGTCTGTAACAACCTTAATCATAGAACTAATGTGTCTTCTATTAAACTTGCTAACTAAAATTTTGTCTTTTATTTATAAATTATAACTTTGTTTTACAAGTATTGTCAAAACACTAGAACAATTTCCTTACTGTATAATGAAAAGAAAAGGATACAAGAAAAAAGGATTAAAATGCCTAATCATCAAGGACCTGTTTGTTGCACTTTAGAGGGAGCAGGATTTAAGACAACTCCAACTTTGGCTCCTAGACTTTTCACCTAAGTCAAGAGAATGTAATCAGATATATTAACCTGGAAAATTAAAACAAGAGTGCGAAAACAGGTTTCAAAGGAATAATTTCTACTATCTAGTTCCTTAGATGACTTTTTAATAACATTTTTGCATATAACAATTTGTTAATGCTCTTCATCCACATCATGAAGTATAGATATCCTCAATAATGTTAGTAACCAAAACATCCTTTCGTTGTTATTTAAATCTCAAACTTTCATCTCAACATCACTATTATATGTGATTATTACTGTGTCCTTGACAAAAAGATTTGAAATTGTTGTCAAAATTATATAATGGCTTAAACACATGTCTAGTTCCTTAAAAATTTTATTTTATTTTAAAGTTTGATCAAAGTTGGTAGCCCCCTTGATATCAACTTTCAATTACAACAACAATGTTTAAGAGTATTTTTCAGTTCAAGAAGAAGATTGTTCACAATGAACACCATGTCCATTCTTAACTTGAAAAAAATTTGGCACGCTTTGTTCAAGTTCTACAATCATCTACAATGCTTTAATAAAGTAAGAAAGTACTTAGATTCAATATCAAGTTAATTTAATACTACATTTTTAATATGAATATCAGGTGCGCATCCAGAGGAAGATCTATCATAGGGCACAATGCCTCAACCACAAGAGATCCAATTGTAATATTTGAAATACATCATTATGAATCTATTCACAACCAGCCCACTCCACTGTTAAATTGGTGGTGGGAGTCGTAGGCCACAAACACATAAATTGTAGTAGATTGGAAATGAGATTTAGTTTTACTAAGTCATTTTTACGAATAGTTGAAGGGCTCAAGCAATATGGACAACAGAAGCTCCTGTTTGTTTAAGACATGAGCCAAAGTTGTCGTAGGCAGGCAATAAATTTTATGTTTTGAGCCAATTTAATTATTTGTTGGTCCTTTAAGGTTGTGTAAGAAAGAGGGACGATGCATAAAAGTCTGGTATAGTCTTAGATTAGTATTCACTTTGGTTCGGTTTAGCTCCCTAGTTATGTGTTTTAACGAATATCCTTCAATTAGTCCAAGTGTGAAGGAAATTACTATCAAATAGAGTGATGTCAACCGTGAAGCAAATGTTTTATAGAAATCTAGATGTCATGATGTCAACAGGGGGATGGGGACAGTAGCAGCCTGCCCATGCATGCAACAACACTGAGTTCCTATTTGATAGGAAGGAACATCATTGAGTTGATTGATATTGGGAAAATATCACAAGTTGAGTGGATGCCTTTTAGTGGATTTCGTAAAGCACAAGAGATGCACTGGATCAAAGGGCTAATTCTTATCTGTTGCACAATGTATAGGTGTTGCAATTATTATGTCTTTATAAATGTATTGCATCATGTCTAATCATTAATTTTTCTGTTTCAACATATAAATTATAACTATTATTTATTTATTTGTGTATAAATAGTTAATATTTAGCTTGAAATTTTGGCAAAGTCAAAGATAATTTTTAAAAATCTATCTTTGTGCATTTTGAATACAAAAATAAATTAGAGAATTAAATAATAATAATATTAATTTTGGTATAATATCACTATATATCTATAACATCATTTTATGCATCTTTTTATACATCATTTTATTCATATATGTATGTATGTATGTATGTATACATGTATATATACATATGTATCTGTATATACATGTATGTACATATATATGTATATTTGTGTATGTATGTATATATATATATATATATATATATATGTATGTATGTATACACACACACACACAAAATAATTTTAACTAACTCTTATGTATTACCTTGATGTTGCAGAGTAACTTGAAAATTCATGTTACATCAATAAGAATGAATGTATTAAAAAAAGAAAATAAGATTTATGAAAAACAATAAAAAAATAAATAAAAATGAGATTAATTTAATATTACCTAACCTAAAAGAGATATATAATTATTATATTGTTATCATTTAGGCTTTGTTTGGTAGGGAGGAGAGAAATAGGTAAAAAATAAGTTAAGATGTGAGAAATAAATAAGAAATACTTTGAAATTTTAGGTTGTTTAGTTTAAGAAAAATAGATGAAAAATAAGAGAGAGATAAATAGGTGAATGGAAATAGGTAAGAAATTGAGTGGAAATAGTAGTGAAACTTACAAAGTTTTTAAAATTTTTCATGCCATTTCTACTTAACCAAACCATAGAAATTTTTAAAAATTTTAAAATTTCCTTCCCCTTCCTCTCCCTTCCATTCAACCAAACAGGCCGTTAATATTACCTATCCTATAAGGGGTAAAAGAATTGAAAATAGACCAACTTTAAATAATGTAACAAAGTCTTGAAACTTATTATTAAGAGCTCTCTAAATATGTGATTTTGAAAGTTTTTTTTTTAAAAGTTGATCTCTTCGTCATGGTCAAGTAATGGAGTAACCATTCCAAGTTGTGAGGCTATATAAGTCTTGCAAGAGAAAAAATCAAATTAAAATTTTTCTCACCCAACTTATTTACAAAATATCTTTATCCAAATAAATTTATTTTTTTTACCTAATTAATTATATTTAGTTACACCACAAAAAATCAAATTAAATTGATGTATTCATTTATATCTTCTCCATGCAAAATTAATGTCTAAAATCAAATTTTAAACACACCTTTGTTCATTTCTTATTTATTATCATTTCACTTAACTAAATTATTGATTTTTTTACTTGGGCAAATTAAAGTTTTATTTTATACATTGATATTTATATTTAAATTAATAATATAAAAATTAATTATATATAAAATATAACACATAGGGATGAATATATTTTTTTATGAAATCAAGTAGAGAAATTTACACTTAACTCATGGGAATGAACAACTTACTTGAAACCACAATGACATATAAATTATTAGGGTGAAATAGTACTTTTTTTAGTTTATTATTATAATAATTTTAATATAAATCTATTGTTGAATATTTTCTTTTATCTAATCAAATTTGAATTTTCTTTTAAGTAATTAGTTTAGATTTAATTAAATGATGAAAAATTAAACTTAATTCTAAATTTTGTTTTACTTTTTCACTTGATATTAAAAATTTAAAATCTTAAAAAATTGTTGGCATAATAAAGATTTGCCTTAAACGTCAGCGTATGGAGTTTCACCTTAATAACTTATGTTTGTCCTAAATGTAAATTATTATGCGAAATTATCAAAGAGAAATTTTAATTCATATTAGAATTCCCTAATTTTCTATGGAATATGGATTTACAAGCTTATAGGTGAGTGGTCTTTTTAATAAATATAACTTTTGCAGTATATGCTCATCAATAAAGTTTGCAATTTTTTCTAATCATTCTACTTTTGGGCTTTTAATTTAATAAATAATTTTGATTTGTAATTTCATAGTTTGAATTTTATTTTTATCTTGGTTTTTTGCTTCTCATTTCACAACTCCTATAACATTACTACTTTAAACATATTAAGAATGTTAAAATAAAGTTCTTCATATGAAAAGTTTAAAGTATTAAGAATGTAAAAATGAAGTTCTTTATATATATATTTTTTAGCTTTGATCTAAACTTTAATTATAAAATGTGAAGTTCACTGGACCCATAGCAAAATTGCCTATCCCTTTTATTTGATTCAAGGGATGGGATGTATAACAACCTTCCTAGTGGCTCAATTTGTCTCAAGGTAAGATAAAGCTTCAACAAGATGGATAAAAAGGAATGGACCTTTAGGGGTCTACAATTGGCTTCACCTTTCCATTTTTTAAGTAAGGGTTTGGTTTCCTCAAAACAGCTCCATTGGAAGTAATTACAAATCTGGAGCTAGGTGGTGTAAAAGTACCTATTAGTGCTACCACACTGCCACCTTCTTTCACAGCCTTCATTGTCTTGTCACATTGCCTTGCAAATCACCAGCAAGGAATGAAACACTATCAACAATATTAGTTGTATATATTAGAGTTGGGAAGAGTGGGATTATTGCTTTTAAACAAATGTAATGGAAAGTTTGAAGAACTAAGAATGTAAAAATGAAGTCCTTTATAATTTTTTTAGCTTTAATCTAAACTCTAATTTACATAGAATGTGAAGTTCACTCGACACATAGCAAAATTGCTTATCACTTTTATTTGATTCGAGGGATGGAATGTGTAACCTTTTTTCCTAGCCTTCATTGCCTTGTCAAGTAAAGATAATTTCTATTGAAAAAAAAAATTAATAGCCCATTCTTTTAAATTGAAGATGGAACACGTACAAATAATTTATATCAAAAAAGATGGATATTGTTTAATGATGATTAATAGCCCATTCTTTGCCTTTGCCTAAGATGGTCCTAGCTGATATTCTTTTTGAAATGCAAGAATGAAATAGTGTGCTCCTATCTAGGCAAGCAGGTTGCATGCAATGAATCAAAATCTTATAAAGCCATAAGGTGGTGTAAAAGCATAAACTATTCCTTAAAAATGAGAAATATTCATTATGTTGTAGTTTTGCACGGTATGAAACATATTTTTAGTAAATGTTTCTTAATTGCTCATCTCCATTAAGTAAAGACAATCACGTTCAAAGATAAAGTTGTGGCAAAATAGGTCTTTTTAAAGATGGTAGTTTATCAATTAATTCAGTTTCATTACTTTAATGGTGGAAAAACCTATGTACATTTACACTTGGGCACATCACGCTGGATATAAAGAATAAATAAGATAATACACTTAAAAAGGATTGCGTTCATGTTACCTTAATATTTATTGATTAATAATTTTTAATAATCTTACAATTTTTAAGATACAAAAAAAATCAAATAAAAATTCTCACACACTTTTGTTTTTTTTTTGTGCATCACATGAGTCAAAATCTAGCACTTCTAACAAAATATGAGTGGAGTTATTAGCACTCTTCTCCGGTTTATTTTGTTTAACTTTTCATTTTGTGCTTAATTCAGTTTTTCTTTAAATAAAATCAAAATCAATATGTCTATTTGTACCCTTTTATTTATTACTTTATTTTTAAGAGTTTTCCTTATTTCAAAATTTAAAATATCAAAATTAAGTTTACTTTCTTCCTGCATTGTATGAAATACTTAAAAATAACAAAAAAGTAGTAAAGAATAAATACTTTTGTTTTTTCTTTTCACAAAATTAAAAAGAAATTGTGAATAATTTGAATGATGAAAATATTTTTAAAGACATGTCTAATAATATATATATATATATATATATATATATATATATATATATATATATATATATATATATATATATAAACTGACAAATATTTTGACGTTTCTTATAACAAAAAAATAGTTGTAATATATTACAATTACAAATGTTACATTATAGAGCCAATAATTGTGGTCCAATAAATGTTACATTATTTAAAAATTAAAAGTTATAAGAGTAATTGGCTAATGTTTACACTTTTATTTTTTTATATAAAGAACAAGTAATCATCTTATCTCTACCTGTTGCCCTTTTTTGGTCTATTGTTTTTAAATTTTAATTTATTAACTAAAATTTTTCTAATATGTTTATATTTATATTTTTTATTTTATTGCCAAAGATACATTTAAAATTTTAAAAATAGAAATGTTTTTTCTCAGTTTTTTTAACAATACAACACATCTCTGTTATTTTACTTTTTTTGAACATTTCTAAATATTTGTACTAAATATCTTTTAGAAAAATGAAAAATGCGAATAAATAGACACGTATTAGGCAAAAAACTACAAATATGTATATTAATTTTTTATACGTGTATAGTAGTAAATTACCATAAATAGTAGATGCACAAAAGTAAAAAAATACAAATAGACATGTATCTAGAAAAAAATAAATTATTGAACTAAAATTAATATATACGTGAATACATAGTACAACAAATTGATACAATTTATCAAACTTAGCATAATAAAAATGAAGACACAGAGGCACGTGACTAATTGATTTTACATGTGTGTTAATTCAATAAGGAAAAATTTCTAAAGGCAACACCTAGTAATTTTAGTGACACTATTTTATGTGTTTTTTAGTTTTATTATTCAATCAAAATCAAGATTTTACTTTGGTAATTTATACATAAATGTTAATATTAAGTTTCAGCATTGATTGTCAAAATAAAATTCTAATTTTAATTGAAAAGTCATATTAAAAATATCTAAAATATTGTATTTAAGTTTTGCCTGCCTAAAAATAATGTTTTTGTTAGCAACAATACATATATGTTAAAAGATAATACCTAATATGTTAAAATAAAGTAAATTACATTTTATAAGATATGTGAGTATTACATTACTCTTTCCTTGTATGTTATAATATATATTTTAGTAGATTTAACTTAGCACAGTTAAAGTAAATTAAACTCTTATCTCCTAAGAGATGCAAGTATTTCACTATGAGTTTAATGACTATGCACCGTTAATGTAAAAAATTTTACATTGTCAACCAATCAGAAATCACCGTTGTTATGACTTTTAAGGTAATTATTGTAAAAGTCAACAAACTTACCAAACATGGTGGTTTGTGATTGGATGACAGTGTAAAACTGCTTTACACTGTCAATGTATAGCCTTTTTTCTCTTTCACTATCCTCTTCTCTTATGTTAAAAAATATTTAACTTTATTTAAATTAACACTGTTAAAAAATATTCTTTAAAGATTTTTTAAAAGAGTTTAATGGTTATGCACTATCGGTGTAAAAATTTTTACACTATCAACCAATTGAAATTCACTGTTGGTATGACTTTTAAGGCTCTTATTGTAAAAGTCAACAAATTTACCATAAATAATGGTTTGTAATTGGATGACAATGTAACATTGCTTTACACTGTCAGTGTATAACCTTTTTTCTCTTTTTAAAATATATACTAAGATATTTTTAATTTATGAATGTACGCTTCACTTGCTTGATGTCTTAACATTGTTTCTTGTCTACTCATTATCCTTGCTTCTCTTTGTAAATAAATCTTTTGGGAGTTATAAAACATCTAAGCAATTTGTTAGTGATATACAAAAGGCTAGAAATGTCTTTCAATGAAAAAATAATTTATGATAAAAAATATATTATAAAAATCAAATAATTTGGTAACTTTTTTTAAATAAAAAATTATACAAATATATAAATAAATGATTTTTTGATAAAAAAAAAATTCTTTAAAATAAATTATTAGATTTTTAATAGAATACTAGTGCGTGTACCCGTGTAATGCATAGGCAAAATATGGGTAAATTAAAATAATTTTTATTAATTAAAAAATATAAATATGAAAAATTTAAAACAAAAACAGCATATACTACTATTAAAAGGAAAATAAATAAATAAAAATATAATATTAAACAATAAAAAATACGTCATTAGATGTCACCATATTTGAAAAAAGATATTAGCAGGAAAATAAAAAAAATAAAACAATACTGTAAAGAAATTAACAACAACTGTAATTTTGAATCTGTCAAATGTCACCACATTCATAAGTATAAAAGAAAAAAACATATTACTAAAATATCTAATCTAACATTTTTAATATCTTATCTAATCTAATATTCTGATAAAAAAAGCAATAAAATATTTTATTTAATATTTTGATGCATGTAAAAGAAAGATTACTTTAATAAAATATTAATTTGTTTAAGTAATTAATAAAATAAATATTATTTTAACTAAGAAAAAATATAAAATATAAAAAGATATGTAAGAAGAAGATAAGAAAATATAAAATTCTGATCACCCATATTTATTTAATAAAATATTAATTTTTTAAAGTAATTAATAAAAGAAATATTACTTTAACTAATAAAATATATAAAACTTAAAAAGATATGTGAGAAGAAGATAAGAAAAAGGTAATCTAATATTCTGATATAAAAGTAATAAAATATTTTATTTAATATTCTGATTCACATAAAAAAAAAGATTAGTTTAATAAAATATTAATTTGTTTGAGTAATTAATAAAAGATAGATTATTTTAACTAATAAAATATATAAAGTATAAAAACATATGTAAGAAGAAGATAAGAAAATATAAAATTAAAATCACCCATAATTATTTAATAAAATATTAATTTGTTTAAGTAATTAATAAAAGAAAGATTATTTTAACTAATAAAATATGTAAAATGTAAAAAGATATTTATGAAGAAGATAAGAAAATATAAAAAGATATTACTAAAATGTTACTAATATTTTATATAATTTAATATTACTAATATTTTATGCAATCTAATATTACTAATATCTTATTTAATCCAATATTCGGATAAAAAAGTAATAAAATATTTTATTCAATATTCTGTTAAAAAAATAAAAAAATTTATCTAACATTTTCAGAGGATAAAAAAAGTAACTAAGATTGTGAATTACAATTTTTTTAAAAGATAAAAACATATTACTAAAATGTTACCAATATTTTATCCAATCTATTATTACTAATATTTTATCTAATTTAATATTTCTAATATCTTATATAATGATATTTTATTTAATATTTTGATAAAAAATATCAAAAATATTTTATTTAATATTTTGATAAAAAATATAAAAACAAAGTATATCTTTTAAACAATATATAATGGTATTTTAATTATATATTTTTATTATTTTCGTCCATCACATAAATATAATTTTTTAAATATCTTTATATAGTGGTCAATTTTACATTGATATCATTTAAAATTTTATACACCGTGTAAATGTACCTGATTATACATTGATATAATGTAATCCCCTATTTATTTTGTAAATATCTAATTTTTTGGGGTCTTATCTAAATTTTATAACTATAAGAATATGAATTTTATATTAAGGGTAACTATTACAAAAACCACGAAAATTTCCCTAGCATGTCTTTTAAATGTGTTTCCGTTTAATATTAAGAGTTTAATTGTTATGCACTGTCAATGTAAAAACTTTTACATCGTCAACCAATTGAAAATTAGCTTTAGTGTGACTTTTAGGACGGTATTATTAAAGTCAACAAATTTACCATACATAGTAGATTGTGATTGAATAATAGTGTAAAACTGTTTTACACTGTCAGTGCATAACCTATTTTTTCTAATATCAATTTGTTTTCATTTAATTAAATCCTTAATTTAATGTCATTTCGATATTTTAAATTTGAATTAATTACCTTTAATTATTAAATGCTAATAATTTTTGCTTATTTCAAATTTTAATTTTTGCAACTTTTAACCTAAAAATCAAATCACAGTATCACCCATAATTTAGAGTAGAAATTTTAAGTGTTGACAGACTATTTGGGAGAGAAGAATTTTTCAATGTCTTTTACTTTAAGTTATAAAAGAAAGATAAAAGAAAAATTAATAAACATAATATGTTCGTTCGTAATTACTGTAAACCATAAAAATTTTAATGGTATTGCTCTAAATAATGTAATTAGTAATCTAAACACGTTAGTTATGTTAGTAATATTAGTATTTGAATATTTGTATAAAAAATAATTAAAATATTTTATTTAATATTCTGATAAAAAATAGAAAAAATTTATCTAACATTTTCATAAAATAAAAGAAGTAACTAAAATTGAGAATTATCATTTTTTGTAAAAGATAAAAACATATTATTACAATACTACCAATATTTTATCTAATCTAATATTACTAATATTTTATCTAATCTAATATTTCTAATATCTTATCCAATCTAATATTATGATAAAAAAAGTAATAAAATATTTTATTTAATATTCTAAAAAATTAAAAATCAAATATATCTTTTAAATAATATATAATGATATTTTAATTATATTTTATGCACTACATAAATATAATTTTGTAAATATCTTTATTTAGCAGTTAATTTTCATTGATATCTTTTAAAAATTATGTATATGTATCTGATTATACATTGATATACTATAACGCCCGGTCGCTTGCAGGATGAGTGACTGTCCCCACAAACCAACACAAGACTTTTCAGCGTGCTTTGTCCTCACTCACACGCTTCCTGGGAAACTTCCCAGTAGGTCACCCATCCCTAAATCGCTCCAAGTCAAGCACGCTTAACTATGGAGTTCTTAAGTGATGGGCTACCGAAAAGTAAATGCATCTTGTTGGTATAGGTAGCACTTATTAATTCCTTTAAGCTATCCTCAACTGTACAGTCCCATACCCGCACAGCCTCTGGATCCCTCTCGTTCGGGTGTGTATTCGATTCATTCATTCATGTACCCCTCCCGCTGGAAGCCTGCCAGGAGCCGCTCATTGTCCGTGCCTCATCTCTTTTGCACCGGCGATCACTCCCGCCTCGTCAGCGCCCGGGATGTTACATATACTGCCATCCCTTATTTATTTTGTAAATATCTAATTTTTTGGTTCTTATCTGGATTCTTATAACGAAAATGAATACGAATTTTATGTTAAAAGTAACTATTATGAAAATCACAAAAAAATCCCCATTATATCTTTTTAATTTGTTTCCATTTAATTAAATCCTTATTAAGTTGTATCCCAACATTTCTTTTAAATTTGTTTCCATTTAAAGTACTTATCCATCCTTAACTTTAACGTTGTTGCTCTAAATAACATAATTATAAACAAATCGCCAATTTCAACGTAATTATAACCAAATTCTTTAATTATTTTAAATTTGTGTAGTGCTTTACTTTAAATAATAAAAATTATAACATAATAACCAAAGAGTTTAATAATCATGCACTATCAGTGTAAAAAGATTTACACTGTCATCTAATAAAAAATCATCATTAATATGACTTTTAAGGTATTTATTATAAAAGTCAACAAACTTACAATAAATAGTGGTTTGTAATTGGATGATAGTGTAAAACTACTTTACACTGTTAGTGCATGACCATTAATCTCATAACGAAATCTTTAATTACTCTAAATAATAATATAATAACAAAAATGATAAATTATTATTTTAATCTATTGTGTAAATAATTATAATTATTTAATAGGGACATATGATTATAATGTTATTGTTATATAGCATATTTTCTCTCTCATTAATATTATTAATAATTGGTAAACATAAATAATAATTATTAAACATAATGTAAATAATTATTTAATTGGACAATGCTTAATAGATTTCTAAATTGAGATTTTAATATTTATTTAATCTATATTATTTCAATATTTGTAACTGAAGAATAAATTAATAAAATATGAACATTTTATTCCAATTTATAAACATAATCCAAAAGGATAACAACTTAATCTCCACAGTGTTGCATGCAACAGTCAAAATTACAATCAAATAATATCACTCTATGAAGAATTTTTCTAATTGACTAAAACGTCAACTAAAAGTAACTCAAGATCATTCAAATAGCACAATTTCAACAATTGACCCTCCTGTAATCCTTTTTGTGTTATAAATTGTTTCTAGCCATCATTGAAAGAACATTTTGCCCTTTTGCTAAAAAGAAGAAGAAGAAGAAGAAGTAAGAATAAGAAAAACAAAAATAAATAAAGTACACACTTTGAATAATAAGAAGTAGAAGTAAGAGAAATAGAAAAAAAAATCAAATGAATACTTCATTGCAAATAAATAAATAATAAGAAGTAAGAATAACAAAAAAAATAAAAATCCTAAAATGCTTATGTATTTTGGGACAATTAAGACAATGCAAAAGAGTAAAGAAGAGGAAAAGTTATCGATACAAAAAGTACTCCCAATATATATAAGATATATGAGGGTATATGAATAACTTTTATGCACAGTTTTCATTTTTTAAAGGTTAATGCACAATTTTTGTTTTTCAATGGTTAATATATTTAATAGCATTATGAAAGAATAAATTCATAAATTACTAAATAAATCGCCAGAATTGCCCTTACTTTGGGAGGGAAAAGTTTTCTCTCTAACAACAACTTTATAAATATTAATAGATATAAAAGTTGTGAACAATATGGTGTATTTTTATCAATTAAAGGAGAAAATTGTATATTTAAAAATAAGAAAAAAGAAAAGTATAATGTCTAAATCTCTCAAAGTAGGGGTGTGTAAATAATATTTTAGTTAAAAAATTATTTTCAATAAAAAAATAAAGTTAGAGTGAAATATAATATATTTGCATTTATCAAGGAAGGAATATATATATTTTTAACACAAGAGGGGAGAGCGGTGTAATACTTACATCTCTTAGGGACATGATAGTGTAAATGATATTTTGATAATAGTCTTTTTTTATTGGAAGTTAACGCTAATCTAACGAAAAATTTCAAAATGGAATAAAGTATCATGTACTTGAATCTATCTTGGAATGAGAGTTTTATTTTAATATAAGAGGTGAGGACAGTGTAATTCTCGTATTTTGGGGGGGGGGGGGGAGTATAATTTACTCATTAAAATAAATTAAAGAAAGTAATGGATACTTTTACTATTAAAAATGAATGTTTTATTTTTGAATAAATTGTCAATTTAATTCCTAAAATTGTCACTCACTATCACTTTAGTTCTTATATTTAAAGAAATGTCAAAAAAGTCCCTCAAACTATAATTCATTTTACCTAAGTCCCTAATTTCAATCACTTATTGTCATTTTGATTCCTGAACAAATGTTAATATTATCACTTAAGTCACACGTGTTAGACTAATGTGAGTGGTGAATTACAATTTTGGGAGACTTTTTGAGATATTTCTTTAATTTAGAGACTAATGTGATAGTGTCTATTAACTTTAGGGATGCAAGTCACTGTTTACTCTTTTATTTTGAATAAATAATACATGCACTGATATTGTAAAAGTTTTTTACATTGTTATTCAATTACAAACCACTATGTATGGTAATTTTTTTTATTTTTATAATAACTATATTAAAAGTTACACAAAGAATGATTTTTTGTTGGTTGAAAGTATAAATTTTTTTATACTAATAGTACATACCAATTAAACCCTTTATTTTTTAGATATAAATAAATTAAAGGATAAAACTTTTAAAATTAAAAACTAGAAATAAATTATTTAAATTAAGATATAATATCTTTATTGATAAGACATATCAAAATTTAAAAATTAAATTTAAATTAAGATTGTTAAGATTATATAATATAAGATTAAAATTTCAGTTTATTTACGTTAAGAAACGAAATGTATCAGTAATTTAATACAGTATGTCAAGATTAAATAATATTTAAAATTTAAATCAAATTTAAATTTAAGTTTAAATTCAAATTCAAATTAAATTTGAAAGGAAATTAAAATCAAAATTAAATACTGCCAACTGACTTAATGAGAAACATAATAACTTCCAAAAACGTTTAAAAAAAAAAAACAACTTCCAAAAATACTTTTGATTAAAAGCGAGACTCAAATTTGTATTATAAGAATAAGAATGAATTATATCAACAATATTTTCAGATCAAATTAATATTATTTTCCTTAATTAGTTACACATTTGAAAGTGTTTATTTCCTTCCTAAAATATTTTAATCAGTATTTAAATTTATTTGATCAATATTTATTATAATATGATATTCTTTAAATTATTATAAAATAAATTTTCATTAATTAAACTATTTTATATTTTTTTAAAGTAAACTTTCAAATATGTTTTTGTTTATTTTTATTTTTGGTAAAACAATTGAATTTATAATTTTATGATAATTTTTAATACCTACACAATACCAACTATCATGTATATCAATTGATAGGAGGATTTTTTAACTTAATAAGTGATTTTGAATTCTTAAAATACAATTCCATTAAAATTCAATAAAGAGAATTTTGTTATTTTCAGTGATTCAATTAATATGATTTTACTAGTTATGAGCAAATTAAGCTTTGACCAATTAAGCTATTTTTAAAATTTTAAAATATATAATTTTCAAACCTATGTATTTTTATATTTGTCTTTGTTTTTAACTATTAAACAATAGTCTTGCTTTAACCAAATTAACATTCTATTATTTTTTTTATATTTGACTTATTTTGAAAATACACTTAAAATACCCAATATATTTATCAGACTACTATTCTCTTAGTTAATCTCTGAATTTATTTTTTCAAAAAAATAACATTTCTCATTTAAATTTATTTTTTAAAATCAAATTATTGTAAACAAATTTTTTATTTTTAATTATATTCATATTATTTATTTTAAATTATATCTGAATTAATTATGCACATATTTTTTTCAATTTTAAATATATATTTTAATTGAGAAAATTAGTTATACACTGACAGTGTAACACTGTCATCTAATCACAAATCAGTATGTATGATAAGTTTATTAACTTTTACAATAATTACCTTAAAAGTCATACTAATAGTGATTTCTAATTGATTATAGTGTAAATATATAATTGTTATACTTATTTTAATTTGGCTAAATTATATTTTTGGTCTTCTCATTTTTCTCAATCCGTAATTTTGGTGCTCCTATTTTTTTAGGAGATATTTAGTACCTTTATTTTTAAAAATTTGTAATTTTGGTCCCTCTATCAAATTTCTTGCATTGATTGTTAGTAGTTTAACGTTGACTTTGACGTGCCAATGTTAACTCTAATATTGACTATGACTTTAACATGTCATTTAAGTATTAATACGTTATAATTAATGTTAAATTATTAACGGTCAACGCAAAAGATTTGATGGAGGGACCAAGTGGATTTTTAAAAATAGGGGAATTAAATGACTCTAAAAAAAATAAGAGATCAAAATTACGGATTAAAAACAATAAGAAAATTAAAAATGCAATTTAGCCTTTTAATTTTTATGTATTTTTTCAAAATTAAAATACATTGTAAACAATGTACCTGCTGCTAGTTATATGAACACGATTTCTAGTGTGAATAACCGAATATATTATTTTGCACATCGATGAATCTCCGTACACAGCATTATCCTCACCCAATGCCACGGGACGTCAATACAAATTTTTTTTTATTGAAAGAATAGATGTTTTTCTTTAACAAAAAAAAGTAGTAACAAATGCTGAGGGAAATGGGGTCCACTAACTCGAACTTAATCACCGTGCTCCACTTTTTCGAACTGAATCGAAAACCGTCATCGATTTGTGCCAAGAAACGTGATTAAATCTCGGCCCTCCATGCCATCACATCACATAATCCAACGGCTAACAGTAGGAACTGTATCCAGCGGCACCGCAGAGGTCGTCGGTTTTTCTCTTCATAGTAACGAGGAAGAGAAACCGGTGCTGATTCACTCTCCCTGCCACTATTAAAAGAGGGAAAGAGCGTGGAAAACAACCACCCTTCAAATCATTTCCCTTCCATCTTCTCTCTGGTTTTGCGCCTTAGGGTTTGCGTTCTGTGCTTGCTGTGTGTTTCTGTCACCGATTTTCTGGTGAGCGAAGAGCGAACTCTTCTTCTTCTCACGAATTTTGCTTCGTTTTTTCTCTTTTTACTCTGCTTTCGTTCGTCTCTCTCATGATCACATGCTGCATTTGCTGTTTTCCGCGTTTTTTTTTTCTCTTATTTCGTTCTCAGTTTTTGTTTCACCGTTTTCTCGGTGCTTATAGTTTTTCTAGGGTTTGTGGTGTGGAAATGTTGCAATATTGTTTGTGTCCTTTTGTTTTCTGTGTTTTTTTTTTTCACTGCATGTGTTTCAGCTTTGATCGTCCATTTTTGTGTGTGTTTATTTTGTAGAAAAAAATGCTTTCGTTGTGCTTCGTTGACTTTTTAAACCCGTTTCAGAGACAAAGTGTTTTTGCTAGAATTTTCAGAGTGTTTTGAGTTTACTCCTTGCTTTTTCGCTGGTTGTGATTACGCGGCGACGTTGTTGTTGTTTTTTTTTTTTTTTTTTTTTAATTTTGGTCAATTTTTTTGAAAGCGAAAGCTGTGTTCGCTCTAATGATGGTTCGAATCGGCGTCCACACCGAGTTATTGTTGGGCATTTGTGCTCTGAAGCGAGATATTTGCTTCAGGGAGCCTGAATTTGCTGCCAGAGGCGCTTTTTCGTCTTTATTTTTATTTATTTTTTAATTTCGTTTTTATTTGTGTTTCTTTTTAAATTTAGTTGTTTTAACTTTTACGTTCCAGGCGCATGTCGTTTACTGCAGTCGTGTATTTTCTTTTGCTTGCATTGCATGTGCGTTTTTCTCAGTAAGTTTATCTGTGTAAAATGCATTTTACTGCTTACTTGCTTTGTTTCATCACTTCCTTTATTTTGAGTAATAAATATTGCTCTAGATTATCCGCTTCCCCCCTCTTCAATTGATGTTTATTTTGCTGTTTTATTTGTATGATATATTTTTTTTTGGTTGTATGAAAATGCTGGTTACTTGCTTTGTTTCATCACTTCCTGTATTTTGAGTAATAAATATTGCTCTAGATTATCTGTTTTCTCCCTCTTAAATTGATGTTCAATTTGCTGTTTTATTTGTATGATAGTTGTTTTTTTTTGTATGAAAAATGCAGGTCACTTGCTGTTTTATTTTGCATTGTTTGATCACTTCTTTTTGAGTAATAAATATTACTCTAGACCATCTGTTTTCCCCCTCTTAAATTGATGTCTATTTTGCTGTTTTATTTGTATGATGGCTGTTTTCGTTTTTCTTTTTGTTGTACGAAAATGCATTTTACTATAATGTTTTGCGCATGCTTAGAGTTGCATGTAGATATTCTCGGAAGATTTAGTTATTTTAAAAATTCTTATATATTTTTTGTTTGGAAGATTATGTGAACTAAATAGTTATGTTGACACACAATTTGTTTAATTACTTTTTTATATAGCTGACATGCTTTTTATCTGTTTCGCCCCCCTTAAATTGGTGTTTATTTTGCTGTTTTATTTGTATCATAGTTGTTTTTTCTTTTTTTGTGGTTGTATGAAAATGCGTTTTACTATAATGTTTTGCGCATGCTTAGAGTTGCATGTAGATAATATCAGAAGATTTACTATATAGTTATTTTTAATAGTCTTTAGATTTTTTGTTTGGAAGATTACGTGAACTAACTACTTATGTTGACATACAATTTATTTAATTACTTTTCTTATATAGCTGACATGCTTTTTATCTGTTTCCCCTTCATAAATTGATTTTTACTTTGCTGTTTTATTTCTATAATAGTTGTTTTCGGTTTTTTTGTTGTATGAAGATGCTTTTTGCTATAATGTATTGCGCATTCCTAGAGTTGCATGTAGATAATCTTAAGAAGATTTGGTTATTTTTAAAATTCTTGTCTATTATTTGTTCGGAAGATTATGTGAACTAACTACTTATGTTGACACACAATTTATTTAATTACTTTTCTTATATAGCTGACAGGCTTTATATTTTGGATTTGGTGATTTAATTGCATGATCTATGTAGATGGATTCTTTTGGACCAAATGGAAACGAGAATGAGGATTCCTTGCCTCCGCCACCTCTTGCTGTCCCATCAGATGTTATACCTGTCAAAGCTGAACCGGAGAAGAAAAAGGTTCTGAGGCTTCCAATAGCGAGGCGTGGCCTAGCTTCAAAAGGGATGAAGCTGCAACTTCTCACTAATCACTTCAAAGTGAATGTTGGAAACACTGATGGACACTTTTATCAGTATAGTGTACGTGCTTTCTTTTTCCCGTGCTTTAGTACTTGATGGTCTCTGTTTAGTTGAAATCATTTACTCAGTGTTTACGTTTTGAGCAGGTAGCTGTTTCTTATGAAGATGGACGACCTGTGGAGGGTAAGGGCGTAGGGAGGAAGGTGCTGGACAGGGTGCAGGAAACTTATGATTCTGAATTGAATGGGAAGGACTTTGCTTATGATGGGGAGAAGACTTTGTTTACACTTGGCTCTCTTGCACGCAACAAGCTTGAGTTTACTGTGGTTCTGGAGGATGTCACTTCAAACAGGTTCAAATGCTGTTGTTGTTAATTCTCTGCATTGGCCTACATGTTTCTGTTTGGTTGTGTAACTTTTTTCTGTATCTATGTATGTATAGGAATAATGGAAACTGCAGCCCTGATGGAAATGGAGAACCAAATGAGAATGACAAGAAGAGGATTAGGCGCCCTTATAGAGCCAAGACATTTAAAGTTGAGCTTAGCTTTGCTTCAAAGATTCCATTGCAGGCCATTTCCAATGCTCTACGTGGGCAGGAATCAGAGAATTTTCAAGAAGCAATAAGAGTGCTTGATATCATTTTGCGGCAACATGCTGCTAAACAGTGCGTGAATTTTGTGTATTTCTTTTTTTCCCTCTAATATTATTAGTGGTAATACTGTTGTAACTTGTAACAACTTTCTTTTTCTCTGCCTGTTACATTGTTATTAACAATAATATCAATTTGCAGAGGCTGTTTGCTTGTGCGCCAATCATTTTTCCACAATGATCCAAAAAATTATGCTGATGTAGGAGGAGGAGTACTTGGATGCAGGGGTTTCCACTCAAGTTTTAGAACTACCCAGAGTGGATTGTCTCTGAACATAGGTTTGATCTGTTGGTGCCTTGTACTCTGCATTCTTCTTCATAAATTGTCTTAATTCATTCTTTCTTACAATTTGTTAGATGTCTCAACCACCATGGTAATTAACCCTGGGCCTGTGGTGGATTTTCTTATTTCAAATCAAAATGTGAGAGATCCATATTCTCTTGATTGGGCAAAGGTATGCAAATTTTTGACTATTTGATTATAGTGTTTCATTGTTTGTTAAATACAACAATTTCATCCTTTACTTTTTTTTTTGAACAGGCTAAGAGGACACTGAAAAACTTGAGGATTAAAACGAGCCCATCTAATCAAGAATACAAAATCACTGGGCTCAGTGACCTGCCCTGCAAAGATCAAACGTATTTCAATATCCTGTTTTGTTGTTGATCATTAATGTTCTACCTTTCTGATTGCTCCTTATAGAGTTATTTTGTACATAAATGAGGTTGATGATGTGGGTGCTGGTATTGTAGATTTACATTGAAGAAAAAAGGTGGGATGGATGGTGATGATGCTACTGATGAAGTGACGGTATATGATTATTTTGTTAATCACCGTAATATAGATCTCCGCTATTCTGGGGATCTCCCATGTATCAATGTTGGGAAGCCAAAACGGCCAACTTATTTTCCCCTTGAGGTAGATTTGATGGTTTATTTTTTATTAGCACTGAGAATCTGAAAGCTACAGATTGATCTTCCCTGCCTATTCTTCCCACTTTTATTTTATGGTTAGCTTTGCTCTTTGGTATCCCTGCAACGGTATACAAAAGCACTGTCCACACTTCAAAGGGCTTCATTGGTGGAGAAGTCCAGGCAGAAGCCACAGGAGCGGATGAGGGTATTGTCTGATGTAAGTTTCTTTGCCAGGTTTTGAGTAATTGGATTCTTATACATTTGTCTGGTTTACTTGATATTATTTTTATTATTACAGGCTCTTAAAAGTAGCAATTATGGTTCTGAACCTATGCTTCGCAATTGTGGGGTTTCTATAAGCTCTAGCTTTACTGAAGTTGAAGGTCGAGTTTTACAAGCTCCTAGGGTAAATATTTAATCATTATGATCATGCCTGTACTGATTCATTTTTATTATGTATTGTCTGCTTTACTTTCATTTAAGTAGATTGCTTAACATTGATTGAGCTTTGAAAAGTAACAGTGAATATCTTCTTGGTGAAATGATTTTGATAATATTGTGCTTAGAGAAGTAACTGTAAATATTGTTTTGTATATTTGCCTTTAACGAATACCAGTGCAGTTAATTGGCTTGGCTTTCCTTGTGTCAAGTTAGATATTCTGTTAACTAAATGATAGCTTTGTTTAGAAAATGATTTTTTTTAATATATATATATATATAAGCAATTTCAATTTGGCTGTGTTGGTCAACTTAATAGAGAAGTAGTTTTGTTTGTTGATGAAGGGGTCTTGTTCATTCACTAATTATCAATATTTTGTTCTTTAATGGGATTCAAAACAATATTGAATTTCCATCTGCAGTTGAAGTTTGGTAATGGGGAGGACTTTAATCCAAGGAATGGGAGGTGGAACTTCAATAACAAGGTATTAATTCAACTTTTTCAGCTAAATTTTTATATTCATAAAAAATTGTTTTGGATTTTCCATTTGCGGAATTTGTTTTCTCCAGAAAATTGTCAAGCCAACTAAAATAGAAAGATGGGCTGTGGTTAACTTTTCTGCACGCTGTGATATAAGAGGACTTGTGAGGGATCTCATTAAGTGCGGTCAAATGAAAGGAATTGTAAGTTCTATGACTGCAAATTGACTCAGAAGCATAATGAAATTGCTGACTATATGTTTTTTATTTGCTTGTGGCAGGTGATAGATCAGCCTTTTGATGTATTTGAAGAAAATGGTCAGTTTAGGCGTGCCCCACCAATTGTTAGAGTGGAGAAGATGTTTGAGTTCATTCAGTCTAAACTTCCTGGGGCTCCTCAGTTTCTTCTTTGTCTGCTTCCTGAAAGGAAGAATTCTGATCTTTATGGTTTGTTACTTGACATACTTTTGACTTTTATTTACTCCTTTTCTCATGCAATTGTTTAAGTCCCATTATTGCTGAAAATTAATTGAACTTGGTAAGGTCCATGGAAGAAAAAGAATCTTGCTGAGTTTGGAATAGTTACTCAGTGTATAGCGCCAACAAGGGTCAATGACCAGTATTTAACTAATGTTCTGTTGAAGATCAATGCTAAGGTATGTGATTTTTTGGTTTGGTTTCATATTTTTTGTAATACACAACACTGTAATTCTCTTTTGTGCAGCTTTTCATCAGGAATTTCCTGTTGCACTTTTCATTGAAATTTTTTACTCTTTTGTAGCTTGGTGGGCTGAATTCTCTGTTAGGCGTTGAGCTTGCTTCTTCCATTCCTGTTATTTCCAGAACTCCCACCATCATTATTGGCATGGATGTGTCTCATGGCTCGCCAGGGCAAACAGATATTCCTTCAATTGCAGCGGTAATTGATTAGTGGTCTTGTGTGTTTTATTATGTTGAGCATCTGTTTGAAATCAATGATTATTTTATGGGTAACTGCCTGTATGCCTATATGTGCAGGTTGTCAGCTCTCGAGAATGGCCTCTAATATCAAAGTACAGGGCATGCGTCCGTACCCAGTCTCCGAAGGTTGAAATGATTGATAATTTGTTCAAGAAAGTGTCTGAAAAGGAGGATGAAGGAATAATGAGGTTAATATATTTTTGTATCAAATACCTGAATTGATCCTTCAAAGATATTGATGAAATCGAATGGGTCCCTTAATTTTTTTGGACATTAATTTGGTATTTGATTTTGTGAAACGTCCATAATTTGGTATCTAAATCGATGTCTATAGATATAATGCTGATTTAAAAATTGCAGTTCCAACAATATGATATTTTTTCGGAGGACTTGTCTTGTGTCTTTGAAAAAGACTAAAGTCTTTATCTTTTTGTTACAGTTTGTACACTCCTCTATTGTGGGTTGTGCATTGTTAATTTGTTATATAGAACCATTTATTTAAAGTATTTCTTCCTACGTTATAGTTTGTGATTGCTTGTTTAGTTGCACATTTATAAACAGTATTTTATAGTACCCTTTTTATTTGTTGATTGTCTGTATTTTTTGGAAATGGACAGTCATTGATATATTTTATATCTGCAGGGAACTTTTGCTTGATTTTTATACAAGTTCCGGGAATAAGAAACCGGACAATATAATCATATTCAGGTTAACATTTTTTCTTAAATTTTATTCTGTGAACTATTTTTTTTTCCCGAGTTTTTATTAATGTCGTTGAGTTCTTACTATATATTGTGTAATGGCTGTTACTTCTTTTGTTATTATTGTAATGTTTGATTACATATTTTGTTGTAAGTCAATGTTATGTGGTATTGTGGTGGTTAATATAGTATGATTGTTTTGAGTAATATTTGATCAGTTCGTAAGGCACTTCCTGTGTTTGTTTTAACTGATGCCTGAAAATGTTACAATTATTTATGGATTATTTAATTAATTTATTTATTTTACCTTAGTTGTTTAGTTTTACCTTCAATTTATTTACCTATTATATTACCTTAGGTGTTCAGTTGTTTGACCTATAAAGTGTATGTGGTTATATGTGTGTGTATACAGGGTTGTGTGTTTATGTTAATTTTATTATTTTTCCTTTAGTTAATGCTATGTTTGTTTGTTTATTGGTTTTTACATCTTTTTACAGAATGAACCTTTTTTATGTAAGTTTGTTGTTCTACTTTATTGCTTTAGATTTTGTTCTTTTCTCATAGTACTGATTTTTTTTTTTTGGCTGAATGTAGGGACGGCGTTAGTGAGTCACAGTTCAATCAAGTTTTAAATATTGAACTTGATCAAATTATTGAGGTGCTTATTGCTTGAGCTGATCAATTATGTTTAATATAAATTAATATATGTAATGTATTAGGTATTTATTTATTGGGTTAATCTTGACTTTTTAAATATTAGGCCTGTAAGTTTTTGGACGAGAAGTGGAATCCCAAATTTTTGGTGATTGTTGCTCAAAAGAACCATCATACTAAATTCTTCCAACCTGGATCTCCTGACAATGTTCCTCCTGGTTTGTCACCTTAACAGGACTCAATTATTTCATTTTTTGTTCTTATTTCTTAATCTTTTTGATTTTTGCAGGAACTGTTATTGATAATAAAATTTGTCATCCTCGGAATTATGATTTCTACTTATGTGCACATGCTGGAATGATAGTGAGTATCTGCTGCATCAATTTTTTTATTATTTTAATGTGGTTTTGCTTTTTGTTCTTGGGTTCGTCATTATTGTGGCTTTTTTCCCTTGTTGATCTAAAGTGAATGAATGTTCTTTTACATGCATCTACACTCTTTTTACTTTGTGAAATTGTGTTCAAGTTGAAGTAAAATCATTGTGGCCTTTTTCCTTCTTAATTTTATGTGGATGTTCTTTATTTTTTCTTTTGCATGTCTCTATTTTTTTCCATTTTTTTGGGGTCAATTTGGATTGCAAATTTGGTCTATGTATCTAATTTTTCATTAGGGGGTGATGTAATTAGTAAAACTGCCTGGTTTGTGTTTACTGTATTTCTGTTTTGAATTGCTGTTGCTTTCTATGTGTCTGTTTTTTCTTTAGCGGATGGTGCAATTTGTTGAACAACTGCCTGGATTGATTGGTGTTTAATGTATTTCTGTTTGAAGTTGTTGCTCCGCCGAGATGGTAGTATTTGTTATTAGCATTTGAAAATATATTTTCAAAGTCTTAGTTTACTAGAACTTTTTTTCCAAATATATTCTGTATCTTTGTCCAACTTGTCATTCTTTACAATTTTTCATCCTTTTCTAATTCTGGTCATTCATTTCATATTTCATTTTACAATTTGTCTGGCTTGCACCATTCTTTATATTTTTTCAGCTTTATTTACATGCTTGTGTCGCGATTGAATGTTGTGAATTAAGTGATGTGAATGTACAGGAAGCAATCCTGCTACAAGTTTTTCATACTGATGATGTGTGTCATAACTTAGAGTAACATGCTTGTATTTTTGCAAAATTACTACTCAGGGTACTAGCAGGCCTACACATTATCATGTTCTGTTAGATGAGATTGGGTTTTCACCTGATGATCTACAGGAGCTTGTGCATTCTTTGTCATATGTGTAAGTGGGAGTTTGGATCTATTTGACCGCTTTAGAATTTTGTTTAAGCCCTTGGCGTCCATTGTGTCATTTTGGTATATTTTTGAAATAATTTTGTTTTATGGCAATAGGTATCAGAGGAGCACCACTGCCATTTCTGTCGGTAAGTTCTTATACAGCATTTTTAGCCTTAGTGTTACTGATTTGTTTATTATGCTCCTGTTTATAGATATAGTCTCATTTGTGAGAAAACTTAATCTGTGCAGTTGCCCCAATATGCTATGCTCACCTTGCTGCAACTCAGATGGGTCAATTTATGAAATTTGACGAAAAATCAGAGACATCTTCGAGTCATGGTGGTCTGCCTGCTCCTCCTGTTCCTCAGTTGCCTAAATTGCAGGATAATGTCTCCAGCTCGATGTTCTTTTGTTGAGGCATGAGTTGCTCCTGTTATAGGGATAGTGATGGAACTTGCTGTTTATAAAAATTATGTAGGAACTAGTTTCTGGTGGACACAGTTGAAAACTATGCGCACCTTAGGTTGTTGGAAAGGATTATTACACATGTAAAAGCATTTTGCTCTTCTGTATTTTGCTTATGCCTTTACATGTGTATGGTCTTTCACTATTTTGAATATTGTTAAAAGTTTATGTATTCCCTATGGCTTCCATTATATCTCGTCATGTTCGATGTGGTTTGTGGGAATATTTAGTTGCTTGGCATGAATCAAAGGTCAAATGGATGTTACTGTTTTTACAAAAGCTTGTTTGTGATCCTTGGTGTTACTTAAGATAAGGATAAAATCCATATGATCTATTACTGATAGCACCTTGATCCAAACAAATACGAGAAGTCTGAATGTGTGATAAATTAGGTATATCTTGATATGGATTAGTGAACTTGGTAATCTCATTTAATTTTCTGCAATAGTTATTCTCCTTTATTCTTATAGTTTAAAACTTTAAATTACATTGATGAAATCTCGTCATTGTTTCATTGTTTGGCAGCTGTCCTTTTTATAGTATCCTTCTCAATTTGGATTCTTACAAGCATTGATTCATATATGCTTCCTCGTTTCCCAATATTCCTCTACCCTGCTTTCGTTTCCCGATTCAGGATAATTCTTTGTCTAAATATTCATCCTGTTAGTCCTTGACATTGAAAAAAGATGAACATATTTTCAAATGTGTTTAGGTATTTGTGAATTTACTTTTTTATAAATTTAAATTTTTATTTAATGAATTTCAAATTATAAAAACCTTATAGTGATATATTATTAAGTTATGAGTTTAGTGGTTATATGTTGTCAGCATAAGATTTTTTGTATTGTTAATTAATAAAAAATTATTGTTGGTATGGGTTAATATAAAAAGTTAATAAGCGTATTATACATGATTTGTAATTATACATGTAATTGGGTAAAATTATTGGATATGTCATTTTTTCTTAAATTATATTAACGAGAATATTAAAATTACATATAAAAATCACCTTTACCTTCAGATGAACATGCACTGAACTAGCTGAAGAGGCAATCAAATCACGTGCAGGTTTTGCTTCCAGATTCACATGTTGAAGGGAGAAAGAAACACTAAACATTCGATAGTTTCGTCTTTCATTTCTTATTTTATCTTTTTATGACGCCCTTTTTGACATTTTTTCAGGGGTTAGTCTTTGTGCAAAGTCTAAAAGAGCCTGTTTTGCATAAGCAAAAAAATAACCTTTCTGTTGATTAGAATGTAGTTGTACAATAAAGATAAGTGTTTGGGATTTTTTTTCATTCCTGTTTATAGCTAGTAAAGTTAATTATGGGGAAAGTAAAGTTTTTTAATTTTTAGGTGAATATAATTTAGTGTATGTTGTTTTTTCTTTTCAGAAAAAATACTTGTATTTACATTTTAATTTACCATTCAAATAAAATTAGCTGTTAGCTCATTTTTAAAATATCCTTTCTAAACAATTTTCATCAATTTTATTAAAATCTATAACAGTTCTACCCTAAATGTAAATATGGATAAAATGGAATTTTTTGCATTTTTTTTAAAATTAAAAAGTTTGATGACGTTACATTGACATAAATAAGTTTGATAAACTCAACCTTTAAAAAATGAAAATAAATACATTTAAAAAAGAAGTTTAATTTATTTTGTAAAATTTAAAAAGTAATTCCTTAACTTTTCTTATTTACCTGTGGGGTGCATCCCTCGTCAACGTAGTCACTTTACTGAAGTACTAACTGTACATTATGTCGCTATTGCCTTCCGTTTCAACTTAGAAAGTTTATTAACTTTATATTTTACCCTTTTTTAAAGTAGTAGCCCTTGGTTAGTCTTGTAAAGATCAAAATACATTTGAGTTTGGCCCGAAATTATTTTTCATTTAAATACAATGGCACAAAATAATTTCGCTTGTGAAAAATAAAAAAACTATTTTATTTTTATTTTATTCTTGTCTTGATGCGTACATTTTTTTTCGTAAACTATAATAATTAGCATATCAAAGTAAAATACTTGACCAAGACAAATTTATTGGTACTTATCACTTTTCACAAATAACACAATTGTATTTTGCACATAGAATAAAATGTACTAATACAATTTGTACAACCTAGTAAAACGGCTTATGATACATCATTGCGAAGGGAACAGCAAAAAGTCTAAAGTTATCAAGATTCTAGAAAAGGTCCGTTATTAATAGAACGGGGTCTTGTATGATATTGCAGTTTCACTGTCTCTTGTCTCTCTGCGGGTGAAGCATTTTCTTATTTTTATGTATGGAATTCGATTCATACCGCATTGAATTATTGTGATATGTCTTCAACTATTGGCATGCAGCTTAGCTGTTTGTTAAAACGTTGCAAACGATAATCCAAAAGGAAAAATTACTTTTTATCTGTGTTTTCTTTTTGGAGTGATGATGCATACTGCATTTTACAATCATCTTTGACTCCAACAACTGCCAGTGTGTTTAAAACTGTAGTTGTTACATCAAACAAATGAAAATGGGTGGCTTAGTTTACAATTAGTTGATGAGACTCTTTTTTTTATTTTTTTATTTTTTACTTTCAAAAATTTTAGTTGGTCTTCAGTTGTGGGAATATTGAGTTGCACTTTACTTGATTTTCAGATAGTGGGGGACCACATCAGGGCTTTGTCTTGTTGAATTGAACCCTTGCAAGAATGCTCATCAGGAGTTTACATTGTAGCAAATTCCAGTCTCTGAGCCTAAGGTGCTTTACATCTGTAACTCCTCATGTACTTAAGCCTGGGGATGTCTTGAGAAAAGCAAGGGTTTATACTGAGGAAGATGTCCTCCAGTACTCCAAGGTGAGTTGTGATTCTAATCTTTTGCACACTGATCCTGCTGCTGCCAGAAATATTGGATTTGAAGGTCCACTGGTTCATGGGATGCTCGTGGCTTCTCTCTTTCCTCATATCATCTCATCACATTTTGTAAGTATCAGCTAACTCTCCCTTTAATTTTTATATGCCTCCTATGGAAATGAGATAGTTAACACTCATCTCAATAAACTAAATTAGAGTGAATAAACAGATTAATCAGGAGAGTTCTTTTTTTTTTTTTTATAGATTGAATTTGTACTTTTATAACATACAATTTTACATGTAAAAGTCAATTTGTTTGTGCTTTCTATAAGTGAAATTTCTGCCACAGTCAACAGCTTTGGGAACCCAAAGTTGATTCCAGCCCCTGCCCCCATGAACATCCTTTCAGTAGCCTTGAGTGTTAGACACCTGTTGATGGAAAATTATGACATGAAATTGAGTATAATAAAATGAAGAAGAATAAGAAGTGAAATTGTAATCTCCACTGTAAGGAGTCTCAAATTAGGGCAAGCGGCCTTTCAATTGTTGCATAAATTAAAATGTGTCTTGACTATGAGAAGTAGAAAGTGTAAGATACATGTAAATAAGCTTAAATTTTACTATTTTTTTGAAAGACCTGAAAATATGAATGTGTTGATAAAAAACTTAAGTGTTATCAATTTAAATATTAACATGGGTTATACTGCTTGCATGATAGGTACTAGTCACTGGATTTGGTCAACTTGAATAAAAGACTTCATTTTAAAGTGCTTGACGGATGATGTGAATTGAGGCAATAATATGAAGTCATTCATTCAATCATTCTGATTCTTCGTGATAACTTTCTTTATTCCTTTTCTTCCCTGGCCCCTTCACTTTTCTCATATTATGGATTATTGCAGCCTGGAGCTGTGTATGTATCTCAAAGCTTGAATTTTAAGTTCCCGGTCTATATTGGAGATCAGATCATTGGTGAAGTGCAAGCAACTAATCTGAGAGAAAATAAAAGTCGATATCTGTAAGTTTAGCTCGGATATTATTATTGTGCATTCTATATGAAACAAGGAGTAATTTTGTTTATAAATCAATGTTTCTCAATGTTATTCAGTGCAAAGTTTAAGACAAGGTGCTTCAAGAATGGTGAACTTCTTGTCATTGATGGTGAGGCTATGGCTTTGTTACCAACCTTGACTGTAGAACAGGAGCAACATGAGGAGCCGTAAAAGATATTCACTCTTCTAGACTGTTAATCATGAATACCTTTTCAAAGGCAAGTTTAGACATATCAGTAATGTGTTTGTTCTTTTGTGTTTTAATGGAGACTTATAGTCATTGGGGGTTCTAAATTGTGATCTCCTACCCTGCCCGAACAAAAAGATAAACAGCAGACGCAAAAAGTTTTTGTTCTTCTCTGTTGTTCTTATGTAGTTGATGAAAACTCATGCTTGATTGTTTGGCGTGTATTTTGGTCATGTTTCACAAAAGCTCACTTCTTTGCACAGAGCTCCAATCAAATGACACAGAGATACACTTATTGATAAATTTTCTGGTATTTTGCGCCCTCTAATACTAATGGTTTTGGAGGAAATGTTTACTTGGTATATTAACAAGTTAGATTTTACTTGGTATTGGCAACTGACTCGCATGAAACCAAAAATATGGTCCCTTATCCGATCCTCTTGCTCTTCCCTATATATGATTAATTTTAATCCACATTTGCAGCAGCTATTTACACAACTAATGGAAAATTTGCTTTGTTGGTAACTTTTTAAGTAATAGCACATTGTTTTGACCTCAAGTCCTGACATCGTTAAGGTCAATGCATTTGAGGAATTCCTATTGATAAATTTTCTGGTATTTTGCGCCCTCTAATACTAATGGTTTTGGAGGAAATGTTTATTGTATTAACAAGTTAGATTTTACTTGGTATTGGCAACTGACTCGCATGAAACCAAAAATATGGTCCCTTATCCGATCCTCTTGTTCTTCCCTATATATGATTAATTTTAATCCACATTTGCAGCAGCTATTTACACAACTAATGGAAAATTTGTTTTGTTGTTAACTTTTTAAGTAATAGCACATTGTTTTGACCTCAAGTCTTGGCATCGTTAAGGTCAAGCATTCGAGGTATTGTCCATAGGTTAGGAAAAGAGGTGTTTATATATTACCCTTGGTCTTGACTCCTAAGTGATATGAGACTTTTTGGCGTATCAAAACACAGATGATCCAAAATTATTGATTTGTTAAAAAAGAAAAAACATTAAAATTAATTCATGATAAACTAACCCCCTCCCCCTTTTCTCTTTTTCTTAAGTAATAATGGTTGACATTCAAGGCTATTAAACCACTTTTTTTTTGTTGGTTTACAATGACGGCAATGAAGTTTGAACTTAAAACCTCATGTAAACTATCTAAACTCCCACCACTACTGAGAACCACTTATTAATAAAGTTAAAAGAAACCTTGAATTCCATAGTTCCACTTGTCATTACACAAAGAAAAATCAACACAAAAATTGTAGATGGTAAATCTACTCGTGGTCTTTCATTTCTAGTAGCTGATGTTATTTGAAGAGATACCCCACATCAAGACAAAGATGAATACCAGAAGTATTTGGTTGACCTGAATGCTATCTGAAGCAGAACCACTTTTTGGTGAAGGTGCTGGAGCACCACTTTTTGGTGAAGGTACTGGAGCGGGTGCTGGAGTGGGTGCAGCAACACCTTCAGTAACATTTATAGCAACCTTCATCCCATGCCAACAATAGCCTCCTCCACTTAAGAAGTAGTAGGTCTTGAACTCTGTCAGCTGAAACACGTCTCTTCCTGCACCCCTTGATATGTTCTGAATAAATCCCTTGTCCACGCATTTCTCATAACCAGTCTTGTTCACCTCTAGTACATTGTACATGTGCCTATCATATCCAAAGTCTTGCAAGCATAACCAACATCAGTAAATCATAGTCAAAAGAGAAAGTAAATTAATCTACAATTATATGTGCGCTTTTTAATGATTATGGCTGCCTTTTCCCCCTTCTTCATTCCTCACCCCAAAAGTTGTACTTGTGGATAGAAAGTAAAATTGAGTGTAAGACATACATTAAACTTGGTTGTGGATTGTGATTCTTTGTGCATCCATTTGAGATTATTTTACCTAAACTTTCAGCTCTCTTAATCAAGTGAGTTGTTGACTTTAAAATGTGATGAGAAAACTGGAAACATATCTCTTGAATTGTTAGATTAATTGTTTTGAATCTATGCATATTCAAGTATTTGAATCAAGATAATTACATTTGACATCATTTTGAGCCGAAACAAAGAAATCATGCTACCGTCATAAATTATTTATCATGTCCAAAGAAGTTTATCCAAATAAGTCCAAAAAAGATAAATATTCAAGAGTAATTTTTGCAATAAGTAAATTCTTTATTCTCTTTATATATATAATTTTCCGCGCACACTTGGGAGAATTCAGCCTAAGGACTAAAAAATTTAAAAACAAGCAATCAAAAAATGACTGGGCAAGAAAAATTGAAAAAGAATGGTATGAAAAAGGTTTAATTGATGCAGGTTAAAATCACCAATGATATAATTGAAAGAAACATGATCTCCTAAACCCCTAATTGGAGGGTATTGAAATTCAGAAATTTGAGTGTTGTGTATTGATTTAGGTTCTTGTCACATAAAACTCAGAGAATAGGTTAAATTCTTGCCACTCCACTACATTATTAACCATTCCTCCCATCCACTTAGCCGAAGAGAAAACGAAATATTTAAAAAAATAGATAAAAAAAAGAGAGAAGAAATCTTACAAAGCCAATCGTCCAAATGGAAGTGCTCATGACTTGACCATTCTTTGAAGTTAACATCGGTGCCCAACTAGTCTTGTCCCCTCCAACGTAGTGCAACTCTGATTTCGCCATGTTTACCAACATCATGGTCATTATCATCATCAACACTATTTTTTGGAAGCTCAAAATCTCCATTTTTTTAATTTGGACAAAGCCTCTATCTATTTTATTTGTGACAAAATCAGATCCTGAGACTCAATATGAGAGTTATATGTATAGTTACGTTTTTTGAAAGGATCAAAATATATATAGAGACTAAGGTCCCAATTAATGTATATGGAAAGATTGCCTGACTGGCACCGATTGAGATATAGCATTGTCACATTTTTAGAATAAAATCAAATCATTTTCAAATTCTAATTAATTGGCACTATCTGTTTGGAAAGAACTTAATTCAATTTTGAATTCAGGAGATTCTGTTGACCGTGTAGTATCAATCAAAGAGAAGTGCTACTAATATTTTCTTTAATACTCTCTTTTTAATATTTTTTTTACTGTTTGACTGAAATTTATTAAAGATAATAAATTTTGGTAGGTCATTCTTCTAAATAAGGAAAGAAGCTTATTAAATGAGAGGTGAGATTTACCAAAATTTGTAATTTTTAATCAATTTTAACAGTATTATTAAAACCGGACTAGATCGGCCGGTCGGACTGAAAACTGGACCCATGGCCAGTTTGGTTACATTATCAGATCGGATGTGCATTTCACTTAGTCATTACGTCATAAACTCGGTAGAAAACTAGTATAAACTCGACACTCGGTTGACTCAGTTTAACAGATTATTACATTATATGCTTCACACTTGATTTAGCGGATTTCAAGGCTCTCAATTGCAAATTCCTAGACTGCATTGACACCTCTATATGACACTTTCCAACACAATCAATCCTACTGCTACACTTCTTGACATGATGGCATTCTGCCATTGCACTCCAATAGGCACCTTACGTCAATGTAGTATTATGCTGAAGTAGATAGGTGAAAATTTGAATTTAAAATGCACCTAAGTGAAAATTGAAATTGTAAATTGGTTCACACAAGATTCGAACCCTTGTTTTAGGATAAGTGTAAAATATTTTGAACCACTAAGCTAGCAAAATACTTAAGAAATAGGATGCAAAGATATTATATAAAACTGACAACTTAGCATTTATACCAGTTCACGTAGTTGACTCATCGGTTCGTCCAATAACCCAATGACCTAGTATCTTTATCGAGTCAATAATCGGTCCAGGTTTGATAACACTGGATTTTAGTCAATAATAAAGGTTTTATTTTATTTGTCCTTCTCTTCCAAGGTTTTATTTTTTAAAATTTTTTCAAACATTTTATCTTTTCACCTTCTTTTATTTTATTTGTCCTTCTATTCCAAGTTTTTATTATTTTTTACTATATATTTTTTTCAATATATGACATATGAAGTTTGCTTTAGGATATCTTTCATAGTCTATACATTTTGAAATAATGCATAAGGCTTAAAAAAGAGAATTTTATAAAAGAAGACAAAAACAATATGTATATTTATTTGAACATAATTAATTCAGTAAATTAAATTTTAAAAATGTCCTTAATAATTCAGTTAACTAATATTATGATAAATTACTTTTAATATTGATATTTTTCTTTTATATGAAATTAGCTCATTAATAATTTTTTTATCTATAATAAAATACAGTTTTAAAATTTAAAATTATAATTAATTGATTAATTAGTTATATTTAATGAATAATTATTACATCATGACCAAATATAATCGTTTAAATATACAAGGTTAAAACAATTGAAAGACCAAATAATAAAACTAACATGCAAATAAATTGCACACGTTAAAATATAAATCAATCTCAAAAGAGTAGAAATTGAGAAACTTTTTGTTGCTAAAGAGATAGAGACACCGAAGACTCATTTCCAAATCAAGACCAATAATGAATTACATTGTACAAAATTGAGCTAGACCTAATTAGTTTTTAATGACTTAAATATGTTTTAAGTCTAGCAAATATGACTCTATCTGATTTTAGTTCTTACAAATTTTTTTGTTAATTTTAGATCCTTGACATTTTTTTATTGTTCTTTTTTAGTCCTTACCATTAACTATAATCAATTTAGAGCTGACATGGCTAATAAAATAAAAAATATTAATTAAGATAATATTTAACGAAGAATATTTTAAATTAAGATAATTAAATTATTTTTAGATTGTAATTCAATTAAGTAATGTATTTATTATATTATATAAATAAGGTAATTATATATAATTTAAGTTTACAATTTATTTTTAATTTTTAATATATTATGAACAGTGATCTTCATTGCTTTTAATATTATTTCTATTTTTCAATTCACTAATTTATTTTTAACATTGTAATTTTTTTAAAAAAATTATAATTTACTTAGATGCTTATAATTTACTTTTAATATATTACTTTGATATTATTTTTATATTTCAATTCATTAATCTTGACTGATTGTATTATAATTTATTTTTTTTAACATATCACAAGTAGTGATTTTGTCTCTAAAGATAAATTAATATATTAAAAATAAATTATAAGTGTCTAAGTAAATTACAATTTTTTAAAAAAGTACAATGTTAAAAGTAAATTAGGGAATTGAAAAAAAGAACAATATTAAAAACAATAAAAATTATTGTTCATAATATATTAAAAATTAAAAGTAACTTATAAAAGTAAATTATATGCAATTACCTTATTTATATAAAATAATACATACATTACTTAATTGAATTGCATGCCTAAAAATAATTTAATTATCTTAATTTAAGATATTCTTCGTTACCTTAATTATCTTAATTAATATTGTTTTTTTGTTAGTCAAGTCAGCACTAAATTAACTAGAGTTAATGATAAGGACTAAAAAAAATAGTAAAAATATGTCAGCGATCTAAAATTAACAAATTTTTTTGCAAGAACTAAAACCAGATAGAGCCATATTTATAGGGACTTAAAACATATTTAAGCCATTTTAATCTTTCTCACAAGAAAAATAGTAAATCTAAAATAAAGTGAGAGAAAACCAGTAAGAAGGTAAAAGAACATCAACTTAATAATTATTAGTTTATTTTTTTTAGCATGTAACTTAAAGCAAGTTAAGGTGATGTATCTTTTTTTGTTTAAAAATTTTAGTGATGTATCATTTCATTGTTGGTTGTGTCCAATAATGACATATTGAGTATGTGGGTACCAAAATTCACTTTCATGCATATGATCAAGAATTGAATCATAACTAACATGCTTAAATGACTTAATTGTTTTCTATACATAAGGATACAAATTTTACGTGAGTGTAAAACTATAAATGAAATTAACCAACTTGAAATCACTAGAGAAAAATTTACAGGTCTTTTTATTATTAGCCAAAACAAAATAAGATCAATAATATTATTATATAAGCATTATCTTATATTTGTATCATCATTAACTTTTTTTTATTGTAATTATAAGTTCAAATACCCACAAATCTTAGCTAAATCAGTGTTCCTGAGTTCGAGTTTTGGGTATGCAATTGTGTTAACTAATCAGAGGGTGAGCTTTGTCGTCCATAGTGATCCTACCCAGCTCAAACAAGATTGCCTTCAGTAGAGGATATATGTGGTTTCTACAAAGAAAAAAAACCCCACACATCTCTCTCTCTCTCTTTAATTAATGTTAATCATTTCTTTCATTTATGATGGAAGCATATTTTTTAAAAAGAAATATTAATAATTACAAAGTTTAATATAAAATATTTCTTATTAAAATGTGCATATATTTTAGTTATAAACAAATACAAATATATTTATAAAGATACTAGTATTTAAAATAAATGTTTATATAAATTAAAATAATATAAGACATATGATAATATAAAATCATTTGAATATATACCAATGTTCATAATTATGTTTTATGTATTTTTTACATATTTACTAGCATAAACTAATATAAAATTTAAAAATAATTGAAAATATATTAAAAAATGTATTAATATAAAAAATTGTATATTATAAACTCAGCATCTGTGTAAGGCACTAGTTATTATACTAGTTTCTGATAAATTTCAGCCAATAATAAAAGAGTGTTAGAGAGAATATTGCTAGCACTCTTCATCAATCAAATTAAGTCTAGTAAATACAATATATAAACACCATTCTTTTTTAAACTATTAAAATATATGTATAACAACATATGCCAAAATATAATGAGCTTAATAAATATGCATTGTCAATATAAAAGTTTTTAAATTATCAGACAATTGAAAATCAGCTTTGGCGTGACTTTTAGAGTGGTTATTATCAAAGAACAAATTTACCATACATGATGGTTTGCCATTAGATAACAGTATAAATAACTTTATACTGTTGGTGTATATATATTTTTTTCCTCAGATATAAGCACATTGTGTACATAATAGTAAGATTTTATTTGGCCCATTTTTTTTTTAGTTTAAAAACTACTTCAAAGTTAAAGTTTAAATAAAGAGTTTTAAAAATAAAGAAAAAGTTGTTTGGTAATTTTATATATATTTTTTTAGTTTTAAAGCTCTATTTAAGCTAAAATTTATTTGATAAAAAATTTAAATTTATTTAAAACTAATTATCTTACTTAGTGGAAGAATATATGTATAAAAACAAAAAATATATGTGAAATTAATTTAGTTAAAATAAATTTATTTTAATGATAAAAAAAATACATGAAGTATTAAAATATATAAATTTAAAATTTTAATTTTAAAATTGTCAAAAATTAATATAATCAATAAAAATCAATTTAAAGATGATTACAAATAATTTATTATATATAATATTGATTAAAGAAACTTAAGTATTAATTAAAAAATATTAAATATTTAAAAAATTGTATATTATTGTTGAATGATATTTTTAGAAGACAAAAATAATTTATTTTAAAAAAATTCAAAATTATATTAAGAAAGTATTTAATAAATAATCCAAAAAAAATAATAAATGTTTCCTTGTAATTAAGAATTTAAAAACTTAACCACAAATTAAAATTTTAAAATAATTATGAAATCTAAATTAAATTTAAAGAATAAAAATTATAAATATTTTAAAAATATCAAGATTTTATTTAATTATTTAAGTAATGTTATATCATTGCATGTAATGAAAATTAAATAATAATTAGTATTTTTTAATTTTCTAAAATAAATAATTTAAAAGCAAATTAAGACCTCACAATAAATAAATATAATTACCATCGAGCGTGTGAGCCAACTGACATGAGGTTGTTCTAGCTTAAATAGTCTCGAGTTTAATTACTAAGCATGTAGCTATGTTCAATATTTGCAGGAAGAGTTTTGTCGCATATAATGATCTTATCCAACTCAAGCAAGATTACCTCTTGTGGAAGATACATGTGATTTGTACCAAAAAATAAATAAGTATGATTTAAAATAAACTAAAATGTGTGAAAATTATTTAATATGATAGGGTGTTTGCTTTGCCATTATAAGTAATAGTATTCTTCTATTTAATTGGCACTATAGGTTTGGAAAGAACTTAATTCAAATTTGAATTTAGGATATTATTTTGATCGTATTGAATCAATCAAATTAAGCATAGTAATTATATTAATCTCTTACCTAAATTACCAATCAAACTTAAGAGAGGAGTGAATTAAGATGTTACAAAAAATAGTTTCACAAATCAATTTATTGAGCTCGTGGAGGATATATATATTAACAAGAATAGAAAAAACCTTAGAAACAATTCAATTGATGTTGAATGTTAAAACCCAATTATCAATTTCAATGGAAGAACAATGCTTGGTACCTATACCTTCTTGGATCCTTGATTGTTAGTTCTAGCTAAACCCTTGGGTACCCAATTTTTCTTACCAAACAAAGGTCCTTTCTTTATGATATTACAAGTAGATGTAGTGTGACCCTTCCCACCACAGTAAAAGCATTTCACAAAGGGACTACTAGATGTCTTAGATACAAAAATTATGGTTTTATAAGCTTTTTCTTGATTACTACGATTGTAGCCTAGTTTTGCTTTATTAAACATTCATCTTTGTTTTCCTAGTAAGATGTTTAGATTATCTCTTCCCTTTGTAAATTTAGCAAGCATATTTTTCATCATTTACCTTTTTTTTTTGGTAAATTTATGCAATTTAAACTATTAAGGGATGTGGAAATACTTTCTTGTGAGCAAGTCTTACACGAGGAACAATCATAGATAAGTCTTAAAGATTTATTTTCAATTCTAATTTCTTTCATCTCTTCCTTTAATTTTGAAATTTGATTTTCTAAAATAGAAATGATTTTCTTTTGAGTAGAAACAACTTTTGCTAATCTTAAGGACTCATTATGAAGTTTTTTGAAGGACATCTAGCAATTCATCATATGAAAGTAAAAAAACCAATTTTGGAATTGCTTACTCTTTATCTTCCTCATGATTAACCATTAGGCATAGATTTGATTCTTCTTCATCTCCTAAGTCATCAGAGGAGTCATTATCCACCCAAGCAAGTCTTTTCCTTTTCTTATTAGATTCAAGCTTTCATCTAGCCAATTCAATTTAAGCTCATGTTCTAAAAGCTTTCCATATAAGGTGGCTAAGGTCATTGTGGTAAGATTGTCTGATTTTGCAATTGCAATCACCTTGGGCTGCCAATTCCTGCTTAGACATCTCAAAACCGTGCTAATCACTTCCTTATTAGTAAGGTTCTTTCCCAGTGAAGCAAGATGATTAACTATGTGAGTAAAGCACTTTTGCATATCTTTTATACTCTTATTAGGTTCCTTACAAAAAAGTTCATATTCATGGGTAAGGGTATTCAATCTAGCTTTTTTAACTTCATTAATATGCTCATGCGTGACTTATAAAGTATCCCACATTTATTTAGTCTTACAATTTGAAACCCTAGAATATTCATCATAAATAAGAGCAAACATAATGATATTTTTGAATTTAAAATTGTATTGAATGTTTTTCTTTTCATCATCAATCCAAATCTTTCTAGGTTTTTCCTTTGCCTCTCCATTGACAATATGGGTGGGTATAAAAGCATCATTTTCAATGGCATCTCATACATCTATATCAATTGACTCAATAAAAAATTTTGTATGTCCTTTCCAATATGTATATCCTTCTCTATAAAAAACTGAGGGTTTGGTTAATAGATTCACCCTCTCGTTGGAAAGAGTTGTTTGAATTTTTCTCTTGAAGTTGCTAAGCTCTTGCCTAGTAGTCAAACTTTGATGTCACTTGTTACTCAAATGGCTAGTCAAACTCAAGAAGGGGTGAATTGAGTTGTTTCAAAAAATGATTTCGCAAACTAATTTATTGAGCTTGTGGAGAATATATATTAACAAGACTAAGAACAACCCTAAAAACAATTCAATTGATGTTGAAAGCTAAAACCCAATTATCAATTTTGATGGAAGAACGATGATCAAATATATAATATACAAGTTGACAATAAAATTGAATTGCACAAAAGTAAAAGATAAGGGTAAGAGAAAAGAGCACCGAGATTTTATACTGGTTTAGTCACCAACAACTTGTGACCTACATCCAATCCCCAAGCCAACTTTAAGTGTTTCTTTAATAAACTTGATAAGAGTTTACAACAGTTTTGACTTTTACCATTGGGGATGTCTCACTCTAAATAACCTGATATCCTAGGGGTGTCTCTCCTAGAATCACGCAATACTCTAGAGATACCTCACCATAGAAAATCTGCAGGGATACCTTACCTTAAACAACCCAAAGCCTAAAGATACCACACCATTTTCACACAAAAGTTTAAAAAATAAAAAAATAGAGAATCGCTTTCAAAGTGAAGTAATCACAAATTGCAATTCTAAATAGTTTCACAATTAACTAGAGAGGCTCAAGAAAGGATGTGAAAGTTTGCAATTCACTTTTCTCTTGTTTTTAGTTTTGGAAACCATGTATTTATAACCAAATTTTAAAAGAGGAAAGTGGGTGATAAAAAATTCTCAAATTAAGCCCAATACAGATGAGATTATTTCTAATTGGATAATTGATTATTTCTACTTTAAAATCAGTCTCTATACTAATAATCGATTCTGGCTTAAAAATAATAGACTTTTCGAAAATGCTTTGGTGAGAATTGGTTAAGTGCTGAGGATAATTGATTATTATGTTCACTTGAAGCCCAAAACAAATTTAAAACAAGACAATTGATTATAATTATGGCATGATTGATTATTTTGATGCTATGAGCTCCCAAAATAAGTTTCAAACAAATAATCACACACGGCTTTAACATAATCAATTGTAGACTTTGTAAAAGTTATTAAGAACAGTGCGAACCACTTTTTTTTTATATATATTTCGGTGTAGACAATAAAGTTTAAACTTAAAACCTCATCCAAACTATCCAAACTCTCACCACTAATGTGAATCACATATTAATAAAGTTAAAAGGTACTTTGAATTCCATAGTTGAGCTTACCATTACACAAAGCAAAATCAACACAACAATTACAGCTAATACTATGGTAAATCTACTTGTGGTCTACTATTTCTAGTAGCTGATGTTATTTGAAGAGATACCCCAGATCAAGACAAAGATGAACAACGAAAGTATGAGGTTGACCTGAATGCCACAAGCATCTGAAGCATTTGGTGAAGGTGCTAGAGTGGGTGCAACACCTTCAGTAACATGTATAGCAACCTTCATCCCATGCCAACAAAAGCCTCCTTCACTTATGAAGTAGTAGGTCTTGGCGTCCGTCAGTTGAAACACGTCTCTTCCTCCACCCCTTGATATGTTTCGAATAAATCCTGCGTCCATGCAGTTCTCATAACTAGTTTTGTTCACCTCTAGTACATTGTACATGTGCCTATCATATCCAAAGTCTTGCAAGCATAACAACTTCAATAAATCATAGTCAAAAGAAAAAGTAAATTAATCTATAATATTATGTTCCCTTTTCAATGATTATGGCTCATTTTTCCCTCCTTCTCCATTCCTCCCCTAAATATTGTACTTTGGATAGAAAGTAAATTTTAGTGAAGACATACATAAAACTTGGTTGTGCATTGTGATTTCGTTGTACATCTAGTTGAGATTATTTTACCTAAACTTTCAACTCTCTTAATCATGTGAGTTCTTAACTTTAAAATGTGATGAGGAAATTGAAACATATCCCTTGAATTGTTAGATTAATAATATTGTTTTGAATCTATGCATATTCAAGTCTTTGAATCAAAATAAATTACATTTCACATATTATTTTGAACCCAAACAAAGAAACCATGCTAACAGTCATAAATTATTTATCATGCCATGAGTTGGGTTTATCAGAAAGTGATGGAGGGAATTGCATAGTAGCCTTAAAAAAAACAATGAAAAATGTTTTCTTAAAATTTAACAGCTGAATACAATTCTCATAAAATGTGCATTTTATTGGTAACATTTGCATTGGACAAATTTAGACATACCAGTTAGGGAGTTGAATTAGCGAATTTTGTATTTTATAAAAAAAAATTAAGAGTAAATATTCAAGAGTAATTTTTGAAATAAATAAATTCTTTACTTTTATATATATATAATTTTTCATGTACACTTGGGAGAATTCAGCGTAAGAATTAAGAATTTAAAAAAAATAAAAAAAATGATTGGGAAAAAAATTGAAACAGAATGGAATGAAAAAGGGTAAAATCATAAATGATAATTGAAAGAAACCCGTAATTGGTGGGTATTGAAATTTGGGAATTTGGGTGTTGCACACTGATTTGGGTTCTTGGCACATAAAACACAGATAATAGGTTAAATTCTTGGCACTCTACTCCATTACTAACCATACCATCCATCCACGTAACCCAAGAGAAAACGAAACATTTAAAAAAATAAAGAAAAACAAAAAGAGAAGGAATCTTACAAAGCCAATCGTGCAAATAGAAGTGCTCGTGACTTGACCATTCTGTCAAGTTAACATTGGGTGCCAATTAGACTTGTCCCCTCCAACGTAGTGAAGCTCTGATTTCGCCATGTTTACCAACATCATCATCAACACCATTTTTTGGAGGCTCACATCTCCATTTTTTTGTAAAGCCTCTATCTATTTTATTGTGACAAAAGACTCAATATGAGAGTTTGTGTATACTTACGTTTTTGAAATGATCAAAACATATAGAGACTGAGGTCCGAATTAACGTATATGGAAAGGATTGACTGACTGGCACCGGCTGAGATATAGCATTGCACATTTCGACTGAAAGCAATACATTTCAAATTCTAATTAATTGGCATAATGTGTTGGAAAGAACTTGATCAAATATAAATTCAGCAGATCTTTTGACTGTATTTTATCACTCGTGTAATAAACCGTACGTTGGTAAAGCGTGTTTAAATTTAAAGGGATAAATTTTATATATTATTAGATTTTAATATAGTTCTAAATTATCTTTAATTTAACAAAAATATATGTTAGTGGATATCTATATAAATATTTAAATATTTATATATGTAAAATAATAATAATATTGATATATATATATATCTATATATATATATATAAGTAATTGTATATTTACACATGTCCTTTTATATTTTTAAATTTACAAAATATATGTTAGTAAAAACATTTTACTTAATCACAGACATTGTTTTGTGATATTTGGTCCTATATCAACCTTTCTATTAAATAAGTGACATTACTAGTATAAGGTGCTACATTGTTATTTATATTACTTTTGTTCTTCGTAAGAAAAAAAATTAAAATTTGATTGTAAGTCATATGTTGATTTCAACTTACACATGTAATTCAATTCTCTCTCTCTCTCTTTTAGGAAGCTTTGCATCTAGAGTTATAAGATATTAATCTAAATTTGCCAATTAAAATAAGACAATATACGCACATCCTTATTTATAAAGAATCTTTATTTATTTATGTTAAATTCTTATTTATTTTCTAATAAACAAGTTCATTTTGGGGAGTTTTAATTATATTTATATATTTAATTCTTATTACCAATTATGTTTTGTATATTTCAATAATAATAAAATTATTTTCACCTTCAAAGCATTTTAAATAATTATTATTGATAAAGAAATCATACGTTTTAAATTACATTTTATATTTTAAATTCTTATTAATCATTTTTTAAATATATTTATTTTTTAGGAAAATATAATTGATATTAAATTACAAATATTAGGTTTAGATATATTTTTTATCCCTGTAATATATCATTTTTTTTGGTTTTGATCCTTATAAAATTATTTTTTAAATGGTCCTTGTAATTTTTTTTTTTGTTATTGTCCTTGTAATATGTGAATACTTTGCTTTTAGTTCCTACCATTTTTTTTCAAAGGGACTAACTCAAAATGAACAAAATATTATAGGGACTAAAATAAAAAAAATAGATATATTACTAGAACTAAAACAAAATAATAAGGACCAAAATGTAAAAAATAAATTTTATAAGGACCATTTTAAAAAAAAATTTTACAAGGATCAAAACTAAAATGACAGTATATTATAATAACCAAAAACATATTTAAACCCAAATATTAAAATTGTGATACGTTTATTTTGGAGATATTAAAATCATGTATTAAATTGTGATATTAAAATCATAAGTCTAAATAATATATTTAGACCCAAATCATGATATTAAAATGGTGTTGTGACAGATTGATGGAATCTCTTCATCATTTTTGTCATTATGATACCAAAATGCTCATAATAATAAATTGCATTTTTTGCAGTAAAAATAAATATTTTGCTCTAATATTTAAACCTAAATAATTGAAAATTTTAAGTATAAATTAAAAGTTAAAATTTGAAATCATTTATGTTTAGCACATGAAATTTATAAATCAATGTCCTGTATGTAAAATGAAACACACGATACTTGCACCGTAATCGATGGACTTCTAAAATGTTAACACTTAGAGAAATTTCAAATTATAATTCATGTTTGACACTCCCATCTTGCCTAAATAACTTCAATAATGTATTATAACAACCAAAAAGAAAAGAAAAGAAAAACACTCACCAAATATCAACTAATTCCATAATGATGCATAAAAGGTTTTTTAATTTTAATCATGCTTTAATTTGATTGTCTAAAATTTGGAAGTCTCCACAAATGAAAATTCCTAATTCATAATTTCTAGACCTTACGATCATTTTGAACTTTGGTGTTTGCAATAAAATCAAAATTAAAAAACATGTAATAGAATAAAAAGTTGTTGTAAGGTTTGAAATTTAATGAATAAATTATTTATAATAAATTTTTTTTTTCTTTTAAGATTGAGTGTTTTGATTATGAACATCGCTAATTGAAAACACAGTCATTCTCAAATGAAAAATGTTATTTCCTACAAAATCCTTTTTCATCAAATTTACACAAAGTGTGATTTCTATCAAAATCTATTTTATCTTTTTTTATTTTTTAAATAAATATGTATCTTAAAAATGGGTGTGAAGCCACATTTGTAGTTCGTGCATTTCATGCATATGATTTTCGTACTGATTAGCAACGTTATTCTCAAATCAACATGCATAATCTAATTTCTTTAATTATATATAATATTGATGATTCTTACTTTATTACCCCAATAATAATAATAATAATAGGTATTACTACGTGGCATTTATGTATGTAACAAAATCTTCATACATACATACATACATATATATATATGGGTTAGGATTCGTTGATACCAGGTGTCAAAGTTAAAAAAATTACACCTTCAATAACTTTTTGTAAAATACAAACTTAACCAATCCAACCATTGAATTTCATGCTCTTATTAATTAGATTAAGTATACACAATTTCATACAATTCCAAAATTATTTAATAGTTCATCTCATCACTTTATTTTAACGTATAATATAATATTAAAATATATGTAAATATACAATGTTAGATAGCATATCTAGCAAAGTCCAAGTGATGTGAAATTTAATATACATGTCCATGAAGATAATATTACATAATTTAACGGTTAGATTAGTTAAATTTGCATTCTACAAAAAGTTATTAAAGGTGTAATTTGACTAACTTTAACACCTGGTATCAACGGATCCTGACCCTATATATATGTATGTATATATATATATATATATGTATATATGTGTGTGTGTGTGTGTCAGAATTCGTTGACACCATGTGTCAAAGTTAGTTAAATTACACCTTCAATAACTTTTTGTAGAATGCAAATTTAAGTAATCCAACCGTTGAATTATGTGATATTATCTTCATGATCATGTATATCAAATTTCACATAATTTGGACTTTTCTACATGTGTCATCTAACAATGAATATTTATATATATTTTAATATCATATTATACGTTAAAATAAAATGAAGTGATGAACTACTAAATAATTTTGGAATTGTATGAAATTTTGTATACTTAATCTAATTAATGAGAACATCAAATTCAACGGTTGGATTGGTTAAATTTGTATTATACAAAAAGTTATTAACCAATCTAACCGTTGAATTTGATGTTCTCATTAATTAGATTAAGTGCACAAAACTTCATATAATTTCAAAATTATTTAATAGTTCATCATATCACTTTATTTTAATGGACAATATATTATTATAATGTACATAAATATTCAATGTTAGATAATGTATCTAGAAAAATTCAAATGATGTGTAATTTGATATACATGATCATAAAGATAATATCACATAATTCAATGGTTAGTTTGGTTAAATTTGCATTCTAAAAAAAGTTATTGAAAGTGTAATTTAACTAAGTTTGACACCTGGTGTTAATTAATCCTAACCCATATATATATGTGGGTTAGGATCCGTTGACACTAAGTGTCAAAGTTAGTCAAATTACACCTTCATTAACTTTTTGTAGAATACAAATTTAATCAATCAAACCGTTGAATTTGATGTTCTTATTAATTAGATTAAGTATACAAAATTTTATACAATTCCAAAATTATTTAATACTTTATCACGTCATTTTATTTTAACGTACGATATGGTATTAAAATATATGTAAATATTCAGTAATAGATAACATATCTAAAAAGGTCCAAATGATGTGAAATTTGATATACATGATCATGAAGATAATATCACACAATTCAACGGTTAGATTGGTTAAATTTACACTCTACAAAAAGTTATTGAATGTATAATTTGACTAACTTTGACACCTGGTGTCAACGGATCCTGACCCCTATATATAGGGTCAGGATCCGTTGACACCAGGTGTCAAAGTTAGTCAAATTATACCTTTAATAACTTTTTGTAAAATACAAATTTAATTGATCTCACCGTTAAATTTGATGTTTTTATTAATTAAATTAAGTATACAAATTTTCATACAATTTTAAAATTATTTAGTAGTTCATCGCGTCACTTTATTTTAACGAACAATATGATATTAAAATATATGTAAATAGATAAGATATCTAGAAAAGTCCAAATTATGTGAAATTTGATATACATGATCATGAAAATAATATCACACAATTCAACGGTTGGATTGATTAAATTTGCATTCTACAAAAAGTTATTAAAGGTGTAATTTGACTAACTTTGACACCTAGTGTCAATAGATCCTGACCCTATATATATATATATATATATATATATATATATATATATATATATATATATATATATATATATATGGCGAGGAATCAAATCAGGGACGGATCCAAAAGCCTATTAAAGGGGGGGCTAAAAAAAACAATAAATATTAAATTATAATAATTAAATACATCATATTGTTATTTAAGTTGTGAATATTGTTTTTTTTAACTTATTTTTTATCATCTTCATGGTTAAAAATGATATTTGAATTATAATAATTGAAACATAAAAAATTATTTTCAAGAAATAACATATATAGTTCTCAAAGAGTAAAGGAGGGGGGGGGGGCAAGGCCCTGCTTGCACCCCCTTAAATTCGTCCCTAGATCAAATTACACCGGTATAATTCTAAAAGAGTTACACTAAATCTAAATCATTAATACAGAATGATCCTATGATTTATTATATCTTAATATATACAGTAACTTTAACATATTTTGTGACAATCAATTAATTAAATTATTTGATTTGATTTAATTGATTCAACCTTTTGTTTTAATTACTTGTGAAAATTATTAATAAATAATTTTTTAAAAAATTTTCCAGTAATAAATAGTAAAAAATATATAATAACATTGATTTTAAAATATTTAAATTATTTAAATATCTTTTTTGTTCATTCAAACAATATATTATGTATGCAAGGGGTGGTCAAATGAAAAGAAGAAGAAGAATATATATTGATCATAATTATCCTAATTGATTTAAAATAATCTAATTATTTTAATTTAAAATAATTTTAACTACTTTAATTAATATATATTAGTCGTAATTACCTTAATTAATTTAAATTAGAATATATGCCGGTTGAAATTGACTATGTGACAAACTTCTTTTATAATAATATAATCATATAATAAATTTGAATCATAATATATATTTGTACAATAATTATATTTTTTAAAAGAAAAATATAATAAATTGATTAAAATATTATATTAAAACAAAATATGTATGTTTTAATGATTTAATTAGAGTATATATTTGTTGTAATCACCTTAATCATTATAATTATGTATTTTTATAAATTAAAAAATAAAATAAAAATTTGGTGGCATTTTAGCGAGAAAATAATGAATGTAGTGTTGTTACATGGCATATGTCTACATGGCAAAATATTCTTTTATAATAATATAATAATATAATTGATAATAAAATAAAATAATGATAATAAATATAAAACATGACCATAAATTTTGTTATTATTATTCATTACGTTTTTTTTTTAACGTCCATTATGTTGGTATTTGAGGTAACATAAGAATTTATTATCATTATTATTTTATTTACTGTAAATTATTATAAAATGGTGATAATAAACGAAAAATTACCATAATTATAAAAAATATTTCATAAAATTTAATTATGATATCTATAGTAAATTATTTACAGTAAATTATTATAAAATTATGATAACAAACAAAAAGTTACTATAATTATAAAAAATATTTATAAAATTTAATAAATTGATCATCATATTGTATAAAATAAAAATCCATTTAAGATTTAATGATTGAATTGATTCATTTAATCAGAATATATATTTGTTATAATCACTTTAATTACCATATTAATATAATAATGTGTTTCATGAATTAAAAAAATAAAAAATGATAAAATTTAAGCAAGAAAAGAATGAATATGGTAATGTCACGCGACATCTGTCTACGTGATAAAACCTTCTTTTATAGTATATAATTGATAATTGATTAAGCCTAGATTCACCCAAAAAAAAAAATCAAATTCAGCCTAGTAGTTTTATCAATCTATGTTTTATGGATATGAAAACGAGTATTAAATACAATATATAAACACAATTATTTTTTAAACAATTAAAATACAGGTATAACAACGTATATTAAAATATAATTACATTGTATATGTAATAGTAAATCTTAGTAAACAATTAGATGTATTAAAATATTTAAATAAATTTTAGTAAAATAAAAATTTTCTATGAAAATAAAATCTAAAAAAATAAATAAAATTTCCGAAAAAGTTCTATAAAGTATAAAAAATATTATAATAAATAAATAACATATCTGGTACCGGTACAATAACAATGCTGCCTATATTGGAGTATTCATGCGTCATATACTTCAATACTGCAATGGCAACAAATCCGCGCTCACTCGTAGAGAGGATTCGCTTATATTCAATTTCTTAACATTAATCTTAGGCTTCAATATATTTTATGTTCATGCAAATATGACTCTGTCTAATTTTAGTCCTTGCAAAAAAATTTGTTAGTTTTAGATTCCTGACATTTTTTTATTGTTTTTTTTTAGTCCTTACCATTAACTATAATTAATTTAGTGCTGATATGGCTAACAAAATAAAAAATATTAATTAAGATAATTAAGGTAATGAAGAAAATTTTAAATTAAAATAATCAAATTATTTTTAGATTGTAATTCAATTAAGTAATGTATTTATTATTTTATATAAATAAGATAATTACGTATAATTTAATTTTACAAATTATTTTTAATTTTTAATATATTATAAACAGTGATTTTATTGCTTTTAATATTATTTTTACTTTTCATATCACTAATTTATTTTTAACGTTGTAATTTTTAAAAAAATATATATACTTAGAAGCTTATAATTTACTTTTAATATATTACTTTGATGTTATTTTTATATTTCAATTCATTAATTTTGACTGATTATATCACAATTTATTTTTTTAATATATCACAAGTAGTGATTTTATCTCTAAAGATATATTAAGATATTAAAAATAAATTATTAGTGTCTAAGTAAATTATATTTTTTTAAAAAAAATACAATGTTAAAAGTAAATTAGTGAATTGAAAAGTGAGAACAATATTAAAAATAATAAAAATTATTGTTCATAACATATTAAAAATAAAAATAACTTATAAAGGTAAATTATATGCAATTACTTTATTTATATAAAATAATAAATACATTACTTAACTGAATTGCATGCCTAAAAATAATTTAATTATGCTAATTTAAGATATTATTTATTATCTTAATTAATATTATTTATTTTGTTAGTCAAGTCAGTACTAAATTAACTAGAGTTAATGATAAGGGCTAAAAAACAGTAAAAAAATGTTAGGAATTTAAAACTAACAAAAAAAATTGCAATGACTAAAATCAGACAAAACCATATTTATAGGGACTTAAAACATATTTAAACCTTAATTTTATTTTAATATACTGATTCTAAATCATCTAAATACAGAGAATAATGAACCTTAACCTTAATAATGATAGGAAAAAAGATATAACTTCAATAAAAAAGCATTGATTATTAATATAAAATAATATATTAGCACATAAAAAAATTGTGTACACACAACGTTTAATCTTTTATCCTTTCAGATAATTAAGAATACTTAATATGGGATAATAATTGTTTCTTAATCGTTATTTATTTTAGGTGATATTATTAACTATTCTTCTTAATACAACTATAGGACATAATCATATAATAAGGATTTAGTTTACACTCTCAAACATGCAATTGCTTCCTTACACTTACTCTCTTTAGTTGGAGCTTTCACTAACTTGTCCTCAAAGCAAAGGAGCTTACATACAAAAGTGCTGATTTATGTATATTTAAATAGTCTAAACACCTAATTAACACTCTACATTTCTCTTTATCTGTCTCTTCTATTGTATCATATCATTTATTTATCTTTTTTCTCTTCCTATCTCTGTTTTAATGTCTACACCAAGAAAGGTGTCCATAGATACAACCTTGGAATAAGATAACCAAATCAGATTTCAATACTAAATTTTTGTGGTTAAGTATATATCTTGTACAAATCCATCTTGTGTGTGTATATATGTAGCTAACAGGTAAGTTATAAAATAACAAATCTTAATCATGTAGTAATGTATAATCGTATATATAAATCGTACATTACTGATATATATTGAAGCAAAACATGATTTTCTTTTTCTTTTTCCATATTCTTGATAAACTAACTACATTTTCTAGAATATTCGAAGGAATTACTAGCTACAGCTAACAGGGTAGTTGAACATCGAACTCTTTAACTTGACCTTTCCTCGTCCTTGAGAAGCCACTAGTGAAAGCTAATGATTTTTTTTTTTCAGGCCAACTTGAATAACATGAAAGTAATTGCCACTTCATGGCATAGTTGAAAGAATGTTTGATCCAATCATATCATATGTGATTTTTATCTTACCTTTTATCTTTTTCACATACAAACATTTCAAAAATACTCTCCCAAAATCAAAGGAGACATCTTGTCCCATTTTAGCTGTTCCAAAAACATTTTCCTTTTAAACCATACCAATTTGGTGAGACAAAAATTGTTAACAGATAAATTAAATGAGCACGCCAAATTACAGCAAGAAGATTCTCACTCTTATTGTTCAAATTTGGCAAGATATAAGTACAACCCTTTCCCCCCTCTTCACCCCCCACCAAAGATAAAACAAGAACCTCTTTTTCTTATGCCGTAATGTCACAACTTCTAGTCTATCATCTTATGTACAACATTTGGAGACAAGAAAAGTTGTCTCCCAAAGTCTCCAAGATCCACCAAAGAAAGGATGCAGTGGTATACCATATAGAATGATCCTATCAAAGAAACCTGAAAGACTTGGCAATCCGCAATCCTCTTGATGAGGCATAATCAATTCAACCAAATATAGAACAAACAAACAATCTTCCTCTTTCCCATTCAAACCAAAAAACAGGCCGCTCCTCCACAACCCATATTGTTATGTTGTTAGAGTTCTCATCAAAATTGGGGATGCCATCAAAACTCTCTGCCATATGTATTTACCATTTAGGCATGTCACTCAACCTAATTGAAATCCTCTTTCACCACATTCTTTTCTTTGGCACGGAAATCCTCCAAACTCCGATATTCTTCTCGGAGCAACCTGTCCAGTTCAGGGTGTTTATTCAAGGGTTCTTTTTGGTCACGTATCTTGCGATAGTGGTGAAATGCCCTGTCAGTACCATAAATATGAACAAAGCATAAGTCTTAAAGAGAGATGACAGCATGAAGATAAGAGCCAAAACAATAGGAGAAACTAAACTTATTTCCCTATGTCTAACATAATCTAACAGATGTGAGGAAAACATCCCCTTACTTTGGAATATGGCAACCTCCACTCCCCCAAAAATGTAGAAATGCAATACTACTAAAATAACAGGCTAGCATTGGTACAGGGAAACTAACATATTTCCAATATGGTGATCTGTCTTCAATTAGCTAAGCAAAGTTAATCTAGTGTATAATGACATGTACATTCTTAATATTTAGAACTGCTCACACTGTTCCACAAATCTACCCTCAAGAAACAATGTTAAAAAGATTTTGTGCACCCAAACAAGTCAGATAAACAAGGAAATTATCAACTATAGCTAAAGTGGCTGTATAATTAGATTTCATAGACAAATGGACAATTTTTGTAATCTAGAATACAACTTAGGTTATGCAATATGCACTAACCAATCAATATGATATATTTCTTTCACTATGACAAATCTCACATGAAATCGGGAAAAGGATTAATGAAACTACAAAACAGAAAACATGCAGTAAAATAATAAATAAGAGTAAATCGGTTTTACCAATATTTTTCCAGGCCATACAGATTGCCCTTATGGTAGAAATCCAGAGTAAGTTGTTCAAAATCCTTGTATAAATCATCTCTAAATTCCTTCTCCAATCCATAACTGAACAAGAAATTATTAAAAAATCAGAAGAACTATGCATAAATGTCTTCTAAGGAAAAAAATAGACAGCCATACAGCAATTTAATCAGTTTCTCCAAAGAAACAATAGATGAATATTCAGAAGACTTGAAATCAGCCTATCACTTTCCTTGACAAAATGGACCAGCGTCTCAAACAAATGAGAGAAGTAAAATTTGAAATTGATACCTGTAGAATCTGAAAAGGCACTCTATACCATAATTATAATTAGCAGCAGCATCTTCCATAGCCAATTTCTTGAATTCATTATACATAGAAGCCACAAACATGTCTCGAAGAAAATAGGACCAGAACCTGTATAATGTATTCATTTCCTGCATAGACACACAAAAGGAGGGGAAAGAAAAACCTACCAGAATAAGCAAGTGTATGATTGAAAAAAAATATAATGAGGAAATATAAATACATATTAAATTTGCAAATAATATGAAAAACCAAGCTAGATAAAAAAATGTGTATGCATAATGCACAAAACTAAGCTAATGAAGATTATAGTACTGCATTCCCAGTCAATTTTGATAAAAAAAAAAGAAAGTGTATCCATAATTCACTTGAGATTTGAGAACTATTACAGCATATTCATACACGAAGCATTTTATTTAGAGTATAACTCATACCATTAAGTAATGAAAAGAAAGGCAATAGATTAAACATTAGGTGCACAATAAACGCAATGGGAACAGAAAGATAAAGTTAAGAAATGAAGTTCACCTCACTGCAACCAATTCCAAGTTTCTTTCTATCATTCAAGCACCGTTTATGATACTTCAAGTACCTGAAGGGTAGAATAATCCCATGAGGAATTTTGAAAATTCTGTATATCCTACTACTGCTCATGCACACAAACAGTAAGCAAGCATTATCACTTACTTCTGTTGTTTGAAACCATTTTCTTCTAAAAGTTGGTGACTTGGATGCTGAAATGGTGGAAAAGACTTCGGAATTGAACCCACAGGTGGACTACCAGAAAGACCCCCATGTGGTGAACTACTTAATTTGGAAGGCTTGAGACTGCAAAATTAAGATAATTACTCGAAATAGCTTTTCAATTGTCAAACAAAACAATCAACATGTCATCTCATGCTCTCTGAAACAAGGATTACTTTATATTCTTTTTTTAATAGAATATTTACTTGATATTCTTCCAGTAAAGGACAAAAGTGAAAAAAATAGGCTAAGCAAATCAAAATCACAGTCATTAGCACTGGGAACAATAATTTTGAACTGACCCATGATTGTCAGGAGGCGTAGAAGCAAAGAAAAACCCAACCGAATTACTAGGCGGGCTTTCAGATATGATTCCATGAGAGTTACGACCAGTTCCGTGATTTCTAAAATTACTTGAGAAAAACCGCTGCTTAAGGGAAGATGGCTGCTTGTGAAAGAATTTTTGTTTCCTTCGAGAATTATTGCTTCCAGACTCTTCCACATTGTTTCCACCAATATTCTCAACTGCCTTTATATTTGATACACATGAATTATGGCTTGGAGATTTTATGTTTCGATCTCTATTATCAGAGTTATTCTTTCTACGATTAGACCGCCTATGTTTCAGTTCCTGTTAATAATTAGGTAGGGCATCCAAAAATTATTAAAGAAGATAATCTGAAAAACAAATGACAACAGGTAAAATACAAGAATGGTGACTCAACCTGCTCGTAGAAGAAAAGCCCGTCATTTATTGCAGAAGCAAGCTCATTCGAAATGGATTTTGATTCTTTACCACCACCTCTAGATCCTTGTTTAGGATCACTATTCTGTACATTAAAATAGAAAAATAATAAACAATCAATTTGTTGTAATTAAAATTCTAACATATTATGGTTAAATCAGATTTTTTTCAAACCAAAAGGTAGACATTACATAGCCTTGTAGTTATAAACTTATAATTAAGTAGTATACAGAGCATTATGGTTGAGTAGTTCCGGCCTCCGAATAGCCATCAAATCAAAAGACCCTCAAATTATTTTAATTTTCATCAGTGTTGCTGTTTGAGCAATCTGGCAATGTAAAATTAAAATCTAATTTGAATGATAACCCATTTTATAGGAAAGAATAAACATATGAACTTAATTTTAATTAAATTATCAACAGCAATACCTGGGTAACAATTACTAGTCTCTGAACATCCTGCTCAATGACAGCCATCTCATCATCTTCATCATCAATCCTTTAGGCAACAACTTCCATCAGATGAATGTTCAAACAAAAAAGTGAACATATGCTTAATGACAATGGCACAAAAAACACCTAATATCATTCCATAAGGGATGCAAAAAATAAAGAGAAGTATTCCAAAATCTCAAACAGAAGATTAATACATTTTAACAGGGGGGAAAAGAGAGGAATCTTTGAATTTCACATTATGAAGAAATCAAGAGAGTTGTTTATTATAAATTTCAAAGGAAATTATGGAAAATATGTAAAGGAACACAAGCAAGCCAAGTGTTAGAATCTATATGTAAAACACTTACTGCATATTCCACTCTAGACAGAACTATGCAGTACCTTCCACTAGAAGAAAGCTCAGTCTTCCTTAGCATCTTCTGTTCAAGCTCTATCTCCTCATCGAGCATAAAAGTATTGCCAAAATCATTGGAAAGGTCTCGGACATCCATATCAGCCAATACATCCATGTTTCCAGCCTCAATATTCTCAGATATTTTGGGCTCAGTTTCTTGTGAGTGGCTACATAAATTATTATTAGTTGTGTCAAAATCACAGAATTTGACACTTTCACCAGTTACTGCACGTGATTTATCATTGGAATGATGGCTCTCAGTATTTTTTTCTTGGTTCATATGTGAAACTTGTAACGTATCTTTGTTTGGCTCATTATGCTCTGCCAAAATTGAATTATGAACAGCATCTTTAAGATTTGCTTCAGAAGTCTCTTTTGTCTTATCTCCAACAGCATCACTATTCTCAAGAGAATTGACAGCACCATCTACAAGTTGACTCTGTTGAATCTGAGCTGTTGATGATCCTGAATTTCCTGAGGAAACTCGAATCCATTTCGACCAATTATTGCGTTTCCTTATTTTGTCACCCTATAAAAATATAACAATTTACAAATGAGGGAAACTAAAAAAATGAAGGAACACTTGAAAAAACAAATAAAAAATCAAGTAGTTGGTAAGGTATCTCCACATTTTCATGCACTTAATAAAGTGGTAATTTAAAGCTGGCTCCAATAGAACTAAAAGTGTTATTCTACATACAAATATAGAAGCTACGTATGAAAACGTGTAGTTCTAACTTTTAATATCTATAAGCTAAAAATCATAACCATCTTCAACTCCATAATTTATCTATACTTTAGCCATATCAAAATCCAGTTTAAACTTTAAAAAAACCAAACAAAGATATCCTCTTGAATAACAAACTAGCACTATGTAATTCTCATAAGCTCAACACATCTATACTACAGATGTTACAAATGTGTTGAACTTAAGAGAATTATTCTATACTTATTAAGGAAACTTAATGTCTTAATGTAGACAAAATATTTCAAAACTGAATTCCTTTGGAAATATAGTGAAACAGTAAAATATGTCTGTTAGAGGGTGAGCCTTGGCACAACAGTAAGGCTGCATACATCTATCCTCCCCAATCCTACACCAGGTGGGAGCCTTGTGCACCAGGTCTCCCTTTTAGTAATCTATATTTCTAGTGAAATTCTAGAGATTTAGGTAGGGGAAAATAAAGAAAAAATAGAGACTGAATAATCTGAAATTATTATTCAGTTGATGTAATACAAAACACTACAATTTGAATTTTAATAGATGTCTTGACAATATAATTTTTGAAAAATCGTCAATAGGATATAAATGATCAGTTGACCAAATTAGGAGGGGGGAAAAGGGAGTGGAGCTGATTTAAGGTTTATGTGAACCAGAAAAATTCTAAATTGAGGAACAAACAAAAACACCATCACCAACTGAAAAAGATGTTGAACTTTAAACTTCTCACAAACATGAAATTGCATCCCATTACTTTAAAAATATTTTAAAAAAAAAATCTATGTACTACTCATGACTTAAACATTTGAAACTACCAACTCCCAAGATTAATATCAGAGATAAACAAGAACAAAAATAAAAAAAGTACCATAAAAAAAATTCAGCTTAGGAGAAAAATTAATTAAAGCATCAAACTAGATTCTAGAGTTAATGAGAAGCTTAGGCCTGTCTACACCAGCAGACATACAGTAAAAAACTTAACCAAGAAAAGCAAAATAACCTGCACTTCCACAGTATTAGAGCTCTGAAGTGCATCAAGGATAAAAGGTATGTCTGTGCTCATCTTCTTGACCTACAAAAAGATAATTCACATCATACAAGGCAAGTGAGAAACAGGGAATAACATGGAACTCACGAGCAGAAAACATACATCTGTATAATTATAACAGATTGGAGAGGCAAAATATGCTTAGGACATACCCTTTTAAAACCAGCAACAGTGGATATGGGAACCCATCCTTGGTCATCCATCAAGGAAATAAGGTAATGGTCATTCTGCAGATTTTCATCACTGCCAAAAGAAGGCTCTGAAGTCAGCAGTTTGCCGTATGAATTATCTTTATCAAATGAATTACTTATGTTTATTTTCACAAAGAATGGAATCAAGAGATATATTTACAGGAGTTCGAAAGCATATTCTAATGTTCATTAGCTCATTCTTGTTGTTTTAACAATCCAAAGTCCAAACAATACAAATCAGTTCCACTCCATCATCTCTGGCGATAGTACTCAGACAATCCCATCTAAAAGTTTAAATTTATGCGATCATCCTAATCTAAAAGACACAGGGTTTGGCATCTATGAATTATAAAGTATGGCATTTCTCAATAAAAATAAACAAAATAACAATCCATTGACATCAATGGAAAGCTGGAATCATCAGATAAGCAGATGTGAGATAAAAAGAACAGCCAAGAAAGATTTTATCACATTAGGTATTTTAGACATATATTTAATCGCAGTTAACAGATTAAGATCAAATATGATATAGAAGCCATGGTCAAAAATTAAATCACTTACCTAAAATAATAGTCTATCTGTTTAACGATACTAGTCCTCAACGATACAGTTTCGGGAGGCGGTGGCTGAGGTGTGGGGTTGACAGGATATGGAACAAAATGCCGAGGATGGGGTCCTCTAATGGAGCCAGGAGGTGGCATGGGGACACACCAAACCGGTGCAGGTCCTATCCAGCAGATGAAAATTGGATTACAGAACTAACTGATGGAGAAATTAAAAAATAAAAAGAACATCTGAGAAAAATCCTCAGACAGCATTCAAGTTGAGAAATCCACTAGTGTCAGGGCACAAAAGGAAGCATATGTGTGTGTTTCTGTGTAATTGCACAACCATGTGCATAAATAGAGAACTGTGAATGGAAATTTTACCTGGGAAGCTTGGACCAACCATGTACCCTGGAGGTGGACCGTAAAATGGAGGTCGTAGAAAAGGCCTTGGGCCCAAACCCTGTTGCATAGGAATGTTTGCTCTGGAAGGAAAAGGTCTTTGATGATGCCAAGCATGATGTAGATGGTCACCTTGTTCTTGGATATTTGGTCTTCCGTTAGAAAAATTAGCAGCATAGGCATTTGGATCCCCTTGCACCGGAGGCTGAACATTTTTGGCATCAACAGCATGAGCAGGTGGAGTAAAAGCTTGTCCTGGCGCCTGAGATACAGGTTTCACTAAAGGATTTTCTACACCCGGAAAAGGTCCTGGTCCAGATGGGAAAGCATAACCAGGAACAGCAATGTGCGGAGGCGGTACCATAGCATGAAAAAACGGAGGAACTGGTTGATGATAAGGCATTGGTACAGGAAAGGGAGGTGCACCACTTGAGTTGCGCTTAGCACTCGGCTTTTGATGGCGCGATGATGGCAGCTTATGCATTGGGTTAAGGTTTCCAGAACCATTCACCTTCTGTTGAATAACAAACCAATGCACACACAAACAAAAAAATATATTCAATACCAAAAAAGCAAGAATCTTGTAGCATACAACTTTTATTGGGAAAAGCCAATAGGCACCTAAGATATTTGTTAAACCATAGGAACACAAAGCTATTTACTCCTTACTTACATACCCATCCAATGTTAATCAACAACCACAATTGTCATGCTTGCAATATTTAGGCTTAAATCATGAAAACCATAATAAGACACAAATGTCTATCCTGAACAAGTAAATTATGTTACAATACAAGACAAAAGAATATATAGATACAAACTCAACTCAAGAACATATTACATTTCGATGAATCTATGCATTACATTTTCCACATCAAAATCACAATCAAGAAGAACATACTAACCTGCAGAGAAGGAGGTCTTGGAGCGACCTCACCAGCACTTGACACAGAAGCTGCAGCAGCAGTCTCAAGATTCTTGGGTCTTTGTGCATCAGAAAGAGCTGGCCAAGACTCAGTGCCCATCATCACAGAAACATCACCTCCCTTCCCATCAAGAGTAGGGGTCTTCCATGGAGACTTGGGAGCACCAATCTCCTTCTGATCCTCACCAATCTCATTCTCAGCAGTCACCATAACTGCTTTTTCTCTCACCAATCCCACCCAACTCCCAAGATTTCCCCCTCTAAACCCCACTTGCCAAAATACACAACAGTCTAAAATACCAATCTAATGGGTGCTCAGAGATTCGCCAAAAATGTAAAGATACCACAAAAAGATTGAAACTTTACTTGCCAGCTGAATCAATGATATTGTTGAGCGCAAGAACCCCGAGCTGAACAAGCGAAAGTCCCATGTGGGTGTGCTAAAAAAGGTTCCTTTAGTGAAGTTTTGATGAAAGAAAGAGTTGGGTCAGCGTGGCAGCAGAAGCATAGTGAAAGATTAGGGTTTGGACAGTGAAGTGATGGAATGGGTTTGGGTTTGTGAGTCTGTTTGGAGACAGCAGCAATATTATTGTTAACAGTCGCCAACAAAGTGCGAGGGTAACTGATGAAAAGGTGAGGGACAAGGTTTTAGAGTTTGTATATATATAGGGAGTGCCCTTATCAATCACACGTATCACTCAACATCCCAGTTGGTTGTTTCTTTGGGGCATTTGGAAGCAGCCAAAAAGTGCTCCTATCAAATTCAAACCCTTCTCAATTTAGTGTGATATTTGACTTTTTTTTTGTTGAAAATATAATGTTGCTGTTTAGGAAAGTAACGATACACATTGAAACAGAGACGGTAGAAAACGTGTTTGAATGAATGTGACTTGGTGTATTTTTATTTTCTTCTAGTTTTCAGGTGCTGAAACTCATTTATTTTACAGTTTCTCATTGTGGGTTATTTATTTGGGTACATTGGGTTGGGGGGACATGTGTTTTTTTTGGTGTATAGCATGTTTGGAAAACCACAAGAACCCATTTTAGCTACCAAAATCATGGTGCTATCATGAAAAAATAGAAGTAATTATGTGTTGCTTTGCTTTTAACGTGGTTCACATAATTGATTTTAGTGCAACACCCCACTCCAGCACTCACCCAAACATGCTAGTAGTTTTGTGGTGTGTGTTAAAGTTAAAACAAACGCGTTTTCAATAGATAGAAAATTTATTTTGTACTGTACGATTATTAATTTTAAATAATATATGCATATATATTAGGTAAGTATATATACAAGAGGCGAAGCTTAGTTTGGGTGGAGGGGGCCGTCCCCCCACCTCCAAAAAAACTTTCTACGGTGAATATATATATGTATAGGAACAGGATCCGTTGATACTAAGTGTAAGAGTTAATTAAATTACACCTTCAATAACTTTTTGTATAATACAGATTTAACCAATCCAACTATTGAATTTGATGATATTATCTTTATGATTATATATATCAAATTTTACATCATTTGGACATTTCTAAATATGTTATTTAATATTGAATATTTACATATATTTTAATACCATATTGTACGTTAAAATAAAGTGATTTAATGAACTATTAAATAATTTTAGAATTGTATGAAATTTTGTATACTTAATCTAATTAATAAAAACATTAAATTCAATAGTTGGATTGGATAAATTTGCATTACACAAAAAGTTATTGAAGATGTAATTTGACTAACTCTTACACCTGGTATCAACGGATCATGCCCCATATGTATGTATATATATGTATATATATATAAGGGAGGGATCCGTTGACACTAAGTGTCAAAATTAGTTAAATTACACCTTTAATAACTTTTTATAGAATGCACATTTAATTAATCCAACCATTGAATTATGTGATATTATCTTCATGATCATGTACATCAAATTTTACATAATTTGGACTTTTCTAGATATGTTATCTAATAATTAATATTTACACATATTTTAATATCATATTATACGTTAAAATAAACTGATGTGATGAACTACTAAATAATTTTGTAATTGTATAAATTTTTGTATACTTAATCTAATTAATAAGAACATCAAATTCAACGGTTGGATTGGTTAAATTTGCATTCTACAAAAAGTTATTGAAGGTGTAATTTGACTAACTTTGACATTTAGTGTCAACCAATCTTGACTCATATATATATATATATATATATATATATATATATATATATATATATATGTATAGGGAGGGATCAAATGACACCGGTGTAACTTACACCAACTATTACACCATTTAATAACTTAATATAGAATATGATTTTTATCGATCCAACCGTTGAATTATAATTTTATATTACCGAGATTGTTTATGTCAAATTTTGTCAAATTGAATATATATATATATATATATATATAGCTTTTCTTCACAATCAGAGTCGTAACAATCATAAGGCCAACGAAGTAGTGGTCTTAATCCCAAATTATCTAAGTAAAGATTAAAGAAATCATAATTCTTTATAATAAATTATTTGTTATTAACTTAAATTATTAAATAATAAATTTTGTCGTGACATGTTATATTATTTACTATTATTTTCATTACAAAGACTACATAGTTTTAAGGTATGTGTAATAGTGTTACTGCAAATCATTTAAGTGTAATGTTATTATTTATTTTAAAAAGTTAAGAAAAATATTTTGTATCTATTTTGGACTCTACTTCCACCGTCCTAGAAAAAGTTATTGAAATTGGTATAAAATTTAAATTTGATGGATAAATGTGTGATTGATATATAAAAGAATATTTTGCTTAAAATATTGATGATAAATAATTTTTGTAACATCCACTTTTTCCTATTTTATGTTATCTTCAAAAAATAAATAATTTAATATTTTATTTTATTTTTACTTGCTATTATTTTAATTAAAATATTAATGATTTAAATAAATTAAATATTGTGTGTAAAATAAAATTTGAAAGTTTTAGTATTAAAAAGGTTACTAATAAAATACATTAATTATTGAATATGTACAAAATAATTAATTGAAATCAAATTAAATAATTAGATGAATGTAAGATTAAATTAATTAAGTAATTAAGTTAGTATTAGATTAGTAAGTTGAAATATACAATTCTTCTAGCAAAAAAAAAAAAAAGACTGAAGCCCAAACCGCACAACTTAGTTGTTTTACGATGTGTTTTTTTATCTTCTCCAATGCTGGGCTACTTGAAACGTCTGTGTTGCGAGCCCAAACACTGCTAATAATGTTTTTCCTCTCTAATATAGTGAGCTGGACGCCCTTCCTGTGGTCCAGTAAGTGTGTGTCGGCTACTGATATTCGAAAATGGTGCAATGCAACGTTTTCATCTCCTTAGTTCTCACGAAACGGGGAAACGCGTACATGAAACCAAAAAGGACAAGTTTAGGGTTCGTTTACTTGTGTTTTTATTTCGTGTATAAATTTTTGAAAATAAAAAATAGATTGAAAATAAAATGACAATTTTATAATTAAAAAGTAAAAACATAAAATGAAAATACAAGTGAATGGACCCTTAACTATGAAGATTAAAGAGGAGTAGAGATGAATGTTTTTGGCAAGTGAAAATTAATTAAGCAAGCAGGTACCACAAATTAGAATGACGTTTTTCAATTAAGCAAGCAGGCCATCACGGATAAATACAATGTTTACTCATTTGGTGTGGTTCTACTAGAAGTTGGGTTTGGAGGAAAGTATTTAATAAAGTCAATAGAACATCTGAAGAAGCCTGTTAAGGAGAATACTGATGCGGATATCAAAGGAAGGATTGCAGCAAAGTGTAGGCAAGTCTTTACAGATATCATCCAAAGATGCGTAAAATATGAACTAGATGAGCCACCAACAATGGGCCAAGTGGAGGTGGAACTTGAGCATGCTTTGTCCTTGTAGGAGGAACAAGCAGATATCACAAACACAAATGGTGATTATACCTTATTTTCTAGAAGCATGAAATTTACCTAATATGTGAACTAGTTTTTCTTTTATTATTATTGTGATCAATTAAGAATGAATTGATTTTACCAGATGGATATTAAATAATACTGTCATATTCACAACAGTCAATTTTTACATTAGACTTGATATCGAGTGAGAATATTAAATTTTAATCTCTAATTAAGAGAATTTGTTCATTTTTCAATATTTTTATTTATAATAGAATTGCCATAATCAAATTTATTCTTTAACCCTCATATTAAAAGTTGTAATAAAGCTCTTCAAAAAAAAAATTGTAATAAAGAATTGAAAATTATTTTTCCAAATTTCATATCATCTATTACCACCACAATTTTTCTGTGTTTTATAATAATTAATATTTTAGCTTGTACACTACACAAGATAAATATTTATTTGTATATAATTATAATTATAATTCATACTAAATAAGTATTTTTAAATATATAAATTATATTTTAGATTTATAATAAATAATTTAAATTGTAATATAAGGTTGTTTTTAAATTGAAATGAATAAGCAGTCAAGAAAATCAAGTATACAAATGAAGATAAAAGCAAAAGAACTTGAAATGAATATTTTTTGGCTAATTGCATGGATAGTATATAACATGCACCTCCCCAAAAGAGAAGAGAGAGGCAGTTGAGAATCTATCTGAGAGAGTGAGAACTTCCCTATCTAAATTAGGAATTATAATTTATAGTATGGGAGCAAATATACCTATTGATGGTAAAAAAATTCATACTTGCGTATACTCGCAAGTAAAACCTAGTACGAATTTAAAATGGATAACTTAATTGACACCTATGTGCAAAATAAATCAAAATTAAATACTTAAAAAAGAATATTAACATTGAAGTTGAAGTCATTTTAAATATTTAAAATAATCAGATTTTGGAGTTTGTTAATAATTTTCAGCATGTACCACACTTTCTATGTTAAGGTTTTTTTAATTGAAATTTCACCTTTAATTATTTTGAATTTTTTTTATATTTTTTCATTTGAACACTCAACTACTTATGTTCTCAAATTAAGGGTTCATTGGTTCCTTATTTTTTAAAACTATTTTTGTTTTTATAAACAAAAAACATTGTTTAATAAAAATAGTCTTTGAAAATTGTTTTAAAAGGTAATGTATCATTTTTAGTTCTTAAAATCAAAACATCTCTAAGTTGTTTTGATTTTCTACATTCAGTTTTTTATTATTTATGTTCTTTCATGTACTATCTCATGTTCTTCTCTCACTCTTATTATCTAAAAATTAGGTATTGAAAATTGATGTATAAAAACTAAAAAAGAAAAAAAAATACACAATCAAATACATCATCGTTCTTCTGAATTTTTTTAAATTTGCTCCCTTTGTCGTGAACCTAAGTTACTTATATTTTCATTTATTTATTGAAATTAATTAATATGTTCACCAATAATTTTAAATATTTATCATTATTTTTTAATTCTTGTTTAAATCAATACACTATTAGTATAATATACACAAGATACTAGCTAGTATTTTTTTTTTTTTAGAAGTGTCATGTCTATTACTAATTGAGCTACTAAACCGGTAAAAAGAATAATTGGTTGGATTGAAAAACATAGATAAGTATTAGGCCCCATTCGGAAGAGCTTATAAATAGCTTATTTAGACTTATCTTATGTTGTAAGTCCTTATGAGAGTGTTAGCAACACTTGTAAAAATATTTTATGACTAGTCCATAAGATTTTTTTACTTTTTTCCTCAAGCTCTCTAATATAGCTTATAGGAATAGCTTATGCGAATCTTATAAAAAAACCCACCTTTGAATCCTGCTAGGACCAAAATCTAAAGATTGCACATTTTTTTTTTGTTTCTTTCTCCAAATTAAACATTTTATTTTTTTCTTCATCCAAATTAATATAAATTCTACACAAAACAAATTATAATTATCCGTTGCTAGTAATTTTTTTTTATTTTTCTATGTTTTCTTTTTTCACTAAAAATATAATTTAAGTAAAAAAAATTATATTTTTATATGTTGCTAGGAATTTCTTTTATATGTTGCTAGTAATTTTTTTATGTTTCTACAATAGGGTGTAGTAGTTTAATTTTTCTAATGATTTACTATTTTTATATACTTATATGTATTTATACATGTAAATGGTGAATTTTTTAAGTTGTAATTTTATGATATATATGATTTTAATTTTAACACCTTAATTTATATTTTAGTCATGTTTTGATTATTAAATATTTTAATTTTCAAAATTATTGATAGTTGTATGGTGAATTATTATTTTTGTGTGTGTAACATATTTTTTTTTAAATTTATGATACTTAAATTTTATTTTTTTTAAAACTAAAAATAGGTAAATGGTGACTATTTTGTATTTTTAATATTTTGTGATATACATATAATGTTAGTATAATAATTATTTAGTTAATTTTTAAAATTTTAATTTATTTTTAATCATTTTTTTTTAATTTTAAAAATGGGACAACATTTTATAAGTACTTGTGTAGCAATACATCCAAATACTTTAAAATTGTGTAAGAGGTTATCAACATGTATATCCAAACGCAATAGCTTATTGAATTTAAAGTACTTATATAATAAGAACTTATTGAAAAAGATCTTAATTAAACTGTTTTTCCAAGCAGGCCTTTAATAGAGAAGAAATTTCAAGAAATTATAGGTAGATTTATTTTCTCTTTTTTTACTTGGAAATTTTTCACAAATTAGAGTACAATCTAATGTTGGGATTCATCCTATGCTAAAGGATTAGGTTGTAATTTTATGTACTTGTACATATAGTCTTAATCGTATGGAATTTCACGTCTTTGTATGCAATATTGCATACTTTCATGTTTTAGATAGAAAATCCCTTCCCCTCACTAACGCTCTGTTTAGTAAGCAAGAAAAATCAAAGAAATAAAGGAAAGAGAAAAGAAGTGAAGGGATGTGTACGAACTTCCCTTCGTTTGGAGAATGAGAAATGCATGCAAGTTTTTAAAAAAAGTTGGGGCCCACATTAGTATACATCGACGCTCGAATGCGAAGAAATGCGTGGAAGTATGCTTCTTCTTTTTTCATTTTATGCGAATACCCTCGTTCTAATTAAATACATAATTGATTATGTTATACACATAATCAATTATGTGTTTTACATAAAAATTTTTTGAAAGGCTAAACAAATGATATTTTATTAAAAGACAAAAGAAAGTAAAGTAATACCAACTTTGCCATATAAACAATTACACGTCTATAGTGTCCATCTAAAGAGACAAAACATAAAGCAAAATAAATATTGCGAACATCAGCGTGTTGCCCTAATTGATTATGTGTATAACATAATAAAACACAATCGATTAATCCAATACCAACATTTATAATCGATTATATAGGGTTACATAACAAAATTGAAAAAAAAATCTTAGTAAGGGCAAAAGGGTAATTTTATAATAATCTTTATTTTTTTTCTTTAAAAAAAAAAGCAAATAACCTCAAAAAGTTAACTTCAGCTCTATTTCTTTTCAACCAAACAACATCTATTTTCATTTTATTTCTTATGTATTTCTCTTCTTTTCATTTATTTTCTACTTACTTCCTTTCTACCAAACACAGCGTAAATGCCTCATGAGTGTATAAATGATTTCCCTACTTAATTTGTGCTTGATGAACAATTATGCACCAAAACATTTATAGATTTTTGTGGTTATATTTATTGTGATCTATGCTCTTGAAATGTTGCTTTAGAAATAAGTGGTGTTTGAATTAAGATAAAACAAGTTGAGAAGAGAAAAGATCAATTACCACAAAATCTCTAACAAATTTCTTCAAATCTATTTGTGGACGACAGTAATGGAAAATAAATTCCAGCATTGATTATAAAGGTTGGTGATTTGTTCATGGGTCTTGGGATATCTCTTACTATTTTGAAATGGTGAATGTTTCTGCTTTCTAGTGTCATTGTTAGATGATGTCTCCGGTAACTAAGGGGACATTCTTGTAAGAAATTACTCCAATACTCATGTCACAAGGATTTTGGCAGAGTTTTGGCAATGGCAAGGGAAACGATGACTTACCTACACGAAATTTGCCTTTGCTATTTATATGTGTTGGATTGTGACAAGAGATAAAGGGAGTCCATTTTGTTGATGTCATTAACTCAATTGCCCCTAGAATCACACCATTGCTTTTGTAACCATGCATAACCACAACGACAATGAAAGTACAGTAGGGTTAAGGACCAGTTCCTGAAAATGGTTGTGAGATTGATCCTCTTGTCGAATATCATATTGCCATTGTTCTTGTTTGACTAAGACGGGATAGCTCTAGATGCATGCACGCCAACCTCGCGACATTAATGATTTGTTGTGAACTTGGTAGAGGAACTCATGTCATATCAAGCTTTGAGAATTTAGTCTTAATTGATCATCCTAGACCAAGCAAGGGATTGATCCAAATCAATTGGTATCTTTATTTTGTCACTTCCCCCTCTTCACCCGCTATATATATAAATTATCTAATTATGCTTATGAATAAGTAGGTCTTCAAGTTTTATTACTAATCACAAAAAAGAGGGAAAGTGAATGGAGTTTTTATTATCACACACACACACATATATGTGTGTGTGTGTGTGTGTGTGATAATTTGGTTGAACTCACTAATGACACTGTTTGATACCAAACTCTCAATATTTTTGGATAATTATCATTGGAGACTAGCAAAATATTTTAGGAAATTGAGATAACAAGGATAGCTTATGACTACAGATTTTTTTAATACATCAAATGTTGAATGTTCCTGTTCATACATGGTGCCAAGTTCTTTTCAATTTTAATCATTTGAAGATGGATGATGGCAGAACTTTATTAACGACCACTTAATGTGAATGATTAAATAATTTCTACACATACAAAACGTTCAATTGGTACGAGTACGTGGGGATTTTCTATCGTCACACCTAATTTGCTTATTGTCACTCTTTTCAATTACTTTTATTTTGTTTTCCTAAAGTACTTCTTTTTACTTTATATTAAAACAAATAACTTAACTAGACAATGTTATTCCTCTATACAACTTTTTTCTCGCCCAAAACACTTCTGCTTCTTTTCCAGTCTTTTTCAACCTTTTTCTTAAATTTATTATATCTTCATACTGTTAACTACGATAAAATTACTCTGTTCCATGTTACCCATTTTTATTTCGCTATTTATAAAGTACACTATCATATGATTTTTTATATCGTATTATTATAATTATTATAATAGGTCAAATATAAAATATTTTTCAAAATATTATTATAATTTTTTACAGTTAAGTAAAAATAGTCTGATAAATTGACAGTCAAAATAAATATTTTAATTCTATTTATAATATACTTTCTTACAAATATTTATTATTTTTATGTAAAATATTTCATTGCAATTTTTTATATAATAACCATGAACTACATGGATGAGTTTGACGTATATAAACTTATTACTATATTTAAATTTAGGTATACGTATAAAAATCAATGCAATCCGTGTCAGTGCATGGATCAACGCATTAGTTTACTTAAAAAGTTGTGTTATATTTGTAGGTTACTGTATTCTTATATCCTAAAATCATACCAATTAGTATTAAATATAAGTTAGTTATAATCAATTTGATTTTAATTTTGATAAACTGAAATAATTTCCTATATGAATATGCACCATTTAAGACGATTACATAAGCTTTTTTCCCTTCTGCAAATCTGTCCTCTATGACCAACCACCGACGTAAAGTCATTGTGTCTTGTCTCAGACAACTGAAGACCAATACACACTTGTATTGTATACAATTCACACTTTTATACTAGCACCAGTACTGCATGCGTCGCGGAGAAAAAAATAGTAATATAGACTACATGCTGATTGCTACCTATTGGTACAACATGCAAACGGCTGAATAGGAGTAACAAACGAATAAATCAAATAAATTCTTAGTTAAATTATAATAGATTATATAAAATTAATCTATTAACCCATGTTGATCTATTAAAAATTTATTTAAAAAATTCAATTCATTCATGATTCATCTAATAAAATTTAATCCAATCCATTCACAAAAATGATATATTTTAAAAATTAAATAAATTTTATTTGTAAAATATTCTCTCCCCTTCTCTCTCTCCTTCTCTCTCCAATTCTATTGTGTTAAAATAATATTTTTCTAAATTATTACAAAAATTATGTTCAAAGAAAAATTGAAAAAAAACTACTAAAAAATCTTCAAAATATAAATACTTAAATTTTTTTTACCATAATTCAAAATAACAACATATTTCAATATCTCTTATATAAAATAAAAGAAGAACTGACAAAATTTAAATATAATTTCTTAACAATTCACATGATAACTAGATGCAAATTTGAATCATCAATTAACTATATCATAAACATTTATATTTTTTAAACCTAATTAAAAATTATATTATCTTTTAATGACTACTCTATTTTTATTAAAAAAAATCTGATTATAAGAACAAAAAACAAATTATTTGAAAAAAAAAACTGATTAAACATGTCTTTTTATTTGTTTTATCCAATAGATTTTATTTTTTTCTTTAATAAAATCAAGTAAAATTTGAAAACATAATGAATGAATCACTAATCATCCATAAATTTAAATGAATAAATTAAATCCAATTCATTGTTATTTTTTTGTGTAATTAATAGATTGAATAAATTTACTTATGAGTGAATTGAATAGATGATAGATAAATGAATTGTTTTGCCAACCCTACGGCTGAAGCAGCAGTTGCTAACTATTGAATACTAGCTAGCAAGTAGGTTATAGTCTTTAGTCACAAGAAATAGTGGACATTAACCAGCACAAATGAAACTGTTACGTGCTCAACCGGTAAAACATTTTTATACCACTCACTACCTATCGATCAAAAACAGCTACAGAAATGCGTTTCAATCTCTCCATTGCAATTGTGGTTAAGCTTGCAATCATGACAAGTCTGGCTAATTATGGTCTACGTAAACTCAACACTGTAAATCCGTCGTATCGACACTCAAATTATAGCATATCGTTATTAAAAAATATATATATATTAAACCCCATTACTATATTCACTTCCATTCTAGGTGGCAAGTTATATGACAAATCAAAGCAGAAAACTGAAAAATAAAGGGATAATTGTTTAACTATATAAACAACTACGGAATACGGTGCTTCCCAAAAACCAAAAAACTCCGGAATATGGTAGATTCGGGTCGATCAACCAAGAATGTTTAGCAACTATCTCAAAGCCTATATTCACTTTTTTTCCAAGGATAGATATACGGTTGGCCAACTTAATATGACAAGAATTGTATAGCACCATCAACAAGTCTTTTCTCTATAAGTTTCGAAGGTCAAGTGTTGGAAGAAACCTAAAATTTCCAAAATCAAATGTAACACCTCGTCCAAGATCAAAAACCCCAAATTTATTGCCCCAAATTTATTGCAGCTCTAACAAAGTGAACAAGAAAAATTAAATATTCTTTTCAAATATTATCAGTAATCTTCTTCAGTACCATTAGCCAATAATACCTTGATGGTTGAGAAGCCACGAGTGCAGTTCATGCGAGTGCCAACTGCCTTCTCAAGCTGTGTGAAATCAGTATGCTCTTCATTATAACATCCAGAACGTTAAGCACATCCAAAAAATTAGTTCTTCTAAGAAAATTATGCATTTTCAGTCTACCGAAAAAATAAAAAGGAAGAAAATATTGAACTTTCTTAGAGAACTTTCTTAGAGTACAGCTTAAACCTAGTTTGGTATTGCCTTCATAAGCGTTTCAGCTTTGCACTTTGAAAAAATAACTGTTTACGACATGATTTCTAAACACATTTTGGCAAAGCAACTTATTTTGGCGTTAAGTTTTATAAAAAAAATTATTTTTTGAGCTTTACCAGATATTAACTTTCACCAAAGATTACAATATCAAATTGGGCTTTTCTCCAAGAAGATTGTACGTTAAAAAACAATAAATTTGAAAACAAGGGTGAAATCCAGAAGCCCAACTTGGTAATATAAGAATATCTTCAGAAATCAATTAAAAACTTCCGTAAGTGAAAAGAAGGCAAGATTCCGAGCTTAACTTTCCCAGACAATCTATAGCAAAAGAAAAGATCATACCCATGGTTAACTGCCAAGATGATAACACCATCGCACCCATCTGATCTTCTCTCTGACATTCACTCCAAACCAGGGTACACTTGTATATAGTGAGAGCCAAACCACCCACCAAGTGTGGCCGTTTGTTGCCTTAGAAGTGAATGGAAGGATCCAAACTCAATTAGTGGATGCAGATGACAGAAGTTATTAACAGATTCAAGCATTTCTTTGGTGGCAAGGACCTATGAGTCCAGCAAGCCAACCCCTCAAGCATATATAATATGGTATGACGCGTCTAGATCAGTTGCCAAACAAAGTTAAACATATAATATTTCCACTAATAATAAAAAATAAATAGAAAGCAAGAAAACAAGCTAGTGTACACCCCAAAGAACTGAGGGCTTATTTTCAGAAAAAAGGGAATAAAAAGATGACAGAGGTCTGAAGGATAACGATTCATTTCAACAACAGTTCAATCCTTCATTGAGGAAGAAGAAAGAATGGTTTTCTCGAACAAGATCTTTGAATACAGAAAATTGCATAGAGGGGACAAAACGAGTGGGAAGGATGTTGGAGAGATAAACCTTGTTTAATGTTGTTCCTCATCATACTTTATTCACTTTTAATCCCCCAGCCAAAAAATCCAATGAAAGGAAAAATAGTTTGTGAAAAGGACCCAGAAGAAATAAATGATATTCAAATGATCCACGGTAATTAGTATGTAAATAATCTCAATCATAACCTATAACCATAAAAATGAGTATAACAGTGCCACCAAATCCCCAAAGTATATTCCCATTTTTGGATAAGAGCATTATAAATCTGAAAAGGATGGTAGAAGACTAGTAGTCCTCGCAAATCAAGACTGAATGCCAGACACACAAGTAAAACATGTATTTTATGTCGTTATGCTTTGTGAAGCTAAATAAAACAGAAATGGAAGTTCACGAGAAAGAAAAAATGGTCCACAACACACTTAAAAATTATTATAACAGTTTTCTCTGCCCCAAAATTCACCCGTTCCTCAATATTCCATAAAGGAATATGAGGTATAACAAGATTTTAAAAACATGTCGGGGAAAATCTACTAAGATAAGAAAGAAAAAAATACAGGTTTCAGAATCCGGTTCTTTAGTAATCAAATAGTAACTAAATTACAAATTAAAAGATGCATTTGAATAGTGCCTGGTACTTCAGAAGAATCAGCGGAGTCCAAAACTAAATGATTGATGCATCTTATGAGGGTATCTGCACAGTGAATACATAGAGTAAAAAAACTAATTTCAAAAGCCAAATATCACTAGAAGGAACACATAAAAATGAAATCTTACAAGGCCATACCTTTGGTACTGCAAAATGGATTTTTCAAGAGTTATAATTGTTTCAAATTTGAACTACAATCCCAAATCAAGGTAATTGTTTATGCAATAAACAAACAAATATGGGTAGCAGATGGTAGAAGAGTTAAATGCAAGCTTCAGAATATTCAGACAAAGATAAATAGATGCAGAAACTTGAAGGAAAGAGAGCACAGACGAAAATACTGAAATAGAATAAAAAGTTATGACTTGTGTATTTCATGATCCTTCTTTTATCACAACATAAAAGTAATTATTCAATGCCAAAATAATTTACAGCAGTTCAACAACGAGTGTGTGTGCAGCCCTAATATAATAAAACACCTAAGGCAGAGCAGTGAGCATACTGTAGCAGCACTATCATTATATAACGAGAGGCAACAAGAGCAAAAAAATAGACTAAAACTAGATATTAACAACATGGAAAGCATAATTTCATCTAATTCAATGCAATGAAACACAATTAGCATGTCACTTGTGCACATCCATGAGCAAAAGAAGAAGCTTGGTCACATCAGGCTGACTCCTTTCACCTTATCTTGGATTGCAAGATTTCATGGTTATTGGTGAACTATTTTTAACACTCATCCAGTACATGTCAACACCCCCAAATCATGCATTTCCTTGTTCAACAATCACCATGTTATCCTATAAATCATAGGAATTCTTAACGACTAGGCAACATAAGCATTAACAAAAAGCAAAAAGACATGAGCCACTCACCTAATGACCCATGTAAGGAGGAGCGCCACCACCAGGGTGAGGTCTAACACCACTGCTCTGCCCCATTTGAGGATTCTGGTACCCCGGCTGCATTGCTGGCTGGTTCCCATATCCCATGGCAGGCTGATTCCCGTATGGTGCAGGCGGCCCAGCCTGGTTAACCGGTGGTGCCCCGCCAAGCCCTCCAAGCAGATTCCCAAGCCCCAATCCAGCTCCCTGATTCGTGAGCAGCGCGGTCAACGCCTGTCCAAGCGCCGGATTCAACCCCTGCGCCGGCACGCCAGGGTTGAAACCGCTCACAGCAGAGGCCGAGGGCGCCATCAAATGACCACTGCCATGTGAGGGTCCACTGCCAGAGGAATACTTGTTCTTCTCCTTCCTCTGATAATGAGGCTGATGATGATGGTGATGGTGATGGGAATGCTGCTGATGGTGATACTGATGATACCCCTTGCTCCCCTTAGGACCATCAACAGCCTTCTGGCAATACAATGTATGCCCCTCGAAGTTCTTATGAGGCTCTTCCAAAGCCTTCTTAGAACTCTCCACAGACTTATACACAAACAGTGCGAAACCCTTAGGTTTCCCGGTGTTCTTATCAAGACCAAGAGGACCATCCTCTACCTCCCCAAACTGCTTGAAGAACTCAAGCAGTTTCTGAGGGTCAATCTCCGCGCTCACATTGCTCACAAAGATCTTCCTCTGGGTGTACTCCGACACCGGGTTCACGTTCGGCGGCGGGGCCGGAACGGGGCCGGCGGAGGCCAACTGGCACGAGGTGGTGCGGTTCCCGATCTTCTTCTGCGGGTGCTTCAGCGCCTTGCGGGCGTCGTCCCTGTGCTTGAACAAAATGAAGGCGTAACCCTTGGATTTGCCGGAGACCTTGTCGGTGACGGCCTTGCAGTCCTCGATCTCGCCGTATTTTCCGAACACGTCGGTCAGGGTCTCGGCGGTGGCGTCCCAGCCGAGGCCGTGGACGAAGATTTTGCGGTGCGCGGGGTCGACGTCGGCGAGCTGGCGGACGCTCTCCACGAATTCGGGAAACTTCTCGACGGCCTGCTTGACGAGGGAGTGCAGCTGCTCCTTCGTGAAGGGTTCCAGAAGCTTCTCCACGGGCTCTTCTTCCAGGGTGAGGTCCTCGTTCTCCTCCTCTTCGTTGTTGTCGTTGTTCGCTTTTTCCTCGGCGCCGTTCTCTTCTGCATGGTTCGGAGCTTCTAGGGTTTCGGGCTCCTGCTCCTGCTGGTCGTCTTCTAGGGTTTCCGGTTTCTGCTCTTGTTGGTCTTCCTCCTCTTCTTCTTCTTCGGGGTTTTGTTGTGGTAGTTGTTGTTCTTCTTCTTCTTCTTCTTCTTCCTGTGTTGGTTCGTCGAGGGCCATGGTGTTGGGGTCTTCGAGGGTTGGTTCGGGGTTGGGTTCGACCGGCTCTTGGTCTTGTTGGTGCGGTTCGACTTCGACGGGTTTAGTGGGTTCCGGGTCGGAGGATCGGAGCTTTCGTTTCTTGGCCATGGCGGTGAAGAGGTAGGGTTAGGGTTTCGGGAATTGGGGGTGTTTTGTGTTTGTTTTGTTTTGTCTGAGAAGAGAAGAAGGCGATGCGATTGCGCCCTCAGTTGGATGCGAAGTATTCTATTTCACTGCCACTGTCGGGTTATTTATTGGTGAGTGTTAATGGGCCGATCCGGACCGGGCCGGATCTCTTCCTGTCCAAATTCTTATTCTTAGGTATCTGGTGGCAAAGATGTGGGGATACTTTTGTCCCTTTTGATAATTTTACTTGACTTGAATTTAAATAAAATTGTTCAAACTGGTTTAGTATATGTCTGACAATGTTTATTTTTAAAGAAAATAATTACTTATTTGTTAAAATAAATTGAATCAAATATGTGTTTTTATCTTGCCATCTTAAGTTTATATTGGAATTTAAATTTAAATTATTATTTTCAATGATTTAGGCTTTTATGAAGTTGCATACGATCGGTTTAATTAATCATTGTTATATTATATGACGCAGTCCAAAAACAGAAAGAAAAAAAAATCAAACGGTAGGTAAGCTTTTAAATAATTGGGAGAGGCAAATGTTTGGTTGCCAAAATAAAATCACTTTTAATTGAAGAAAAATAATTTGTAGTTGAAATAATAGAGAGCTATTTTTGCTTCATTCAAAATCAATTTTGAACTATTAGTTATTTTAATTTACTCTCTTTCTTATAGTATTGTTGTGTTTATTGTAGTATTCTTACATTATTTTACCGATAACATTATTGTATTATTGCCTTTATTATTGATAGTATTCATTTCTTGACTTATTCTTGACAACAAGCACCGATTAACTTATATTATGACTTTTACCCCTATACATTAAAGAAAATATCGAATATTTGGTAAAAAAAAACTGTTAGGTTTTAGGTCATTCAAAAAGTCTTTTCGACTTAACAAGTCAGTTTATTAAAGAAAGTATAAATAATAATTTTGTTGGTATTAATATTATATGAATTTTTTTATAATGTATTAAAATTATATATTTATTTACCTTTTTAAATGTTAGGTATGTTAACATAATTAAGAGTCTAGCCTGTAAACTTATTGAAAGATAAATTTATGTCTTATTAAAAACCTTATTACAAAATATTTTTTTTAAATAAGCTCTCACAAATGTTAGATTAAACCTTAAAAATAGGGTTATATCATATAAGCAAGTTAGACTTGTGTCTCCTATAAAATCTAGTTTACCTATTTCCACCCCTACCTCGCACCTTGAGTAGCAATGGTTATAGTTTAAAATAGTTTATAATTTGTTTTACATTATTTTTGTCTCATTGACCTATTAGTCGATTAACCTTTTTTTTTGCATGTGTATAATGGCAACAACAAGGTTTAAACCTAAGATCTCGCACAAAAACTATTAACTCCCACCATTATTTTGATGCTAATGGGTAGTCGATTAGCCTATTTTGGAGTAGGTCATGTTTATCTAAAAGTTTTAATATGAAACATATTTTAAACAAGTTAATAGACCAAGTTAGACTTTCGAAAAGGTTGGACCAGACCTAAAAAAAGTCAAATAAAAGATTAAAGTTGGGCCTTCAATTTTTTCAATAAGTTAGACCTATTTAAATAAACCTTTATTTGACTCATCCTATTTTCATCCCTATATGCCTTATTGGACCCCGAACATATCTTTATCTATCAAAATTCTTATTCATACTGTCATACCTATTTAGTGCAAGTAGGAATGTCAAACTAGGCTGAACATGACGGGTCGACCCGTTTAACTTGCCTAAATAGGTTGGGTTAGGTTGCGTGGTTAAACCCACTAACTTGCATATGCAACCCAGCAAACTACATGTCAATGATGGGTTTGGTTAGGTTGACTCTTTGGGTTGAGATTCACTTTTTTATTTTTTTGTAATTTTAAAATTGAGATATTTGGATGGTTTATGATACCACTACTATAATTTATTTGTGTTTTTTTTTTATGGTTAATGTATATAATAGTGGTCTATGTTTTTTATTTTCTATATTTTTATTTAGTTTTTGAGTTAATTCATGAGTTATCTCTTTTAAACTATTTTTTATTTTTATTTTTTACATTTTTTGATAGGTCAACCTAACCTAACTCGCAACCCATCATAGATTGGGCTGGGTTGAGATTTTCGGCCTAATGAAATAAATGGGTACAACCCAATCCACCCTATTTTAGGCATGTTAAAGATGAGTTAGGTTGAATTGACCCATTTTGACACCCCAAAGTGCAAGATCATAGGAGAGTTTTGTCATTTTTAATAATTTTACTCGACTTAGAACTTAAATAGTGTATGTTCAAATTTTTTATTTTTGAAGAAAATAATTACTGTTTTGTTTTGTTGAAAATATAATATAAATACATATACTTTAAAACAAATTGGATCAAATATGTATTTTATCATGCCACTGCAAGTTTATGATGGAATTTAAATTTAATCTTTTATTTTCAATGATTTAGGCTTTATGAACTTACATATGATCGGTTACATAAGGCATCTTAAAAGCAAAAAGAAGTGCAAAGGGTATATAAGCCTTTAAATAATTGGGTGAGGCCGTATCTGGGAATTATGACTTTATTTTGTTCAAAGAGAATACTTAGATGTAGTTTTTCTATATATTTTTATTTTTATCACTTAATTAAAATTAAAGTTTCCCTATCATAATATGCAATAAAATTTGACAATTAACATTAATGTTAATTATTAAATTGAAATATCAATTTTAATTAAAGAACAATATTAAAAATGTTTAAAAAGTATATCTAAATTTTGTCCCTTCCTTTTTTACCAAATGACTTATGATCTACAAAGTTACTCTTAAAAAAAGCTCATAATTACATTAACAAAGTCTAATAAAACATCTCTTTTTTGTTTTATAAACCCAAAGTATCTCTAGGTGAGAATCAAAGATTAAAATTTCTCTTATATTATAAAATATTGAGCCAAGATTCATTCACAATTTGGCCTAACCTTACAAAAGAAGTAAAAAAAATAAGTTAATCTTTATATTATAAATTTGATTTCTCATTTTTTTTAAATAAGAATTTTTCTTTTGTGTGTGTGTGTATACATATCTAATATTTATATACTTTAATATTTTTTTGAAAAATAAATTATTAATCATTTTAAAAATTTACTTTCATATTAACATTTTTAATGTTGAAAATATCTTTTATGCTAATATTTTAAACTCTCAATTTTTAATAACTTTTAAAATCTTATTTTTATATTAAAGTTACCTTTTCAAATAAATCTTAATCATCTATATTTTAAAACCAACCTTTTATAGATTTTTAAATTATTCTTTTTTCTCAAATTTGGATTATTTATATTTTTTAATTAAATGTAGACATTAATATGTTGTTAGATAAAATTTCTATTTACATATGATGTAAATATTTATCTATCTTAAATATTCATTTACATGATACACATTATATCTTCATTCATCTTAAAACAAAATGATCCAACTTGTTTAACTAGAACAATGTTGTACCCTAGAAAAAGAAAAGGTTGTCATCGAAGTAAAGTTCTATTATTATTATGACAAACCAAAATGGATATACCTTTTTTTAGTCTAGACCACAAGTATCTTTCATTAATGGTCAACAAAGCTCTTTCTTTAAGTATTTAACGAAGCTATATACCAAGGACTCGAACTCGAAATCATTGGTTAAGCTGAAGCAACCCCACTCTAATTGATCCACGTGCTTAGTGGTAAATGACTATATTAACTATAAACAAAAGATGAAGATAACATACCATTTTCTTTACTAAACTAGATACATATCTTTAGTCGTAATTCGAACTCAACATTATCAGTTAAGTTATAATAGTTTTTTTTTATAATCATGTTATAGGTATGGAGTTTCCTTGACTTAACCAATGATTAATCTTCATCAGGGGAACCTAACTGACCACCTTTAGTGGGGTTTCTCCTCCCAACCATTTTTTTTTTCATTCATAAATAAAGATGGTAATGGGGCAGAGTAGGCAAGGGTAGTAACACCCTACTACTCACCCCACCAGATAAATATTCACCCTATGCCTATCCCATACCCATGCAAGTATTCGTTAAGTAAATACTCGCGAATTTTGTCAATATCTGCGGGTATCCATGAGTATCAATGGATATTTATTAAAAAAATTTAAAAACACTTTAACCATAGTTTTTAATTATTTTGGCATTTTAAAGAAATACTTTAATTGTTAGAAAGCTAAAATTATTCAAATATTCTAGACAAATGTTGTGTAGTGTTATATATTTAAGCTAGGACTCTTAAATAATTTTACTATAACGAGTACTAGCAGAGTGGGCACCTTGATACCCGTCTATGTCCCTGTTTATTAATGGATACAACTATATTCATTTAAATTATTTGCGGATACCCATTTAACTATCCATCTTCTATATGTTGTAGATTTTATCCCCGGATATCTGCAGTTAAGTGTGACCAACAAACTGACACCCAAACCGAATTCGACAAACCCGAAAGTAAAAGTGTGCTATAAGGTAGGTTTTCAATACGTATTCAGATTGGGCAGATATAAGCATGAGCAGGATTGGTATGGTTGGGTGCGGGTTGAATTTTTTGTTTTTATCGATACCCGAACCACCGAACACAGGTAATGGACACTTGAAAATTTGATAAAGTTCCTCAATTGCAACACACTGACACTACTCATGAGAAAGTTATACTTCTTGTGGAAAATAGATATGCATGCTGACACACATCATTGAAAAGGGCATTGGTTTCTGTATTTCCTTTATTACTTTCAACTGACTTTAGTATTTTCCCTATTATGGTGCTTTACAATTTCCACTACCAATTTTATTTTTATAAAGTCCACTTTCAATTTATTGTTCACCCAATTCATTTATACCAATTATTAAATCAAATAAGCAAACAGATTTTACTGTGTTTCTTCGTTGTCTCCCTTTTTCTTCCCTGCTCTCTTCATCTATCTTTGTTACTTCTCTAGTCAATGAGCTTTTCAAAAAAGTTTCTTGTGTTACTCTTCCTTTTTCCCTATGTTTGCTCAGTGATAAGTAAAATATTTGGAAAGGCTACATCATATTACTAAAGTGAAGGTGGTCTAGTATATGCACAATTTACTCGATGGGTTTGCACTCAGCCACTCATTAGTGAAGGAGTTCTAATGGCTATTAGGGTTGTATTTTTCACTCAGGGACTTTGTAGAGTACAAAGATAGCACAAGAAAGGGGGGGAAGGGGGTGAGTTGTGTTATCTTTAATATTCTAAAATTTTTCGATAACTACGTATCGTCTGAAGTAAGATCAAAAAGATTCTCAAAAACGTTTTGTAAGACAGACGAAAGCTAAAAGACAAACTGAAAAGCACACAGAATATATATTGGTTCGTCTCACCCCAAAGATTACGTCCAGTTCTTGGCAACAACCAAGTTCCACTAACTTTTTAAAATTACAAGTATTCTTTCCACAAGCCTTTTCAGGTTCAACCCAAGTAGTCTTTCACTTGTCTCTCCAAGAAAACACCCAAGTATTTTTTGAATCAAAGCCTCTTTAGGCTTCCACCAATCTCGTTAAGAGAAGGTTTACGTGTGAGTTACCTCACTGGGTTTAACATCTTAACAAACGAATATACAATGAAGTATAAAAAGGATTTTACAAACAGAGTTTACACAAGCCTTTTCTTTTAAAGAAATTTATGATCAGCAGCAACAACAACAGCAATGACAACAACAACAACATTCAAAAGAGGTCTCTTCTTCTATTTATAGGCTTCAGAAAGAAATCTGTTGAGTGCTTTGTAGAATACGGTCTTCGTCTGATGAAGAGAGTCGTTGGAGCATTAAATGCAACATTTTATGTCTTTTACCAACTTGTCATATGATAAGATGAAGCAGTCTGCTTATCTTTTCTCTTCTTGTACACAATCTTTTAGCAGTTGTCATGTCCGTTTATATTCCTTCTTTTTCGCCGACTATCTTTGAGAGTAGGTTTGTAGGCTTTATACGTTTTGAGATAGCTTACGCTCTGATTGATGTGCAGATCATTTTAGAACGTTGTTATCATTTGTAAGATTTGTTAGTTACAAAGTTTATCTAATCAAAAGATAAGACGATATCCATTTTAAAAACATCAGACTATTGTATACGAACGTATGATCAAACGATTGTGTAAGGACATATATAATTTTAACTGTTTGTTATTATCAAAATATTTGAGGGTTATAAATTCGACCTTTGTCTTAACAAACTTACTATACCCATCTGACTTACCCATAAAACCAAAAAATTGTTACCCTGGCTACCTGAACCCATTTTTGGACAGCATCGACTTGCAATTTGTTTCTTCTTAGTTTGCTCTAATTGAGGATATATGAGCCTAAACCCACCCACAACCAACCAATGATCAGCCCTATCCATGTGTATGGATATTTTTGCCATCCCTATTCGTAAGCCTTAAACCCAAGACATTAAGTGATATGAGCCTAGTACCACTCAGACTAACGATATGTTGGTTAAGTTATAATATTTTGTTTAACTGTATGATTAAAATCAATATTAAAATAAAAAGGTGATATTTTCAACTTTCAAATTGAGAAAATATATTTAAGCCAAGTGCTAATTGGTCCTCAATCAAAAATAAACACATAGGCATCATCGTTGTCAAAATTGTACTACTCTTCCCAATTCCCACACAATCAATTAACGTAGTACACACAAGTTTGCAACTTGTGATCATCTAACTCTCCTCCTCTTTCCCCTATCACTTGTTCAAATCACAGGGGCTTTGTTTCTCTGTTATTAACCGCCCCTCTTCTGTTTTTCTCTACGATCTTTGCTTGACAATAGTTTTGATAAATGGGGTTGATCAAGATTTTCAAAAAGCGTGAACCTTGATGAACACGTGTAAAAATGGAAATTTTGAATACAAATGTCAATACTTATTGCACTACTTTCTTTTCATTCCAAAATCATTTTTAATTGGTTGACAGTATAAAAGCTTTTACATTGACCATGCATATTCATTAAATTGTTTCTCTTGCATAATGTGCACAAAAACGTATGAGTGTTAGATTTCTAGAGAAATATGAGAATTTATTGTAGGGCTTATAGTGAAATGATGAATATTTTGATAAGCTACTGCTTGTGATGATCACAGGTTTTGGTTTAGGTGATTGAGAGTGAGTTGAATGGGGATTTAGATAATCGCTTCTCAAAGTAAAAGGCAATAGCCTCATTTACATTCTTCTTAGTTAGGTAAACAAGGCTCATGGTATAGTCTTACTCTTGATGAGGTTAAGAGTTGACTAGGAGACACAGGGAAGCCCTCAGGGAGCATGAACTTGCATGAGCTTCTTCAAAATGTGTGGACAACAAAAGCAAATAGGAATGTGGGGATAGAGAATGAGCATATGTCATCACCCTATTCTCTTCAATGCTAAACTAACTTAAACTTGGTTTGGGCATTGTGAACACCCAATTTTATTCAGGTAATTATAGTTTTTAAAAAAAAAAAGAATTAAAAAGTGAAAAATAATAATTGTGTTAAATATTTATTTGTTTTTTTTTTCATTTTATTCTTGTTGGGCTAAAATTATCATAAACCGTAACTAACTAAAAATATTAAATTTCTTGTTGGATTAAAAGTGTTAAGCCTGTGATTACCTAAAAGGAATAAGAAGCAAGCCTAAAATGAAAAAACATGTGTATCAAATTATTAAGTAATAATAATAAAAATAAAAATAACAAAAAAGAAAAGAAGAGTGGAGAAAGAGAAACAGTTACGGTTACGCGGCTTAAACAATCCCATTTTAACCTTACACTAGCTTACAAATAAGAAAGAAAGAAAAAGATGAGGGGCTAGGAAACGAAAGGCTGAATTGAGAAGGAGCTACTATCTCGTTGTTGGAGAAGAGAGGAGAAATTGGGGTACTGACTTTCTGCTGGGCTGAAAGCAGAGAGCCTTTTGTCGCTCTGCTGTGAGGTTAGTTTCATTCCATCATTTTTCTCAATGTGATATTTTGTTGTGGTGGTTTGCCATCCTCATTGTCAGAATTCTACTCCGCTTTTGTCTGCCTGAACTATTCATTGAATCTTCACTTTGATTGTTTTTGATTAATTTCCGTATGTGAATCCTTGCACTTTGCTTATGATTTGTAACAGAACTTGAGGAGGCAGAGTCAGGTTGGTGAGGATTTGCTTCTTCATAGTTTATTATATACACTTAGATTAGTGATGTTTCTCCTCCCTGTAAATTATCATATAAATCACAGTCAAAATCACACATAAGTTGTTTGTTCATCAACAATAACACACAGAATCATACCTTGTATATTATGCAGTCCAAAATAAACAAAGTTTGGAAAAATTAGACCAAAAAGGAGGAACGAAAAAGAAATTGAAAATATCCTCTTCAATTTGATCCACCCTGGAACATAAATCACTGCGACGCGAACCGCCGCCCATCACGTCGCTGCTTATCACTGCACGGTCACACACCTCGTCCTCGATAATATCGCTCCACTGTCGTTTCACTTCCCAGACGTTCCGCTTCACTTTGATTGACCACAGACCAAAACGGAGACATTGCTTCAGTTCCACCGCGAGGGGAAGCTAGCGTGATCCGTGGTTCTTTTAAAGAACCAATTGACCGCCACCCCCCCCTTTTGGGCGTTAGGCTGTCCAAATCCGTAATAGGCCAAGCCCAAAATATATGATAGTTTTTTTTAATATAATGTGAATAAGCATTCCGTAATGTTTCCTTGTAGAATAATCTTGAATATGCCTAGTTACAGTAATTGATAAAAAAATAGGATGATATAAGAGAATTTGTCATGACAACTAAAAGGCCGTTCATGCAAACAGCGAAGTAATGTATAACTTAAATCGGATTCGTTCTCGTTTTATTTGTTTGGACTCAGTTGTTATCTCAGTTTTCCAAATAAATAAATAAATAAATCTTCTTCCACTTTTTTAATAAAATAAAAATATAATTTAGTGATTTATTTTAACATTTCTTTAATAAAAATAAAAATAAAATATAGACTTATTGATTCTTTTTTTTTACGTTGGGTTTAGGGCCTACTTGAATGTAAGAAATTTTATTTAGGACCCAAGATTAATTGTTAATTGGTATTTCTTTTTAATAAAAATAAAAAAGGTAGGTGTAGTGATTATTCATGTTCGGTTTAGGATCCACTTGAATATCACAAAAGCTTTATCTAAGTTTAAAATTGATTAAAAACTTGTTAATTGATATTTTTTTTCTAATAAAATAAAATTTAGATTTAGTAATATTTCATGTTGGGTCTAGGACCCACTTGAATATCACCAAACTCTCACTCATAACTGTCTTTGCAAAGAGTATTCCACATTTGATAGGCCGCTTATCGTTGTGAATAATACTCTATAATATTTAATATTTAATGTCTTAATAATCCTTATAAAAATAATAAAAAATATATATAAACTAAAAAATATCAACCCACAAGATGATTTTCTACCAAAGAACTATGTGAGTCTGATTTTCTCATTGCACCAGATGATACGTAGGAACAAGGGCCTACTCTTGTCGATCTCAAAAATAATAAAAATAAAATAGTAATAATAAGAACTTTTAAAAAAAATCTATAATAAAATTCAAATGGTAAAAAATACAATAATAAATACGATTAATATTTTTTATAAGCAAGAGGAGAAAACAATTGATTTTGTTCACACATCAAGTTAAAGGGTAACCGTTTGTATAACGAATGTCGTAGGGTGCTAACACTTTCCCTATGTGTAATCGATTCCCGAATCCAATCTTTCGTTCAAAACCATTTTTTACGATTTTTTCATGATTTTTCTTAATAAACTATGGTGGCAACTCCTCTGTTTTTTAATATCATTTCTGTTGTCCTGTCATGACCTTGGTTGCGACAAGCGTTAAGTAGGAAGATGGTTAATGATGAGTGGATAGAAATCCACAAGGGCAAAAGAAAAGGTATAGAGATGATGTGAGAATTCATGATAGAGAAATGAGTCTTGGTGACACCTCCTTGGAGGACTTTTTAGTTCAAGCAAGGTTGTTTGATGAAGCTTCTATTAGTCCCACTGTGGGGTTGGATACAATGGATGCCATCACCTTTCAATGTTTTCAACAGCAACAAAAAAAGGATTGTCATCCTTTCCAAGGAGTAGTTGTTTGTTAGACACAAAACCAAGTTGCAAAAGGGATGCTTCGAATGGATACAAGAAGGCTCTAAAAAAAAGGTAGAGAAAAATTAAGAACAGGGAATCTGTTGCACATGCATGGGCAAGAAAACAAGTTTATCTTTAATGTGTTATTTAAGCTAATAAGATTTGAAAAATTGGCTACAATGGTCCCCCTTCTCTTTTGCCTAGTGGGAATGTTTTTTTTATTGTCACTTATGAATGCCTAATGGTGTAGACTTACCATAATGAACGGTTAACAAGGTTTCTCAGTTAGAACAAGAAAATATACAGCTCAAGAAAGAAAAGGGGCTTGATCTCATTCATGTTTTGTTATTTCTTCAATTTTTGCTGTTTGTTGATTCATTGTTGTGTTTAAAGACTGTTAAATTTTCTTTTCCTAGATTCTCTACTACGTATTTTGTTGCTAAAGCTAGTTAATCTATCTTGATGATTTTTTCATCCTCAAGAAGTTCACAATTTTAAATACTTATAATTTATTGGAATCATAATATTTGAATTGAGTAAAAACACATTTACTATATGAGGGTCCAGCTCCTCTAAAGTGAGAGATTCGCTTTAAAAAGTAATAAATGAGAAGAATGAAAAAGGAGATCCCAATACCTTTGCCTCAATCTTATAAAAAGATTTATAATGTACCAACAAAAAGTACTCTAAGGTAAGAGGGGCACATTCAGTGCTCTTGGGTGAGATGATATTTTGATACCCTACTAAGTGAGTGTGAATGTGTTAACTTTCAACCACTAGAAAAAACAATTAGAGGAAATTCTTTACAGCAACATAACTCGTATGAATGAACTTTTCTAAGTCTCATAACATAACATCTCAAATTATTATGGAATTATCTGGCTTGTACTCTACATTTTTTTTAATCTAAACTTGTCTACCTCGCCATTTTATTACCAACATATGTTATTATCAGGGTCCTATTTCCTTTTATGTGCTAATAATGCTCTATGTTATCTTTGGCTTGCAATAGTTGTGCGTGGAAATTACTTATGACTTATAATCAAAACGAGTATGCTTTGCAAGCCAGTAAGATAATGTTGGTCCTATAAATTAATTAGGTTTTTCTATTTATAGCAGTGTGAGTAGATGTTAATTTGACTGGGAAATTACTGAAAATTATGGTATCTAAAGTTTATATTCACATGTTATAGGTTTATAGTTTGACTATATCTTTCTTGAAGAAATGAAAATGTAAAATAAGAGTTATGGATTGAATTATTTAATTTTGGTCCTTTCACTTGTTATTATCATTATTATTGTTGTTGTTTATCAATATGAATATTTTGAATTAAATAGAGTTGCATAGAGAGTTGTAATGTACATTAAATCGACCATTCTTTGTTAATTATTGCAAGATGATTTTACTAGAGTCACGTCATGCTACAACTGCAAATTCTTGATTACATTGTGGATTCTTTCCCTTTTATAGGAGTTTGAGCAAATGCTATCATTTGAATCATCACTTGAACCAAACACATCAACTTCAAAGAATAAGTTCAGCCTTTTTTTGACAAGTGACCTGCATTGAAGTTTTCTTGTTCCCCATGCCCTTTGTTTTATGTGAAAGTATCCTAGATAAAGATTGCATCACTACATTGCACAGTGCTACAACCCATTGTGTACTCTGGCTCTAGTTGGTACTATATAATTAACTAACTAAAGGCCATATTTTAGCTAAGGTTTGGTGTTCATAAACTTCACTTTTACTTTACTAGGACACATAATATCAAGAGTGGTGGAAGGGTGCATATTATCTATGTAAGGTGAGGTAATTATTGGGGAATCAAGTTCTTGAAGGGTGACTAGCTTCCAAAAAATTTGGCCCTAGGTGGGTAATTTTTAACATTTTTAAACTACAAGATTGTAATGTACTTAACTAGTGTAGTTTAGTTACGGAGAATAGGTTTGCATTGTAGAGAGGGTTTTCAATCAATAAATACATAGCCAAAGAAAAATTAGTTTATGAAATATGTTTTGTTTAGAAGTTTGCCACCATTAAGAATATTTTATACTTTGCCTTGTCCTTTTTATAAGACTCAATTAACTAATTCACTAAGATTAAGAAAATTAGTTAATTTAATTAGTAACATTAAATTTGTCTTAAATTTATTTATTTATTTTTCAAAATTACCCATAACATTAATAAGACACTCTTATTCATTTTTTAAATATTTTTATTGACTTTAATTCTTTTTATCTCTCTCACTATTAATATATTTATTACTTTAATTTTTATTGGTCGTAAATGTGAAGAGACAAAACAAGGTTCCCAAAATACTCTATACAAGGCAAAGTTAGTCTCCTAAAGAACCTAAGACATTAATGTATTTTACTTACTATTATCAAACTTAGAGAAATGACTCATAATTAAAGATATTATTGTGAAAAATTAATTAGTGCATGAGCCATTTTAGATTGGTTTTTATAAATAGGATCGTCGGAGGGAGTAGATTCCCATTCATCTTTGTTTTTCTCTATTTTATGGAAAAGATTGCTCTTTATTTATCTTTACTTCTTCACACTGGTATTTAAGATTAGTATCACGTATGGTGAACTCTGAGGCTATTGAAGAAGTCTAAGGGCTTTAAGGAACAGAAAAGGCTCAAATCTTCATGGAAATGAAAGTTTGCTAGTGGTAGCAATGATATAAATTTGCCAGGAGATGGATAGGATTGATTTGTTGTATTGGGCCTCAATCTTGGCTTGTTATTTGCTTAACCAAACATAAATATTTTGAATATTTTATTCCTTTAACATATGATTTAAGATACAGTTAATTACATTTCAGTCAAATGTAATAAGATGTTTGAATATGTTATAACGGAGAATAAATCAAAATATGTTTGACTCATCCAATATATTTTTAAAAAAATAGTTTTAAATAAGAGTTTAATGGTTATACATTGTTAATGTAAAAAATTTATATTGTCAACTTATTAGAAATTACTGTTGATATGACTTTTAAGATTGTTATTATAAAAGCTAACAAACTTACCATATATAGTGGTTTGTGATTAGATGACAGTTTAAAATAGTTTTGTATTGTCAGTGCATAACCTATCTTTTCTTTAAATAATTGAAGCGAAAAAACAAACTTTCGCAAAATCTAAAGTTCTAGAAGGGCTATTTTATTTTAAAATTTACTTATATCATAGTAAGAAATTAATTTTCTTTTAAAAATGATCTATACTGATATAGTTTATTAAAATATACAATTAGCATATTTTTCTTCTGTCAATTTATCTAAATAATTATTCTTATAATGCCTGAATTTTTTTAAAAATTACATTAGAATTTAAATAACTTATTATAATACTTTTAAAATATATGTGAATTATCTTAACAGAAATGTTAAGTTGCACAGAATCAATTTCGTCGAGTTAGCACGAACGTGTATTCCGTTAAAAACATATTTTATATATTTTTTAATTAATATATATTTTAAACAAAACGATATTCATCCACGTGTGACTTTGTGTGTTTCATGTGTTTGTTTTTTCATACTAAACAACATTGCTCTTATTAAATATTTTTATATTTATTGTCTAATTCTAAAAATCTTTTTATATGTATCGCCTAATTTTAAGAAAATGGAAATTGAAATCAACATAAACAAATCTTTTTTATTTTTTCATTTATTACTTAATATTACCTAAATCCAAAAAACACAAATATTCAAATTAATTAAAGAAAACTCTTTGATTTTTATTTTATTTATAGTCTAAAAAAAGATCTTTTAATGAAAAGGAATAAAAAAACTACATTTTCTACGTCAATGTAGATCAAGATTTGTTTTAACATGGCAAAACTTTAGGTTTGTAAAAAATATAATTTTTTGTTTAAATACAGCTAAACAACGTTGGCATTAGACTATAAGAAATATAAATGATTTAATTAAGTATTTCATGATAAATAAAATATTAATACAAATAGAATATAATCAAAAAGATCAAATATACCATATAACATATCCCTACTAACCTTAAATAACAACCCACAAATCTAAAAAGATTAAAGCTAATTGTAAAATAAAAATAAAAATTTCCCAATTCAATAAAAATTGAAATTAAAATCAAGATAAACAAATTTATTTTATTTTTACATTTATTATCTAATCCTAAAACCACAAATTCAAATTGATTACTTTGTTTATCACCTAGTCTAAAAAAGTTCTCTTTATGAGATCATCGATATAGAATGGAAATTTCTTAAATCCATCAATCAAATAATATTTTACGTTTCATGTATTAGTCTTATATTTATTTCACATGATAAATAAAAAAACTCAAGAGGAATGAAACATGGATATTAAGAAATGAATAAATTATATTATTTTATCAAAAAAGAAATAAAACTTAAGATATTTAACTTTAAAATTTTAAATCGAATACTCCAAAGCAGCAAATTAACAATAAAAAAAATACATATTAAAACAATTGAAATGAGAATAATAATAAGTCAGAATAAATGTTAAAATTCAAATTTAAATATACAATAAATGGAAGGAATAAGTGAAAAGATATAATAGATTATGTGATAGATTACAATACATATAAGAATTTAAGTAAAAAATAAAGGAGAAAATAATTGGAATGAAAATAATATTAGGTCAGAATAAATGTTAAATTCAAATTCAAATACACAATAAATGGAAAGAATAAATGGAAAGATATAACAAATTGGCTATTTGTTCCAAATTTATTATAATTAGGCAGTGATTATACAAATACCCTTAATTACCTAAATAATTTAATTATCAAATTATCCTTATTTTGAGCATAAATAGAAAAAGTAAATTGGATGAAAGAAAGTTACTGTGAAAAAAATAGTGCTCAATTGTATAAGAGTTTTCCGCTTAAACTACTTTATTTTTATTAATATAAAGATATAAAGATAAAGGTGTAATTATAACTAAATAAAGAAACAAATCACAAAATATTAGAATTAAGAAGTAATCTGGAGTAAATGCGGAAATAAGTGAAAAAGTGAATTATCAATTATCAAAATGTGAAATTTGAATATCAATAACAAATTATGTAACTTATAGTTTTCAAGTTCTATTTATTGTTAAAATTCAAATTCAAATATATATAACATATTCTTTTAATTGTTTAAATTATTTAATTACCAAATTATCCTTATTTTGAGCAGAAATAAAAGTAGCAAATAGTGCTCAATTATATAAGAATTTTCTGCCTAAACTATTTTACTTTTAATAATATAAAGACAGAGATATTTGGATTGACTCTTATCCTAGATCTAGCTCAAATGCTATAGTCTATAAAATTTTATATATTCTATTTTTAAAAAGTTTTTATAATATGAAAATTGTACTTATAAAAATTTAAATGAGTTTAATTTTATGCATTGTCAGTGTAACAATTTTTATACTGTCAACCAATCGAAAATTAGTTTTAGTATGACTTGTAGGGTGGTTATTATCAAAGTTGACAAACTTACCATATATGATGGATTGTAATTAGATAACAGTGTAAAACTGCTTTACATTGTCAGTACATAACTTATTTCTCAATTTAAATTTAGCTCACTTAAACAAAATGAGTTAAAAAAATTAACTTGGCCTCAGCTTAGTAGCCGGTGTGCTAACTTACTAAATATTGATGAACCAAGTCACGAATATAGTTTACAAGCACGTTAGACTCACTTTCAACCCTAGCCAACATGAAAAGTGGTGCAACATGTAACTAATGTTTCGTGTAAATGTTGCTTTCACTTACAATTTATCACATAATCCATATATTTTAGAAAAAATAAGTTATGCAGTGACAATGTAAAACAGTTTTACACCATTATCCAATTATAAATTGTTGTGTATGTTAAATTTATTGACTTTTATAATAATTAACGTAAAAGTTATATCAACGGTAATTTTTAATTAATTGACAGTGTAAAGGTTTCTACACTCAATGTCCATAACCATTAAACTCTATATTTTATAGCATTACTATTTATGTTTACTTGCATGGTTTGAATAGTCTACATATATGCGTTGTGTTATGGATAGACCTCCAACTCATTAACGGCTCAAAAGACTTATGCATCTCGGTTCACCAAACTCTAACAAACGTGAGCCAAACACAACTATTTGGAAGTTGATGACCAATAACTAAATTGATTTTTATTTTTTTTTGAGGAACAAACAAAAAATTCATTAAATAGAAATAAATCAATAGTGCAGCACAAATTGTGAAACGCCTATAGGTCAGCAACCAGGTCTACATCATCCAATAAAATTAACCCACAAGAATAGCACTCTACATTCCTCAAAGGTAGTGAGCCTACGTGCCCCCCACAATATGCAGTACCTCTTGCCATAATTATGCAGAATTGCTAAGAGGTTGATAATCATACATTTCATTATCTTATAATTCACTTTTATTTTATTTTATTTTTCTCTTTAGATTTATAAAAAATGATACATGTGATATTTGATATGATAAAAAATCTAAAAAGAAATAAGAAAAAATGATATAAAAATAAATTATAAGAGAGTGAAATGTATGATTATCATTACTCTATAAAAATGCGGCAAAGGATTATCAACACAATTAACCCTGCTAGTCCAGAGCACCTAGATAATGCCTTTGTACATAAAACCGCAACCCATTTATACGTATATGCCCACAAATTTGGTCCCACCAGCGCGACATCCACATCAGATAGTGCAGAGGAATTTGTCAGCATCTATAAACCATCAGTATTGCACAAAAAGCACCTGCATGATCTTGGCACTCCAATATCACTCTACACAAATATAAGGTGAAAAATGCCTCATTGAAATACCTGGACTGCCATGACCAACCAAGTCACAATTAAAATAGGTTTTGACAAGAATGTTCCATTCTCGCTGCTATTTCAAAAACTACCCCATAGTCTCACCATATTTTCGTTATAGGGTAACTACGTGTGATTACAAGGATGATAACGTGATCGATCACATTAGGCAATTAAGTTGGTGACATAAGTTGACAAATCCCATTAACTCATTCCATCTAATACTTATAAATAATAAAGATAACCACCATCTAGGTACAAAATATTTCTACCTTAGAGTGTTGCAGTATTTCCACATAACATCCTCCTCAAATCTTAGAGACACCATCGGAAGTTCGGAACCCAACACCGCAAAACAAAACCTTCATCCTGATACAGTACAAGGTGATCCAGAGATTTTTTTTTAGTGAGCATCAAGGTGATCCAGAGATACTAAATTGATTAGGTTGCATTGTGTGTTCAATAATTAGTTAATCTTTTACGGAAATTGGAAAGTTATTTAGGTAAGTAACATATGGGGACATGTGCCATTAATTACGAGAAAGAAAATTTATGATAATGAGAACTATGCAAATTATATGAGAATCTTTTTTATTTGTAAATAACAACAGAATATGCATTTTAATCCTACTGTTATTGGGTCATCTGATAAGAATAAAAAAAAACATGTCTTTGTTCGAATATTCTTACATCATAATGATACTAATGTCGCTAGTAGTATCTGAGTTGTCCCTCCTAATAATAAACCCTTCATATTGTAAAGTTTTATCAAATGCTTTATTGAATCTTGCATACAACTTAAGGCTTGTTCCTTAAGAAAAACAGCATGTTAAGTAATTAAAGATATCATTATTAACCTTCTTGAATAATAAGTTAAATGAAAAGTAATACAGGCGCTACTTAATCATTATATTAGATCCCTTTTGGGATGCCCGACAGGAGACAACAGCACGAATCAAACACATTATATTTAGTACCAGGGATTTCATTTTCTATTGAATATGTTAAAAGAGTTGTTTGAATTTGTTCATTTATCCACCCAAATTTTCACACCTCATTTTTCAGTCTAAAATTGAGGATACCTATGTAAATACCTTTGTCTGTCTTTGAATGTGAAGCTCTTCAACGTTATCTGTTAAAGTATCACACGAACTAAAAGCAAGAACATAATCGAACATAATCGAACACAAAACACTGTAGCTCTTTTCCAAAAGAAAGATACTCTGCTTCTCTTTAATGTTATCCATACGCTTTTCTAATTTAGTAAGTGGAGTTTGGCAATTGGGGGCATTGCATTTTTATTTTTATTTTTCAACGAGAGAGAGAATCTTATCCGAATCCCTTGTTCTTCACGTGACAATCATAGCACTTTGGACAAAACGAAACTATAGGTCCCCTTACACGTGTGTCCTTGTTGCCACGTACGGTACCTCTCTCCTCAGCGCGCTAACTCCACGCGCCCACCGTTGCGCCTTTCCTTCTTCTCTTGCTCTTGCGCCAAAAATATCTTTTTTTTTTTCTAAATCAGAGGAACATTCTTTTTGCTATTTTATCACTACATAAGATTTCATATGAATCTCCATAAATAATTTAATCATATTTTTTACAAGTGAAATTCAGACAAAATATATATACTAATAAAAATATTAAATTATTGCTAATAAAAAATATATATAGGATTAGTTAGCTGGGCGTGAATATGTGATTAAAAATGTTTAAGAATAAAAATTGCTTGAAAAGATATTATTTTAACTCAAGTATTGTAGAGTTCACTTATCATGTATCAAGAGGAGTCATAAGTATTTGAAAGTTCATGAAGATTACGAAGGAAACTAATCCTACCTTCATCTTATATAGTATTTCTGTTTTAAGTCAATGTATATATATATTTTTAAAAATACTAATTATATACATTATTATAATAAAACACACACACACACCACACACACACCACACACGCGAAGAAGTAAGAAGAAGAAACTAAGAAATTTAATATAGTTTTGATGATTTAGTTCTTAATGAGTGCAAAGTTGTAATGTGTGTTTATGTATGTGTGTGTGGTTGTGTGTCTTACATGATTTATCTTTATTCTTGATGGTTTGATGGTGATGAAGCTCAAAGTTTAAGACTTAAAGGGTTAACAAAGTGGTAGCATGTTTTTTATAAGTCTAAAATTTAGTTTAAAGAAAAATAATTAGATAAAATATGGTTTTAAATTGATAGGAAGTGAATACTATATATTAAAGATTTAGAACAATTCAATCTTATTTTTAAGAACCATTTAATTGAATAAATTAGCTTTGTAATCGGTTAAAACTGCGTAGTTTCTGTTTTACCTAGTTACAATATTATGTAATTAGTTATTTTTGCTGTAACTAGTTACATAATTCTATAACCAGTTACATTTTTATAAAACTGTTTTGTTCTATGCAAAAATAACTAGTTACAAAACTATGTAACTAGTTATTCTAGCAAAGAGGAAATTGAATGCATACTGTTTTAATTAGTTACAAACGAAGTTAACTAGTTAAATTCATTCAAACTTCATTTTCTAGATTTCTAAAAACAAAATAACTGATTACAAGTCCAAATAACTAGTTATTTCAATGAGCCCTTTATAAAAAGTAAACCTTAGTGAGTCTTTATACACAATTTCAATTCTCTAAATTTGAGATATAGCTTTTCTAGAAAGAAAACATATTATTCTTCTTCATCACTACAAGTTTTATATCAAAATCAAAAGCTCATCATGGATCAACATTGGAGATAAAGAAAAGTCTCTTTTGGGTACAATTTGATTTGTTTTCATTTTTTTATCTATCACAAATCAAGGTGATATCTAACCTTTTCTTTTTGTTTAATTTTCGTTCTTGAGAATGATTTTCTCAAGTCTCTCTTTTGGCAGTATTCTACAATAAGAGATTCAACTTTTCTTGATAGTTTTTTCAAGAAACTTGATATTGTGGTTGTATTTGTTTGTAATTCTCTTGTTTGTGCATAATATTTTAAACAATTGAATTGCATAGTGATAATCCCAATCGGTTTGATTGGAAACTGAATGTAGATCACAGTGGTGGTAATTGAACTAGTATAAATTTTGTGTGTTCTTTTCTTTCCTTTACCCCTTCTCAAATACATTGTTTCTTGATTTCTTGCATATAAATTCATGAGGCTCTTTGCATAGTAAAATCAAGAAAATTGTTCAAATTCTACATCATTCATATAACCAAATCAAAATGATTCAAAGTTTTGTAAAAATCTAGTTCTTCATCTTTGAAATAGTTTTGGAGATTCTTGAAAATTTTTAAAGATCTAATTCACTCTTCCTTGGATCCAGCCCTTTTATTCAATAATATATATATATATATATATATATATATAACGTGATTAGTTTCATTTCTTCCTATAACTTACATGCATCCTCTAGAAGCAATAGGCTATAGCTTCTGCGTGTTTGATCCAAAGTGACGTGACTTTTGCATTATACGAGCGTATTGGACATGTGTTCAAATATGTATATTATAAGTTTGTTAATTTTTATAATAATATTTTAAAAATTATATTAATGATAATTTTTAATTGCTTGATAGTTTAAAATTTTTTATACTAATAATATATAGAAATTAAATTCAAATATTAATGCATGAAATTATTTTTAAAAATAATTACTATTTTCTTAATTTTTAAATATGATAAATATCTTGAGATAAATCAAAACACCTAAAACACCGTATAATGTGAAATGAGAATGAATATTTAAACAGAAAACATCATCTAAAAATAATCGGTGTTTGTGTTGCTGCAATTCAAGGAGGTGGACAAATTCACCCATTTTGAAGCCCGTGATCTCATTGCAGAACCAAGTACTTCAAATTTTGTTGGTCAATATGAGAAAAGCTAATTTTGATACTGCTGATGGTCCAACAACTGAAACTGGTATTGGTAATGCTCCAAATGCCGGTTAGAGACCAATCAACTCAATTGCTAATGTTGGGAATGGTGCTGGAAGATGGTCGTGTAGTGATTATAGATGGCTCTGCTGTGGTGCATTTTCATATTCAGGGTATATGCTACTGGAATCTATGTTTATAACTTCATGTGCAGTGGCTTTAATCCTTTTGTTTTGTATCTCTAGTCTCTACTATTTTTAATAAAAAAAATTATGGAACTGTTAAAGTGTTTAGACAAAAGACACACAAGTACATAACTTTATTGGATTTAACGATTGCTTTGTGTAAATATAGTACACTATTATTACCTTTAAGCTCAATTTAATTATTTAAATATAACTACTTTTATTTTTTGACTTTTGAAATATAATATTTCTTATTTTTCATCAGACACGCCAAAAAAGAAAGAAAGGGACGGATAAAAATGCATACAAAAAGGTTAAATGTATTTCTTTAATATAAAGGAGAAGGAGAGATCGATGTCAAAATAAAAACAATAATTTGAGAATTTAAAGCAATCAACTCATTCTCTTTCACTGTTGCTCTTCTTCTCAATCATACACACATTTGTGTTCCTATCTATCCTTTGAAATGCAGACAAAACAGGTTAAAACGTCTTAAGAATCTGTCCTCATCCCGCTGAATATGGTGCCTGTGATTAAAACTAATGTGGAAACTTTGTCATGGGGCTTATGTGTATTTAATAAAGCCATTTGGTAAGGAGTCAATTTTAGCATAAGGGCCTCTCTCATTGCGAAACTTAAATTGTCCAATATGTGATGGTGATCGATTTGGAATCAACTCTCATTTGTTGATTGAATCTGCACGCTCTTGGAGTCTTCGGAGTTTGGGAGATGGGAAAGACAGGGAATTAAAGAAGAAAGAGAGTATAGAAAGGAAAGAAAATTAGGTACAAACCATTTAGACATGGTAGATATACCTGCACTTGTGGATATTGGCCCACATCCGTCCTAACTTTGATGGGATTTTTTCACTTTGACTGAGGTTGGGGTCGGATTTTTCCCAAGTGTCAAAGTCAGAGACGGGAATGGAGATGTTGATATTCGCCCCGCTCCCGTCTCTGAACTCGGCCTGTTAATAGTGATATTACTAAATTAACCTTGTGTATATTTAAATGCGTGTGCGAGTGTTTGGTTCCCGTTTCTCTCTTTGGATTCCATTGATTCACGCTCTCACGCCTTAAACCTGAATCAAATTTTAGATCTCACCAACTATAGGGCATAAAAAATGTTGGATGATATGCAATAGATCTCACCAACTATAGGGCATCAAAAACTTCAAATCTCACCTTCAAGGAGATTCCTTCAATAGAGGTGTTATGCATTTATATCGGTTTTATTTGTTTTTGCTCAAAACTGTTGAAGTAGATATTATTGGATATGTGTTTATGTAATTGGTATTATCTGTTTTTACATCTCTTAGATCTCCCTTTGTTATTCGTTTTTGCAGTTAATGTGCAAGGAGAAGTGTTGATAGAAGTAGTTGAGGGGACAAGGCGGGGCAGGGAAACCCGACCCTCGCTGGGGATAAAAATAGACACTTAATTTTTACCCCTAGATGGGATTGGTAGGGTTAGGGATATTTTAGGAAGTCAGAGACGGGAATGGGAAAGTCAAAACCTGCCCCCGACCCGCCTTGTTGCCGAGCCTAAAACCATTAAACCTTCACTTCTATTTTTATGTACTAGTAGTAATATATAAAGGGAAGAAAATAGTTAGTTAAATTCAAATGATTAACTACAGTATGAATTTGTTAGTTTAGTCTTCCTTTTTTAAAATTATAATAATTAATTTACTATTTTCAAATTCATCAATTTCATTAACATAATTATTGCAATTTTTTTCATAACTGACGTGATTAAAATGATTAAGTTTCAATTTGGAGGACTCAAAATTATTTTAAGGGTGAATTATTGAGGGATTATGAAAAATCTTAATTCCCTTTCTCTCTTTATTGATGTCTCTCTCTCTCTCAAAAAAAAAGGTTAGTCATAAGGTTTTTTTTTTTTTTTCTTTCTTTCTTATTGTTCAATTCCTCGTCTAAGCATATCATTGAAGAACTTTCTTCTCCTGCGCTTATAATATATGCCATGATAAAAATATGAATTATGTTTATACCACTAAAAAGCATTAAAAGAGAATAACTAATATAATATTATACAATTAATAAATAGTTAGATTCGTTAATTATATTGATTATTTCTAACCACGAGTATAAAAAAAGTTTTGTTAAAAGACATCAAGTCAAAATACACTAGAATCTCCACACCTAAAAAGTTAATCTTTAATTGTTCATTAAAGAATATCCTTAATGCACAATTAAAAATAATTTATAACATAATAAGTAATTAGAAGTTTATTCGTCTTTTCAAAATTTACATTTACGTGTCATGTATTTAAAATATTGTCATTTTCAATGGTTAAATAAAACAATTTTGATTATGTTAACTATTTGAATATAAATGTTTTGATGTCTTATGTAACGTAGTATAGGACAGATAGGATAATGAATATCATTTTTAAAAACCAAGACGGAAAAGTAATATCTTAATATGAATGACATGAGCACCTCGTATTTTATCACGTTCGGTCTTTTTTTTTTTATATGGTAGCTGTTTTGAAAAGTTTTTTATTTTTTTAAATAATATTTGCCTTAAATTATTTATTATATTAGTTTTTTGCAAAAATATTTTTAAATGAAAATGCATTAATTTATTTAATAGAAAGAGTTAAGAAAATGAAATTTCAGTACTTTTAAAGATAATTTTAAAAAATTATAAAAATTATTGACAACTTTAGTATCTCTAATTAAATTAACTAATTTCTTTATTTAATATAAAGTGATCAAAAGAGTCAAAGACTAGAGAAAACAATATTCCTTCACATGAGAGAGATACTGAATGTACATCTTTGCTTGAGCAAATCCTCGTTCTGTGATTTAAAATTCACATTGTAAGCTATTTCTCCAAGCAAATCTGACATTTTGTCAGCTAACCGTTTTAAAAATTGATAATAATGCAGAACTTCAATAAAAATAAAACATTAAAAGAACCCCACTTGTGATTCTAACAATTGATAATGTTAACTAGTTAACAACCATACTCGAAGATCGAACTTATTATATCAACAATGGCTCGAATTAAAAACAAAAAACAAAAAAAAAACACTCAATGGTACAATGCTGCTTAACCATAGTAGAATTCTTTGGCAGGTTTGTTTTAAGGTAAAACAATAGTATCTCCGGTCATTTATATAAAAGACCGAAAATAGTATTCTTAGAATGATATTCTCATAAATTCTATAATTAGAAATAATAATTTTTAGTAAGTTCAAAGATATGTATACATATACAACTCAAAAAAAAAGTGTATACATATGAAGTATTAATATATATATATATAAAGATGAATAATATTTGTTTTAGGGATAACAATAGGGTGAGGTTAGATCTGATTATCTCCATCAAGTTCCCGCTAAGGGTGGAGTGGGTTTGGAAGTGAATTTAGAAGAGAAAAATATGAAAAATTAAAACCTAATCTCATTCCTACGGGAAAACTTGCAATAAACTTGTTCATCTTCTTTTACAAATTTAATTTACTTATATATAACTTTAAATAAATCATACATTAAATTATTAATTATATTTTAATTTAAATAACATATAAAATTAATAAATAACATTAATCATAAAAATAAAAATTTAAGAATTGAAATCTATTTTTTTATAAATTGTCTAATTTCAATTTTATTATTTAGTTATTATTATAATTTAATTTATTTAGTTGTTAATATATATATAAGATTAATTTGCTAATATACACTCATTTTTTAGAAGTAATATGTTAGCAAGTTACACCTTGAATATACGATATGGATTTTGAATTTTTGACTCACTCTTTATTGTTATTATTATTTTTTTGAGTAAATTGCATTAACTCTTGTTGAAGTATTTTGAGATTACGCAAAATACTTTATGCTTTTTTAACGTTTACAGCAATTTTTTTATAAGAGTAGATGTTGTAATGTTTTTGAAATAATTAAGGGGATCTGTATGATGTATGAGTGATGTTTGTGTAATTTTTTCAAACAATTAAGAATTGTTAGTGTAGGATTTGAAAAGAAAGGGATATTGAGAAAAATTTGATGAAATTTCAGAGAAATTAGTGTAATTTAATCTATTTTTTTTACATGTATTATCTATATCATTGAGAACGTAGATCAATACACGTTCGTTTCCATTTAACCAGGGTCTCAAATTTAAACCCTGATACTTGAATATTTGAAAGGAGAGTTTAGTTATTTACCTTTGTTAGGATTAATAGAAATTAAGAGCAGAGAAGTAAGTGAGAAAAAGTAGTTTTATATTGTTTGTTTAAGGAGAAAAGTAGAAAAAAGAGAAAATATTTGTGTGGAACCCACTACAAAAAATCTCTTCATTGTTGGAGCAAAAGAGAAAAATGAAAGATAGAAAATTGTGAGACCCACTTAAAATTACAATTTTAATTTTATTATTTTTTTTATCTCACAATATCTATATATATTAACGGTAAATATATATTTATAAGAAAAATTCTTTTTTTTTTTAACTTTTCTATCCAATCAAACAAGTAGAAAAAAAATTTAACTTTTTTTTTTACTTCTCTCATACTTTTTATAATCTAAACAATTTAAAAATCTACCTATTTTCTACTCATTTCCTCTTCTCTCCTATTTCTCTCTTTTTTACTTCTTTTTTTATCCAAATAAAACATTATAATATTTCTTACTTGATTTGAGTAAGATTATCTCTTTTAGAAGATTCTTGTGTTTGTACCAATATATCCAAAATTCGAACACAAAATTACTGAATAAGTTACAAAATTGTTATTTTTTATTTTGCACTATTATATTATATTTATATAAATAACAATAACAAAAATTAAAAAAATTCAAAATTTAATACGAAGCAGAAGGTAAAAGTAAAACCGTAAGAAGATAAGCGCTAGTTCCGTACTTCCGTTGCAGAGAGAGCGTGGAAAAAAACGCGACGAGGGAGTGTGGAAACATCAATATGCACTTGGATCTTCTGCTGCCATTCTACCTCTGCAGGAGAGATATTGACCATTGGATTTGTATCTAATGGTTATAAAAACTAGAAATATAAAAATAATATTTTCTTAATTAGTTATAAAAGATGTAAATTTTTACTGCAGGAAACTGCACCAGAGGATTTGAACTACATAAATAAAAGGTTTATCTTTTTCTCTCATTTTTCCTTTTTTCTTAATTTTTAATCCTCGCTCCAAAGTCCAAACAGAACATAGCGTCAGATCAGACTCAGACAGGCGAAGTTGATAAGAACAAATAACAACGGTACCGTTTCTTTTTTCTCTTCTCCTTCTTCTTCCCTCTCTCCACTCTCACTCCGTATCTCAATTCTCGTTCCGTCGTTTGTCCCTCGCGTGCATTGCATATTTGCATTGCATTGCTCATAAAACGACGCCGAAACCGCGCACCGTTTTGTTTTTCCTTCCCCTTCCGTCGTTTGCTTCCGCAAATAGCCTATCGCATGGGAAACGCTAACGGCAGAGAAGACGGATCCATTTCCGCCGCCGCCGATCCCGCCGCCGTCGAATCCGCCGTACGTGGAACTCACGCGCCGGACTCTCGGCCTCCGGTTCGCCCCTTCTCCTCCGATTCAATGGCCAATAGCCCGCCGCAGAGTCCTCGCCGCTCCAGATCGCCGATCCTCTTCGGTCCTCAGGTTCTCTCAACAACATCCTCCTACTCTCTTACTTCCTCTTTGATTTTTCTGCATTTCAGTGTCGTCACGCTTATTCGTTGCTGTTGAATTGAATTTGAATTTGATTAGCTAGGGTGGAATTTCGGTTTCGTTTGGTCAACTAGGTTATTCGTCGATTTTGCTTTTCCGTGTTCGGTTGGTGAGTTTCATGCTATTGCTAACTAATGTCTGGTGTATGAGAGACAGAGAGCGAGAGATTAAGAGACAGTGTAGGGTTACTTTTGTTGAAACCGTTGATTATTTACTGAGTTTATTTGCTCACCGTCGAAGTTGAAACGAAATCTGTTGTTGAACGGATCTGGTAATGATGTTGTTGATGGATTGGTTCTTTCGTGCATGGATATACGTTGTGCGTGTTTGGAAACACGTCTCCAGAGGATAAAATCACCTCAGTTTAGTTTTTGATGCAGAAGCTACAGTAGGGAGCGTTGGCCAAAATGCGAGTATATGGTGTCTTCGGCACAGTTCCAAAACATGCTAGTTATAGACGTAAAAATTCACGTCAAATTGTAGAATAACGTGGAAGCTACAACTCACAGCTTCTTGACTGACGCACAAATATACGTCCAACACGCGTGACCAAACTGTAAGCATGACAGTGATCAACAGGAATGTGGCTGGTTGTGATTGAGTGGCTATGGTTTGAATTTTGAAAACTTGTTGGGGAAGGGCATGGACGGTGGAATGATGTGGATCTTGGAGATTACTGCTACGAACTGTTTGTTCTTTTCAGAACTGTTACATACTTACATCTGTGTTTAGGATAGTTACCTCACCATTTTGTAGATTCTGTGCAATGGTGCAATCTCATTTTTGTCCAGTGAGAGTTGAAAACGTTTTGCTGGATTTATTCTTTTGCGAGTCTCAACTTCACAGTTCACACAACTGCTACACTGTGACTCCATCTAAGTTTAAGTTATCCCACATAATTCTTTTCTAGTTAAATTCGCATATTGTGGACGGTTGTGATTGGGCAGTTACACCATTTGGAAATACACATTTGTACTTCTAGTCTACTGGGCTCAACCTAGTTAATTTTGTCTGATTTGGAAATTGCATGTAATAAGTGTCCTCTGGATTGAGTGTGTGAAATTTTCTGTTTGGACGGAACTGAGTTATGTTTCACGGAATCAATTTTATAGGTGTAACGGTATGAATTTTGTTTTATGTCAAATTTTGTGACGCCTGTCCTCGGTTACTCACTTTCCTTGACATTTCTCAGTTTGGGAAACAGCACGTGAAGTATTGCAAATTTGCAATACGGATAAATGATACTGTCTGCCAACAATGATGCAATAATTTTGGATATTGTAATTAATGCACCAGGATGTAATTTAAAAATAAAATAAAAAATTACAAGACAAGGCAAGAAGATTATTTGCTGTTATATTCTAATAGCAGTTAAGGATGCACTTTCAAAAGTGCTACACAAGATTATAAGCATGGTATACAAATAATACAATAGACAATCAATATTTTTCCGTGCTCTTATTCCCTCCTACTCAATGTTATATAGGTTCCATGGATTTGGTAAATATTTGCCTACTGTCTCTTTTATGTCTATCAATGTTCTGAATGTCCTTGTTTTTGTCGTTGATTTGCGGAGAACCTGGAGAAAAAGTTCTATTCTGTAGTCATATTCTCTCTCTCTCTCTCATGTAGAGTTGATATATTTTCATGCCCAGCATAATTTAAAAGACAAGACTCAATACTTTGGTTTATTTTGTATGACTTACTGTCCATTCACTATTTGTGCATTCTGTGAATTTTGGATGCCATATTTTGAATGCTTAGATATAATTTTATGTTTTCTTTTCAAATGTTTCAAAAGAATCTGATTTGTTTGCTGAATTTTTGTTTAATAAAGTGGTCATCCTTTAGTTGTCCTCTAGTTCTTTTAAGGTGAATGAATGTGCATAATTTAATTTAACATGGATATCTGAGAATCTATTTTTTGAGATCATAAATTTGCCTGTCTTTGAGTAGAGATTTGGGAGAGAATATTATTGTGTGCCATTAAATAACATGGTTGCTAGATAATTTGTTTGATATTAATATTTAATAGAGTTTGATCCGAGAATGCATTGTGTGAAATCATCATATACTTGTTGATGGATCAATTTAAGTTGTGTGATTATAAGTTTCTTTTGTAAATTTTTGTGATTATACTATAAGGGATGCATGGTAGTGCACAAGTACCACAACTATGTGCCCTGCTGTTCTTGTTGACTTTGCTGTCTCTCATGGAAATGGCAAATAGATTCTGAAACATCTTTTATAATCCACAATAAAGATGAAGCTTTCGTTCTTTCTTTATATATATATATTTGTGTGCCTCACTGAAATTTCAATTTCTTTCTAGTTAGGAACTTTTTTTTTTTTTTTCTGGGTTAGGAAATAAGTATGTAAGTCTCACCAGTGGCAACTTGGCATTACTAAAAAATAAATATAGGATTTCTTTGTGTTTTTCAGGTTCCTCTAGCTCCATTACAAAGAGGTAATGGCCCTCCTTTTCTCAATCAAATGTGGCAGAATGAGTCTCATGGTATTGTTAATCAACCTCCTGAGCAAGGAATCCCCGTCATGATTACTTGGAACTATGGTGGTAACAATGTGGCTGTGGAGGGTTCTTGGGATAACTGGGCATCTAGGTGAGATTTAACAACTCCTTTGTCGATAACAATAGCTGGATTGTATTTGACATAAAAAGTTATCGTAACTGCAAATATTCTTCAATGAGATTAGTACCCGTAAATTTTATTTTACTTGCAGAAAGGCATTGCAGCGAGCTGGCAAGGATCACTCAATCCTTATGGTCCTTCCATCAGGTGTATATCATTACAGATTCATTGTTGATGGTGAAGAGAGATATGTTCCAGATCTTCCTAATGTAGCTGATGAGATGGGGCATGTCTGCAATCTTCTTGATGTTAACGTATGCATCTTCCTATTTGTTTCTCTCCCTTTATGAAAACATCATCATTTTGTCAACATCTTTTCATCATGAAATTCGTCCTCCTATATACTTAATTGTGTCTGCATTGAAGTTTTTTTTCTTCTTTGTGATAAGACGATTGCTTCAATTGGGTTTTAAGATGAACTTGACATGCAACAGATGCCAAAGTTCTTTTCTTACTCCCCTCCCCCTCTTCTAGGTCTTTGTTTTATGTAGTTTGTGTGGCAAGGAGGGAGAGGGCAGGTAGCTAGGTGGGTGGTGCAAGGAAAGAGTGATGCATCCTACCTTATTTTGTCATGTTTGCATGCCATATGTGGAGATAAAGGATGAACATAGATAAACAGGGCACAGGGGAAACACCTGTTTCTGCACTCTACTATTGGTTTATGGAAACAACTTAGTGCGTGTTTGTTTTACACTCATCCCACTTTCCAATGCACGTTCAATGCCAATCCTCCTCTCACAGTGGATTGGTGTTCAACGTAACCCAAACGGTGTTTCAAACACACCCTTAAAAGTTTTGGAAAGCCAGTTTTCATGGGTTTTTATGCTTTTAGGGTTGGGCATTAATGTGATGAAATAGGCAATACTTAATAGTAAGATGAAATTCGAGTAAGAAAAACTTGCAAGTTCTTTCACGATTTTGCTTTCCGTGACTTTGAGGTCGACGATCAATATGAAAGGAAAATCCAACTGATTATAAAGATAGTTAATATTTCCTTATCCCATTTAGCCCAGCATTGACTGCTCTTGATTGGTTATTTATGAGGAAGTATCATCCCCATTTAGTGAAATTGATTTGTCTTCCATTTAATGATTTGAATGTTGTTGTTTTCTGCAGGATCATGTGCCAGAAAACCCTGAAGGTGTGTCTGAGTTCGAGGCACCACCCTCCCCTGAATCCAGTTATGGTCAAGCATTTCCAGGTGAGGAAGACTTTGCAAAAGAGCCAATGGCTGTTCCTTCGCAGCTGCATCTTACTGTCCTAGGTATGGAGAACTCTGACACAGGTTCCTCTTCAAAGCCCCAACATGTTGTGCTAAATCATGTCTTCATAGAGAAAAATTTGGCCTCGAAGTCTGTTGTTGCCCTGGGACTGACTCACAGGTTCCAGTCCAAATATGTGACAGTTGTCCTTTACAAACCACTCAAGAGGTAAATGTGTGACGCTTGTCAATTATATAAACCTTTTGTTTTTTTGGTAGCCTCAGTCTGTAAAGATGAAAAGTTTAAATAATACTCCCCAACAGGTGGTATATGAAGGTCTTGTGTCTATAGATATGCTTGAGACTTCCGTTTCGAATTGATGAATTAAACTTTTTGTTTCTTTTCCTTCTAGAATTATTGAAATATCAATAGGGTGCCTTAAATATGATGTTGGTAGAGCTACTGAAAGTGGTAAGGGGGTGTTTTTTGGGTTATAATATCAAATTATTGTACACAAGCAAGAGAAGTAGCTGAAATTTTGGTTTAGTTTAGTGCATGTAATTTGTAGAAACTCCGGTGCATAAGTCGTGAAACTTTCCTCGTTAAACGTGAGCTGGGATTGGTTCTGCATAGCTTGTATGGTTAAGATTTTACACCCTGCAAGTTTGTTTGTTTTTTTTAAGGCTTCTTAAGAGCGTCTTCCTCTGACTTTTCGTTTGCATTGGTAGTTTTCACAAACAGGGAAAAATTCTTACGTCCTACCATTCATTTTTTTCTTTCCCTTTTGTGTTTGGTATTAGCTTAAAAATTAATGTTATGTTTGGATGGAAAGAAGAAATAGAAAAAATACAAATAATAATGTATTTTCTTTTGTTGGTTGAAGAAAAAGTGGGAAAGATAAGAGAAAAATTGACTTTTAAAAACAAAAATTTGGCCAGCTTATTTTCTTTTCCTGAAAACTGTTTTTTATGCTTAAAAATAAAAAAAAATATTGATAGGAATAGTTTTTGAAATATGTTTTTAAAATTAGTTTTTAAAACTCAAACTCAACATTTATAAGTTTTGGTTTTCTATTATTTTCTTGGTATTTTTATATTTTTACTCACTTTTTAAAGTATTTGAAACCAAAATAAGTAATTGAAAATTGTTTTTTAAGTAATTTTAAAAAAATAAAAAAATTAAAGTATAATGAAGCACATCTTTATTTATTTCTTCTTCAATTCAAATTAAAAAAAAATTCTTTTTCTCTTTTTTCATTTCACTCTACTAAACATAGGGGAAGGGATCAAAATATTGGTGAGTAAAATGTCAAGATGTTAATATTGTGGGGGCAAATTTTTCATATTATTTGTGTTTGGGTTATTTCGTTTTGGTTTCTAATTGGGCTTCGGCATGAATCTCTCATACTGTCAGCTAGTTACAAAGATGAGCCATGGAACTTGAAACAGATCCTATTACTGGGGCATCGAAAGCCACTGCCAACAAAGGTCGAGAGATCTTGAATGGAGCCATGGCGCATTAGAAATTGACTACGAGGATAAAGGACAAAGAGTTGTACTTTTTTTGGGGGGGGGGGGGGGGGGGGGGGGGGGCGTACGGATTAGAGAAATTTTTATTCAAATTATAATAAATGGATCAAAAATTATTTATTATTTATTTATGATTTATTAAAAAATTTAACTCATTCATGACCTCTTTAATAAAAATAAGTATTTTCATTTGTGTATTGCACAGAATTAATATTTATTTTATATAAATTAAATTTATAATAAATAAGTATTTCTGAATATATAAATTATATTATAATTAAAATTTGTAATAAATAAATATTTTTAAACATATAGATTATATTTTAAATTTATAATAAACAATTATTGTAATATAATGTTAATTTAAATTATTGATAATTTTTTTTAAAGAATTATAATTTAATTTAGAACTAAAAATATTAAAAATAATATATTAAAAGAGATAAGAGGTTAAAAATGTCTAAAACGCTTTCATTGAAAAACAACAGCTAAAAACACTCTTGTTGAAGAATAACAGCTAAAACGCTTTCGTTTAAAATAGTTATTCTCATTTAATATATAGGGTGGATTATTCAATCCATCCATTGATAATTTCTTTATAAATGAATATTTAATCCATCTACAAAATAAGATAATTTTTTCACTTGCATGTGACCTATTATTTCTCCGTCACACGATTTTATTTCATAATAAAAATTAAAAATATTGAAAGTATAACAGATATAACAGAAAAGTGTTTGTGTTTTATTTACGGTTATTGTAATTATCGATAGTCTTTAATTTTCATTATTTTCTCGATTTATTTTTAACTAGTATTTTAGCATGTATATTACACAAAATAATGTTTATTTTATATAAATAAACTTTATAATAAATAAACACTTCTAAATATATAAATTATATTATAATTAAAATTTGTAATAAATAAATATTTTAGAACATATAAATTATATTTTAGATTTATGATAAATACTTTATATTGTGATACAATATTATTTTTAATTATTGATAACCTTTTTTAAAAAAAATATTGAAATTTAAGTTAAAACTAAAGATATTGAAAATAATAGATTGAAAGAGATAAGAGATTAAGAAAAATATTTAAAACGCTCTTGTTAAAAAATAATAGTTAAAAATGCTCTTGAAAGGATCGTATGTGTGTTAAGAGCATATGTGAATTTTGAAGATAATATATATATATATATATATATATATATATATATATTTGAAATTGGTTTCTGATATTTAGTTATATCTTGTTAAATCGTTCAGTTGATATTAAAAGCATAAAAGGATATATCAAACACATATTAGGAGCGCATTTGAATTTTGAAGATACAATATATATATTTGAAATTGGTTTCTAATATTCAGTTATAGTTGTTAAACCGTTAAATTGATGTCAAAATAATAAGAGGATATACCAAATGCATGTTAGAAGAGTAAAGTTCACCTCTTCATGAAATGAGATTATTCAAATGAAAGTGAATGTAAAGGAAAGTGAAGGCATGAGCAAGTAGATAGTTTTATACGTTTATATATAAAGAGAGATTTATCAACGTTGTTAGGGGTGTGCAAAAAATCCAAATTGAACCAAATCATTCCAAGATCGAACCAAACTAAATCCAAAACCTTGAACTGTTCTTAAAAAAAAATCGAATCGAACCGCTCTATACATGAGTGTGAAATGGATAACCAACCTAATCGATTTCAATAATAATAATAAAAAGAACCATTTTTGAAATAATCCGAATCAAACTATTTATAAAAAAGCAATTTGGTAGACTGAATAATTTTTCATAAAGCAGGTTCAGGTTCAGATCAGATCAATTTTTTGAGATATCCATTTTATGTAGAGCCCTGGTTGATAATGTTGAAATTGTTTTTCTTTTTATTTTGGGGGGAGGGGAATAAGAAAAGAAAAGGCATAAACTGTATTAGGTTGATAATTTTGATCATGTCATGATTGATCATTGGTGTTTAGGTTCAAATTTAAATGAGTTTAGTTTAGTTCACTTTAAAGAAATAATTATTTGTCTTTATCGATTTTTAATATAATTTTAAAAAAATAATTCTTTTTTAAAATTTAAACTATTTTAAATAAGTACTAAATTAAGAGTTTAATAGACATGGTAAAAGTTTTGACACGGTCAACCAATCGAAAATTATTCTTAGTATGACTTTGAAAGTAGTTATTATAAAAATTAATAAACTTACCATACATGATAGTTTATGATTGGGTGATAGTATAAAAAAAACATTTATACTATCAATATATATTATTTATTTTAAATTTAATATATATAAGAAACTATTCTATTTTTTAATAAATTTAAAAGAAATTCAAATATGAAAAAAAGGTTATATTAGATTGATTTTGATTCATAAAGTGTTATTATATGATCCATTAGATTTGAAAAAAAATAATTATTATCTATCCATTCAATTATATGAACCATCTAATTTGATCTAAGTATTTTTTTTTAAACAATTGAATGAATTGAATTAAATTTTATATGAATGGAATGGATGAATTATTGACAAAAGAATTTCTTCACCACCCCTAAGAGAGAGAGAGAGAGAGGTTTTGCAAAGACAATAGCATCAAAGAGGAGGGAGCTTTGAAATGGAGGGAATTGAATTATCTATCATGATAAAATGGGTAGGTAGAAGAGACCAAAAGGTAGGAGGGAGAAGCAGAAAGTAAGGGATGAAAATTTATATAAGTGCAAATGAGGAGAAATTATTAAGTGGTCAAATATTATCATGGTCTTAACTAATCTTCATATAACACATAGTCAAGTGTTATTGATTATTTCTTGTAAATTGAAAAACTTAAATACATATTACATAAAGATTGGCTACGACCATGGAGAGTGGAGATCCTCTAAAGTAAAATGGTGTAGTATTTGGTAAAGTAGCAAGATCATTGGCTTATACAACACTTAAATTATAAAACCTACAACACTTGATTTATTCTTTTTATACACCTATATTATTTCTATTTCATTGAAGTAAAACAACTCTAAATTCATCTCAATTCTTATATTATAAATTTAAATTTTATTTTAAGAATGAAATATATTATTTATATTTTCTCTTTCTTGTGACTATATATAGTAATATTATTCTTATTTTATAAACTTTTATATCAAATAAATATTTTCTATAATTAGTTATGTAATTATAAAAGATATTTATTTTTTAATTATTTTAATTAATATTTAAATTTATTCAATTACATTAATTATAATAAAATATTTATAAATCATTATTAGAATATACACTATATTCATGTTATTATTCCCCTTCCATTTTAAGTGTCAAACAGTTAACTTAAATAAAAAACATATTTTCATTTTTCAATTTAAAAATTTGAGAAAATTATTATTATTTTGTTAATTACATCTTTATTTTTATTAATTGTTTACTATTTTATAATTTATTATAAATTTAATTAACGAGAGATAACCAGAGAATAATAAACAAAAAAGAAATTAACCAGTAATAGAGATAAATAGTTTAATAAAAAAATAGATAATAACTTTAATGAAAAATGAAAATATTAATTTAATTTCTTAATTATATTACTATAACCTTAACTAACACTTAAAAAATGGATATAGTATTTACGATTAAGCAAAAGTCTATTGCCAAATTCTACCCACTTTTTTAGTTTAATTTTTTTTATCTAAATAATTCTTTTAGTTAACTATGAGTTATATTATTTATATTAAAAATTTTATAATAATTTATACTACACTATTTTTTCTCTTTATATTTTATTATTCTGATAATGATTTATAAATATTTTATTATAGTTAACATTAATTGAATAAATTTAAATATTAATTAAAATAAATACATAAATTGCTATAAAAGTTCATAAAATACATGTTATAAAATAAGAATAATATGACTATATATAGTCACAAGAAAGAGAAAATATAAATAATTTATTTTATTATTTAAATAAAAATAAAATTTTATAATATAATAATTGAGATGAATTTAGAGTTGTTTTACATAAATGAAATAGAAACAATATAGAAGTATAAAAAAAATAGATCAAGTGTGGTAGGTTCTATAATTTAAGTGTTGTATAGACCAATAATTTTGCTACTTTACCAAATACTGTATCATTTTACTCTAGAGGATCTCTACTCGGACCAAGGACCATGGACCCTTGGTAATTTAGGACTATCTAATAATTTTTCATTGACAAGGGTCTGGGATAACATTTATGCTCAAAAGAAGGAAATATTACTTTCATAAAAGAATAAATAATATATGTATTAATAATGTAATTTTTTAAAACTATTATTCAATCATAAACTATGTATGACCACCAAAGGCGTAGATTAATTGGTGTGGGATTGTTCTAGCTTAACTAGTGGTTTTGAGTTTAAGCTTAGGGTATGCAATTGCGTTAAATAGTTGAACGGAGAGCTTTGTCACTCATAATGATCCTACTTGTCTCGAATAGTATTGCCTTCAGTAAAATATACTTGTGGTCTCTATAAAAAAAAATCAAGTATGATAAATTTATGTATTTTTATAATAACTATCTTAAAATTATACCAAATATAGTGTGAGTATATATCTATTAAACTCTTCATAAAATTCCCCATTTTTTTTATTTGGAAACCTAACATACAATTTTTCTTAAAATCTTACTCCCCTAAATATCTGCCCTTTTTTACTCTTAGTAGATACAATGTTAGGAATAACAACTGCCATATTCTTTAGAGAATTGTTTTAGAAGGTTGTGTTAGAATATTTAATAATGGAATAAAATTATCATGATAGGCATTCACGCTTTCATTAGCGGAAATAAAGAGATTTTTTATTTTTAACATTACCTTTTAGAGTTTACTTCAGTATTCCCTAAAAAAGTGTGTATTATCTTTTTAAAATTATACTTAGTAATAAAAATCTGTATTTTTATAAATTTATTATTTTTATTACTTAGTTTATAATTTTCATAGAGTAAATTAGCTTCACTCATTTGAGATGTTTAATTTATATTCTCTTCTCCTCTTGTTTTAAAATATACTATCATTTTATGAGAGATGAATATGATTTATACTTTAATAATTTTTAAGTATAAATGAACCTTATAATAATAATAATAATAAAATTATGAATGTGCCTCTCAATAATATTTCAGCTTCTAACTTTCATTGTCACCTTTAACTAATTTTGAACATCTTATTATTACTTCTAGTATTTTAAAAGCTAGAACGGGGTTTTAAATATATTTGTTATGAGCTATAATATTTCATCTAAAACCTTTATTTCATCTTTCTAGTTATAAAATTAGTAGTAAATATTCAAAATTAACTAATCATAATAAAAGAAAAAATATTTAAAAAATTTATTATATTAAAATAAATTTAAACATAATATATATTTATCTTTCAAGAGAGGTAAATCCTTTTTTTAAAAGGAATAGTGAAGTGTATTTTTATTTTCTTATTCAATTTTAATTAAACCCTCCTCCCAGACCTTTCCACCCCCCACAAGGAAAAAAAAGAAAAAAGGGACTCTCAATTGGTGGGCTTTGTTCATGTAAAACAAAAACTCAATCAAGAGTTTGGGTAGTTTCCCCTTTATTCTTTGTACTCTCCTCTTACCTGTATTCCAAATATATTTGCCGTAATAGGTTGGTAGTGTTAAACCACCTTTGAATTCATTTTTTTTCTTTTAAATCTAAAAACTAGGGGTCAACATTCACATAGTCCTCCAAAAAAAAAAAAAACAAACATTGAAAGCCAAAGCTGATTGATCAATAGACTATTCTTTGCTTCCACTGATCAAGGCTGAGAGTAACATTGTAATAACTCTAACACATTTTTTAACATCTTTATTATTAATTGAAATTTATTAGAAATCACAATTTTGTGAGTCTCACCTTTTATTTAATGAGTCTTACCTATGATTTTGTAGTTTTTAACAAATTTTAATCAATAATAAAGAGTTAATAACATTTAATTATGTATCATGTGGAGATTGGTCGTAACCATGACAATTTAAGACTGTGTAATAATTTCTCCAAAACGTGAAAAATCAAAAGTTAATATATATTGCTTCTCCTTAATCGTGGGTATCAAATATGAATACATACTGACGCAACATCCTATCGTTGGTATCAATATTGCTACCAAACGCATAATAAGGCATCAGCAACACCTCCTGGACTGAAAAAAAGTTTGTACAATTTTCTGATTCTTCATTAGAAAAATTGTATATACGTTGTTAAATTTATAATATATGAATAATTTGCACAGCACCCCAAGAGAATATTGATAGGGTTTCTCCCCTGATTGAGAATTTGAGATGCTATCCACCTTTCCCATTAGTTCCTTACGTGCAACAAAATCATTGAGATTCTATCCACCTTATTCGTTTTTCCCCCTTCCCTTTGGATTTTTATCATTTCATGTTCTTTTTTTTTTGGTGATTCATTTCCTTTTAACTTGGTTCCACTGAACGCTTTACTCTGTCCACTTGCCTTTTTCTTTTTCCTTTTTTTAAATTCATGATGGCAGCTTTGTTCTATTTGAAATTTGAAGTATCAAGCTATTGCAAGCATAAGGGGGAGCAAGTAGAGGCTTTGGCTGCTCTTTCCCTTTCACTCATTGAGAATTATATATATTATGTTTTGAAATTAATTCTTTATATTTTAATTATTATAATTGAGATATCATTTTTAATTATGAAGATAGTAAAAAATAGGCTTAAAAAAATTTTACAACTTAAATAACATTATGATATATTTAATTATTATAATTTAATGTTTATTTAATATTTATTATTATTATTATTATTTTGCCTCCACTTAATAGGTTTCTAAATCCTTCCTTGTCTAAAGAGACCGTAGTCGACATAATATTTGACATAACACCAAAGCCAACATACTTGCTTGTCCTCTCTCCATGTCTAGTTGTGATAAAAGTTTTACCATGCTAATAGTAAAGCATCGTGCGTGATATGCAAAATCTAAAAGGGCGCGAAAATGAAGATGCCACAATATGGTTTGGCCGTACCGTAAGGTACATCATGCTACTATTTATGACACGACGACTGTGCCAATATATATAGTAGTACAATACCATGTACTGAAAGATTATTTTTTTTGGTTTAATTATTTTTTTAGTCTTTATAATTGTGTAAACTTTATTTTTTAGTTTTTATAATTAAAAATAATTTTTTTTAGTTTCTATATATACACTTTTAATATTGGTTTAATCTCTACAATTTTAAACAATTACAAATTAAATAAAAAAAATTAAAAAATGTCAATTTGTAACGATTTTTCACTGTCAGTTTTTATTTTGTGACGATTTTCTTTTACAGAGTTAAGACACACTGGACGGCAAGAACTAAACTAGTATCGAAAGTGTATGTATAGAAACTAAAATAAATTATTTTTAACTATAAGAATCAAAAGGTAAAGTTCAAATAACTATATGAACTAAAAATGTCTAAACCTTTTCTTTTTTAAGGATGAAGGGATGTCATCAAAGTTTACCGAATCACGACGAATTGGAAGTTTGGAACAAATTTAACAAAGAGCCATTTCCTTAGGGGAAATTCTATGGTCCTCTCGTTACTTGTAGTGGAGGAATCCTCCAAACTTTTTAAACCATTGATTTTGGTGGTGATTGGTGAAATTATGATGGATTATGGTAAGTTAAGTAAAACTTGATTTGACTTAAATTTAAGATGTTTAATTATTAAAATAAAAGCACTCTGGATTAGAAAAAATCATAGTGAAATTAAAGTAAGAAAGAGTTACTTCTATTTTATTTAAAATCAATTTTGAATATGTTTTATCTAATTTACTCTCACACTTATACTCTCATGCATAAACCTATTCAATTGGTGATGCCTAATTTGAGTACATATATTTTATTAATTTTTTAAGGCTTAAATATGTTTTCAGTCCTATAATATACCTATTTTATGCTTTTAGTCTTTATAATTTTCTTTTATAGTTTTAGTCCCTATAAATTTTATTTTATCTTTTTACTCCCTGTCACTATTTACTAATGACTTGTCAATCATCTATTAGAGAATAGGCCTAATGTTTCTTAAATAATAAAGATTAAAATGAATATCTTCTAATATAAGGAGGACTAATATTAAAAGTTTATAATTTTATAAAGACTAAAAAAATACTGTAAAAAACTAAAATCATAAAACAATTTTATAAGAACCAAAACTATAAAAAAAATTTATAAGGACAAAAAAATAAAACAAATATATTATAAGGACTAAGAAAATATTTAAGTCTTTTTTTAATTTGTTAATATATATCTATATATCAAAATAGCTAGTTATAATAGAAAAAAGTATATATAGACATTAAAATTCATGTTGGTAGTTACACACTCAAAATCAATTTTGAGTTAAAATATCCAAACAACATTTTTTAAATAAAAAAATCACTTTTTTAATATATGTTATCTAAACAAAAATTACATTACTTCAAAATTAATTTTTAACCATAATTTTATAAAATTACATTGATCTAAAATCAATTGTATAAGTGACATGAAAAATGGATGGCTATAATAAATTTTGGCAACCAAATACTATATATATGTCAAGACAAAAGTGAAGAGTAATGATTTTCTTAATACTCAAATAGTACTCCTATTGGTACACAGACATTTTTTTTTTATCTTTCTTTTGTTATATCATCACATCACATCGCATCAAAAATTATATCTATCACTTATCTCTCTTCTCTTTCTCTCTCTCTGTGTTTACACCCAAGAGATGTGAATCAATCTTTCTCTTAGTGAAAAAGAGGAAGAAGGTGGTGCCTCCACCATGATGGTTTGTCTTCAAACCCTGGCATTGTGCGTCTTCAACAGCAGCACTTGTTCCCGCGACAGTAAGGGTACATCACTGTTGTTAACAATTGGCGCAGTGATTTTGACTTTGCTTGTGCTTTCACAATGAATTTGGATTTGGATTTGGATTTGGATTTTCTTCTGCTAACACAATGCCTCATTCTGAAAGAAATTAATCTTGTGGCATCAGTAAGGGAAAATCTTTCGTGCTCAGGCTGGACTGCGCGGCATTAATGTGTCCCACGAAGAACCATTTAATATAACAATAAATGATATAATAAGTCATGATCTTGCAACACATTCTTTTAAACACATTTTTTTTTATTGACTAAGAATTATTAAAAACTATAAAATTTTGTAAATCTCATTTTTTTATTTAATAAGTTTTACCATTGTTTTGTAATTTCAAATAAATTTTAACCAATAATAAAAAATATGTTTGAAAGAATGTGTTTAAAGTTTGTTAATAACACCTCTCATGTAGTGTAACATAACTGCTATGGATACATTGTTGGGTGAGCTTGGATTTTCTTAAAATATACATTACGCAAGACACTCTGCCTTTTTGTTATTTCTTTGGGTTCCAAATGACGTTAGAGTTTCCCTAGAGACTTTAGAAGAATCTTAGACCTAGCAGGGCACGTTCATGCAACGTGTACTGGTTTGATGTTTGCATTTCATGTACATTATTATCCTACTTATCGAAATCCAAATCATAAACAAGTTGGCATAGACTGTGCATATTCCTTTAATTATTAGTAAAATCACATTTTTTTGCTAAAGGCGTTGACAAAATAAACACAATACTCTTGATCTAGATCGTTGCAATGTTGTTATTAACTTCAGCTAAGGAGAAAGAAAAAGGGCGAAACAACAATCAAGATGATGTGTTTCACATGAGAAATAATAATAATAAAAAAAATTCTTTCTTCACTAGCTTCCCATCATCATTGGAGTGAAGCCGAGAAATGCAAAATGATCACATAAACAATCATATAGCATAAAGATGGTATTAACAGTATTAGTCACCCACATGTAAAAGCACAAATTGCAACCAATTTTTCCAGGTTCATAGTAGTAACCCAAAAAAGATGAAAAATGAAGTACAAATGCATGGTGAGACACAGCTAATCCAAGCTACTAAAACAAGGGACAGAGCACACAAGTAGCAGAAACACTAATGAGCAATACCAATAAATAAAGCAAACAAACCCGACCAACGAAAAACTAATGACCCCAAATGAAGATGATGCCCTAATGAAAGTAGAATTCTCATCAAAACTTATCTGCCCTGTCCTTTTTTCTGTTCATGTGCTTTTCAAATTTTTGGTTATGGTTTTGATTGGTCCTCACTTGGCCATCATGACTTTGACAAACTCCTCATAGTTGATCTGCCCATCACCATCAACGTCAGCCTCGCGAATCATCTCATCAACTTCCTCGTCGGTCAGCTTCTCACCGAGATTGGTCATCACGTGGCGCAGCTCCGCGGCAGAGATGAAACCATTCTGATCCTTGTCAAACACGCGGAAAGCCTCCTTGAGCTCCTCCTCCGAATCAGTATCCTTCATCTTGCGCGCCATGAGATTCAGGAATTCTGGGAAATCAATGGTTCCATTCCCATCAGCATCAACCTCATTTATCATGTCCTGCAGCTCAGCCTCAGTTGGGTTCTGCCCAAGTGACCGCATCACGGTCCCAAGTTCCTTGGTAGTAATACAACCTATAGCATTCCAGGAAAAAAAAAAGTTAAACACAAACCAGACATAAATCCCCACAAGGAACTGCATCACCCAATTTAAGAATCAATAATTAAGATGAACACACACTTAGATCTAAAATTTTGTTTTTCTGCTCAAATCATATTCCCCAGTTTTTTTCAAAAGTTAAAAAAAAACACATCAACACTCGGGGCAGGAATGGTAAACATAAAATTCCAGGTTAATTGTATCCTTTTGTACAATTTCATAAATCTATAAATCTATTACAAGCAAATAAAATTCACAAATCCAGTACTACAGAAAAAAAATAAAATCCTTTCCAATAATTATAACCGGAGACAACTCAGCAATGCTAATCAAGAAGAGTATTAACAGATATACGAACCATGCAATTGTTATTTCAGTCTCAGATATATCTTCCCAAATAAACAAAAGGGGACCAAAATGCAGCTAAAAATCGCAAAGGGGTCAATCCTATATGAGTAACATCCATTTTCTCTTCCATCTGGTTTTCACCCTATTTTTTTTCTTTCTATTTCTGTGTTTGTTTCTCGTTACATTACTTATCACATCTATCATTTCTCTGTCTATCTAATTTTTTTCTTCCTATCTCTCTTCTTTCGCACCAAATCCACCTCAAAACGGGATGTACCCTTCTATTTTTCCACCTATATTGAGTTATTAACAAATCCAAACACGTAGCACCAAATGCCACATCCACACAAGCAATTCCGATCGAGAAATCAAACACCCAGAAATCAAATCTCAAGTCACAGTTGAAAACATTCATGCCAACTACCCCCACAATCATAGAACACGAAATAGGATCACATCACATGCAACATTAGCGAAGGGCAAAACGGGAAAAAAAAAGGGACAAATTTCAGCGAGAATGCAAACCCAATTCATTCACACACACCCAAAAACACCAACGACCGAAAAGTCAATGGACAAGGAAACCCAAATAGGAAAAGATTAAAATTTGAGCAAAATAACCAAAAGGGTAAGAAAACTGAAATCGGAATGAGATCTAATCTAAAAAAGGGATCTGAGAAAAGAGACCATCGCCGTCCTTGTCGAAGAGGCTGAAGGCCTCCTTGAACTCGGAGATCTGTTCGTCGGTGAGCTGATCGGCCATTGGATTCAAAAGAAGAGGAAGTTAATGGATGGATCTCTCTTTCTATTCTATTCTGCTCTGTTCTGTGATGTGATGTGGAAAAACATTGAAGGAGGATCGTGCTATTTATAGACTCTTACAACCAGGTCTAGGGCTTGTCTTTTTTCTCTCCTTCTTTTCTTTTTATGGTACTACTTAATTCCTTAATTCAAACATAATCTGCTTGTCATTACGCTCAATTAAATGAAACCCATGTGTAATTATTGTATTATTCTCTAACAATAGAACAACAGTGGCAAGGTGTAGGCAAATTACAACCGGACCAAATAAGATATTTTCTTTCCGTTCTTTTTTACTCGTTAGTTATTTAATTTTTTATTTATTTATCTTTCATTTTTAAAGTTTAAGATAATATTAATTTTTTTTTATTAATTATACTCTTACTTCTCACTTAATTTTCAATTAATTTATATATTTACAACTAATATGTATTTATTGTAAAGTAAAAATAAAAAAAAATATAATAGAAAACTTTAAAACTATTTTATAAAAAATGAGAAAATTTATTGCATTTTTTAGCTTGTATATAAAAACTTTAAACGACAATTAAAAAAAAACAAAGATAATATTTATGTTTTGGTTTTATGTTTGATGTTATTTGGAAAGGAAATAAGACAAACAAAATATTAAGAAAGTAAAAAACTAAAGCTTTTTTTTTTGAAGAATAATACGTTTTAGTTTTGATAAGAGAGAAATTGTAAAAAAAAAGTTAAACATATAATTTAGTTTCTATATATGTTGCAGATTATTAATTTGGTCTTTATACAAAAAAACTCATTAAATTGGTCCCTATATGTGTTAACATTACCGATTTGATTCCTGTCGTTATGACGCCGTTTACAGATTCTTAATTTGGTCTTTATAGATGTAGTATATTCTTAATTTGATCTCTACACGTGTAGTGCATTCTTAATTTGGTGCATATAAGAATTAAGAAACGTTACATATATAGGAACCAAATTAAGAATGCGCTATATCTATAGGATTAAATTAAGAATCTATAAACGGTATTATAACGGTAGAAACTAAATTAAAATGTGCTATACATATAGGGATCGATTTAATAAGTTTCTATGTAAAGGAACCAAATTAAAAATCTGTGACAAGTACAGGGACTAAACTATTAGTGTAACAAAAAAAAAAAAAGGGAAATAGAATGTTTTATTCTACTCTATTTATGTGAACTAAATTATTTGTTCAAACAATGACTCTTAAATGCCCGTGATTTAATGGAAAAAAAGGATTGTATATTTATTGTGGTATTATATGCAACATTATCTGATTGATTCTTTATTGAAATAGATTTAGCCAACGCGTTTTAAGTTTTTACATTGTTATTCATGTTGACTTTTTGTAATAATTATTTTTAAAATTATATTTAGGGTGATACATAAGTTGACAATGTGAAAATATTTATACTAATAATATATTAAAATTATTTGCTTTTAAAAATTTAGACTTAATAAATGATATTTTTATTATTTGAATGGGTATAGATAGCGGAGTTTTATAATTCACTAGGATTAACATAGTAATGAGTAAGAGTCTAATCAAGTTGCGATTGACTCACGAGTCCAACCAATCCGATCCAATTCAACTACATTTCAGTGGGTTGAACTAATTAAATATTTTATTTTTTATTTTTCAGATTTCTTTTACTTTTCAATTTTTTGAATATTCAAAATTATATTAATATTTTAATTATTCAACTTGATTACCCAACTGAACCAACCTAATAAGGTCAGGTTGGGTTGGGTCGCTAAAAAAAAAAACTCAAACCCAACCCAACCCAACCTAACTATGTTTAATTGGGTTAGGTTTTAAATAAGATTGAATCTGACCCAATCTGGGCCACCCCTAATAGTGAGGGGTTAAGATAGTTTACACAAGGTTTCAAGTTCAAACTTTGTTGTGACCACTGTACACTAAAATAGAGTTTTATAATTTTTTTCACACCAACATTCTCAATAATCATATACCATCACAAGTATTAGAACATAGAATTGATAGTTTGATTGAGGTTTTCTACCACTTTGTGCAATATTATTACATCATTATAAATTTAAAAAGGGTAATTTTTGGGTTGGTTTTTTTTATTTTTTTTCATTTTGGGACAATGCAATGACACAATATTAAATAGTAGTTAACTTTAATTAAGATGTAATGATAATAAAATTTTTTATATTGTCATTTAATTATAAATTATTATATAATTAAAAATGTTTTTTAATTTTACAATAATTATTATAAAATTATATTTAAAGTAATTTTTAATTGATCGATAATATAAAAATCTTTATACAGATCATTTATCAAATGAACTCGTAGTAGTTTAAATTGGACATAAAAAATATGCCCAAAATTAAAAGCAATACTTTTTATTTTTCAATAAATTATTTCCTTAATCTCTATCATTTAAAGACATGTTGTCAAAAAATTTCTTGAATAGAATTAATTATGTTTAGTTTTTTTTATAAATATAACACATTTTGTTTTGTTTTTTTTAACTTTTGAATTGTAACTTGTTGAAATGTGTTTGGTTGTATATATATTTTTTTGTGATATTTTTAGTCAACAAAAGTGTGTTGTTCATATTGTAATATAGATAATTAATTTATTTGTTTTGCTATAATTTTAATTGTTTTTTCCGATAAACGAACGGTATTAATGTAATGAACACGTTGAATTGTTCACTTTATATTAATCCTTAAAAGTTACATTAAAATAAACATTTTTTTAAAGTAAAACATTGAAATAAATAATATTATTGTCATAAATGTTTTAATTTTGAAATATTAACTTTAAAGCTTTTGTATGAGATTTGAGCTCATTGTCATATTTCTTCTCTGATGATGGTGTCGGTTCTTTACATCAACAACAAAAATAGAGATAAATATCGGCAATAGGTACTTTAATACTTAAATTAATATAAATTTTAATAGAGAAACAACGATGAAAATGTGGATACTGATTTTTTGTGTGAGTCGTAGTCAAGTGGCACAAGCTATTTTTGGTAATTACAAGCTATTTTTGGTGATCATTCTTAATTGCCAAAACAACATGAAGGAACCTTGATAAGAAAGTTCTTTCAGTAAGTGGTGATAAAATATTTGATAGATTTTGGGTACATAGTGTGATTGATGTGACTTGAGATATATAGATATGGATTAGATTATCTTGAAATATACAAGTAGTTTACCTCATGCTCATATTATGAACTTAACTTGAAACATTGGACTCATATGTAATAATGATCATAATTATTTTACATTTATTATTATCAGAGATATTTTTAATCCAAAAAACATATATTTATCAATTCGTATATTGCACATTTGCACTAATATTTAAGAGTTTAATGATTATGTATTGTCAGTATAAAAATTTATATTGTCAACTAATTAGAAATCATCATTGATATAATTTTAAGGTAATTATTATAAAAGTCAACAAACTTATCATATATAGTGATTTATAATTAGATAACTGTATAAAACTATTTTATATTATTAATGCATAGTCTATTTTCTCAATAATTAATCTAATTATCATTAAGACCTTGATAAAAAGGGCTGGGTGCATTTAGGCGGCAGATCGGGTTATCCAAACCCGAAAGGCCCGCCGAGCCCACAACACAACCCAAGGACTTTGTTTTGTTTCAAACAGCGCCAAAGCTGAAAGAGTTTGAAGAGAAAGAAAGAAAGCAGAGAAATGGAGCAACTCGCAAATTCGTTTTCAGTGTTAGAACTCGACGCCGATGATAGCCACGTTCCCACCACTGCCGGTACCCTTTCCCTTGTCCCTCTCCCATTCAATTTCCACTTTTTTTGGTTTTTTTTGTTTTAATTTTCATGCATAGTTGCTGAACTTTGGGTTAGGGTTTCACAGTTGCTGTTGTTATTGATCTGGGCATTTGTGGGAGAACTCGGTGTCCTTTATTAATTATTGTTGTTGATGAATTTATGGTAATCAATTTTTTTAAACTTTTTTTTAATGAATTTTTGTGTTAAAGTGTGTTTGATATCTTGCAAGTTGGTTGTTCAGTGCACTGCTCCAATGCTAAAATTAATGTCATTTCACTCTGGAGGTCAGTCTTTAACTGAGTCAAATAGTGTTGTGTGATCCATGTAGCCGACTTCACCTAGTGGGATGAGGCTTTTGTCGTTGTTGTTGTTTATTTTGGAGGTCAGATTGCCCTTGGTGAAACAATTGAGCTGAGTTATACTTTGTTATTGGCTGAAATATTATTATTTATGGGGTTATTTAATGTGTGGTTGTTGTATGTGTCCAATTGAATGAGCTCGTGACTGTGTGTTTGAGGAAATGAAGGTGTATGACCATGGTAGAAACAGAATAGAAAAAAAAAAAATTGTTGACGTGATCAGAAGGGTCCTGCTCACTGATCAGTAGGTGAAAAACTGACAGTTGGAGAGTCACTCGAGTGTTGATTGAATAACTATTACTTAATAGACTGATTTGGTGATAAGTGTTTAAGAATCCAAGTGAGTGGAGAATCAAGAAGGAGAGAAAGAGCTGCATTTTCCATGTTTTAGTGAATCTTGTTTAAGTTTCTGGGAGATTATTGGTCTATGCAAGACTTTGTCGTGCCACTGGTCAAACAGCTATGCTTGGGTAGCCTCTGCCTGGTTGAGTGAGTCTAAGTAAGCCAATTGTATTTGTGCATTACTAGGCTTTAGCAATATTGTTTCCTATGATTATGTATTACGGTATTACCTCATGCTGATATCTTCTGTAGTCAGCTTGTTGCTCACCATTATTATTTGTCCAACTAGTTATATAAATTTCCTGGATGTATACTTGCCAGTGGGAACATTATGTTGATTACTATGTGAGTGAACTAGCAGTTGCTAAATACTTTCATGGTGCAGGTAGTAGTACTAGTGACAAGAGAGTTAATGGCGACACTGACACCTTACCTGTAAAAAACAAGAAACAATATCAAGAAAATCCGGTGACTTCTTCATGTGACTACAGGTTACCTCTTGTGTGGATTGACTTGGAAATGACTGGTAAGCTTGTAGAATGGGTTGTTTGGAGAGTGTTTTACTTGTTTCTATTTAAGTAAATATTTTTCATTCTGTTTCTTTCTGTGTTTGATTCGGTTTGTTCACAAACCTCTAAATCTTTCAGTATCAAAGCTCTTGCATTTTATGATATGGTACCCATTTTGCTAAGTACTTCTTTGTTAGATTAGTACAGAACTACAGATGTTTTCCTTTAACATGGCTCTACGTCTAAGGTAGAAATTAGAGTAACTCAAGGTAACCTTCCTCCTAGAAATTTCGATAACTTTATATTTTGGAAAAATGTGCTCTGCTAAGGTGAATTATTATTAAGTTATTCTATCTTTCCGAGGATTATTTTCTTATAATACCTATGTGTTCTAGATTAGCAGTTCCTCTTTGTTGATACTTTAGAATGGGCATGTGGATAAACCTTAATATACTAAGTTCTAGTCTATCCATATAACATTTGCTTTTGTTGGGTTTATTAACTTGAGCCTGTTGACCTTCTAAACAGCTGAAGGCCTGGCCTTGTTTACTTGAATGACTGTCAGCCTATGATGATATGATCTGAATGTTATTTGGGGTTCATCATCTGCACCCACTTGAATTTTGTTTCTTATTAAATTTCACTGCTAGAGTGCTAGTTATCATTTCTCCATTTTGTAGATTTCACTTGGTAGAATGCACTTCTAATCCTGCCTCTCTAATTGCGCAACTTCTGTGTGTTCTGCATTTTGTCCTTGTTGGCATAGTTAGAAACTTACATTTGATTATCTACTGTTATGTGATATTTAATGGTGCTCACCACCTTTTATTGAACATACTCATTTAAAACTTAAGCTATATATTCTTCAGTTGCAGACTGTGTTATTGTCTGTTCTTGGATAACATATGAATTGTTTAGTGTCTGATGAGGTTTTTATTATTATTTATTATTACTATGAGTGGTGAACCTTCTGTGTGTGTGCAGGTTTAAATATTGAAGTGGACAGAATACTGGAAATTGCTTGTATAATTACAGATGGAAATTTAACCAAAACAGTGGAGGTATTTAATTCAATGTTACAATTTACACGTTTGTTGTTATTTATGTTACATGATTGTTTACTTGCATCACTATATTTGGAACTAGATTCTACATTCTTTTGTCTCTAGCTATTAACATTCCTCTTTTTTACATTTTTTTCCTCCTGTTTTTCTATGGGGAAAAACTTGCTTATTCAATAGACTAGAGCCCAACTTGCTTGGTATTTTGATACTTGTAAGCTGGAAGTTATTTAAAGAGTTTTTCCTTTTCTGCATAACATACTAAGCACATGTTTGGTATAACTTATTCAAGGAAAATCAGGGTCTTAAATAGCGCACTATAGCAGTGTAGCGGTGTGGAGCACCCCTGCCCACTACAGGGGCTGCCGTAGCGGAGCAGTTTAGTGTAGCGGACCAAATAGCAGGCTGAATAGCGGCACTCTGTGTTGATTCCAAAAAATCCCTCTAAACAAAGACATTAGGGCTTTTTTGGAGTTTTAATTTCCAAAAATGAAATCTGTAGATGTAATAATAGTGAAAATGATAAAGAAAAAGACTTGGATTTAGAAGATGATGATGGTGATTGATGATTCCTATCTAGGAAACTTGTATTTGACTTTTGTTAGTATTTACTTGTATGTTTTGTTCAAGACAACTATGACTTTTTATTGTTAATTATGAATGTTATTAATTCTGAATAATTTTTATCATTTTTGAGAATTTATATGTGTATAGTATACATTATATAAACTATATAAGAAATTTCAAAATAGCGGCTATCCCGCTATACATTATCTCGCTATATCATTTTTGGGGCCAGCTGCTATGCGCCGCTATCCGGGATTTAAACATCGATCATGATTGATGATTCCTATCTAGGAAACTTGTACTTGACTTTTGTTTGTATTTAGTTGTATGCTTTGTTCAAGACAGCTATGACTTTTTATTGTTAATTATGAATGTCATTAATTCTGAGTAATTTTTATCATTTTTGACAACTTATATGTATGATAGTATACATTATACAAACTATATAAGAAATTTCAAAATAGCAGCTATCCTACTACGTTATCTTGCTATAGCATTTTTGGGGTTGGCAGCTACGCGCCGCTATCCGGGATTTAAAACATTGAGGGAAATAATTCATTTCTTTTCTCCAAATGCTCTCCCAAGGAGTTGGTAAAGAAAAAAGAAAGATTGTTTCTTGAAAATAAGTTGAACCAAACATGTATTAATAGAGTTTAGAGCATTAAATAATCCTTGCTTCCCTTTGCTTTCTTTTATTGTTTTTGGATGTGCCCTTTTGCTCTCTTTTATTTAATGTAAACATCAACATTCATTGGGTGGCTTGGTGACTTTTCATTTTTATTTTGCTATGTAAAGTATGCAATATGCACTTTTTAATACAAATTTGAATTAAGTATGAATTTGATCAGATTTTAACTTGTTATCAGATTTGAATTTCCCACCCTTTTTACTGAAAGGAGGGAAAATGCTATCAGATCTGTTTTATGTGAACAGAATCCCTTGACACTATCTCCAAAAAAAAATTTCTTTTTTTTTTCCTTACTCTTTTCTTGGCAAAAGATGAAATGTTGATTGCATTTGGTCAAATCTTGTGTATCTATTACCAGGGTTTAAATAGTGGGCTATAGCGCTGCTATAGCAGTGCGGAGCAGCCCCTGCCCGCTACAGGGGCTGCTGTAGCAGAGCGGTTAGTGTAGCGGCCGTAGTAGACCAAATAGCGGGCTGAATAGGAGCCGTAGCGGGTGCTATAACAGCGCTATGTGTTGATTCCAAAAAATCCTGCTGAACAGAGACATTAGGGCTTTTTAGGAGGGCTATTTTTGGGATTTTAATTTCCAAAAATGAAATCTATAGATGTAATAATAGTGAAAATGATGAAGAAGACTTGGATTTAGAAGACAAAGGTGATTGATGATTCCTATCTAGGAAACTTGTATTTGACTTTTATTGGTATTTACTTGTATGTTTTATTTAAGATACCTATGACTTTCTATTGTTAATTATAAATGTCATTAATTTTGAGTTATATATATATATATATATAAACTTTAAAACAGTTTCAAAATAGCAGCTATCCCGCTATATGTTGGTGCCAGCTGCTACGCGCCGCTATCTAGGATTTAAAACATTGTCTATTACGAGTGAATAACTAATCCAATATGTACGATCATATTAGTGTGTGTATGAAAGAAAGTATCTGCTATTTTAGGGTCCTGATTTGGTCATCCATCAAACTAAGGAGTGCCTTGACAGGATGGGAGAATGGTGTCAAAGTCATCATGCAGCTAGTGGTAAGTGGTAAATTCTATATTTTGATACTTCATTTTTTCTTGATAGAAAAAAAGATTTTATTGGAGAGATGGCCATGGGGAGTATAAGACATCCTTTAAAACAGATAAAATAATTCAATACATTACAGAATAAGAAGAAATTTGATACTGTATTATTCATGTGTTGCTGATTGGTTGCTTTTCCTTAACATTATTTAGTTCCTTTTTTTCCTTTTCTGTTGAGTTGGATTTTAAATGGCATTGACCGACAATTTTTGATGAATTTAGGGTTAACAAAAAAGGTGCTACAAAGTACAATTAGTGAAAGAGATGCTGAAAAGCAGGTTTGTAGTAATTATACCATGTGGCGAGCTCTCTTTTCGTAGGAACTTACTTTCTATCAACTATCATGTTAAATGGGTACTGTATTTTCATATATATTCAATGAACTTGAAAAAATGTTATCTTTTTCATATTATAAGACATAAAATAGTTCAACTTGTCTATTAGGGATTGCAGAAACGTAGTGTATAGAAGGAAATTGAATTTCTCATTATCCTTCACAAATTTCATAAAAAGTATGGGTGAGACACAGTCCATGTCAGGAATATTTTGGCAGCTGAGATTTTTTTCCTACCACAAAACCTGTTATCTTTTCTCTAAAGATTCACGATACTGGCATGAACAGTTGAAACAAATGCATTCCAACTCTACAGTTGTCAGCAGAATGCTGCTGTTGCCGTTTTTCTAGGCTGATGATAAAAGTAGCGCAAATGATTTTCTTGTGTTGTGTCGTCCATGTTTTGACTGTGTCTAATCTTGTAGGACAGATTTGGGCTAAAATTAGCAAGAGATAATATTTTCTCTACAGAATGGCATATCCTGCACTTACCTTGATAAGAATCTTGCAAGAACCACGCCACAAAAGCTAGTTGTTGTAGTTGGAGAGCCCAAGGCCTTTAGAATCCCATACTTCCAATGTGGGACTCAAGTCTTATGCCTTGCAATTGGATCCTAACTTTCCACCATGCTCTGCAGCTCCCATGCCCACACAGGCTGGCTGTGCACTAGCCCTTTGACTAGTTCCGGGCAAACACTGCAATGTCAATGTCACCACCTGCACTGCTTGTTTGCAGCTGAGACATGGTGGAAAACTCTAGTACCAATTGATAAGAACATTGGGAGAACCACACTACAAAAGCTAGCTATTGTAGTTGGAGTGCCCAAGGCCATATAAATCCCACACTGTGTCCCACACTTCCAATGTGGGACTTGAGTCCCATACCTTGCAATTGGATCCTAACATACTCAGAGCCAATAAGTTGGTTGTAGACAAAACCAGTTGGTATTTGGCGTCCTACTCCTGCATCAAACCAGTTCCAGTCATATAGGAGTGCGGCTTGGATGCCACCCATGTCACATTTGCTTGTTGTGTTGAAAATGTCTGTAAACTGATATCTTATTTCCTGTATATTATCACTTGATCTGCGATGAATTGAAGTACTACTTTTGGTCTTTACTGGAATGCAATGATTGAATATGTTTCACTTTCTTTGTTTTATTCATTTATATTTCTTTTATGATGAAAATCTGTAATGTCTTGCATAATTGCAGGTTATTGAATTTGTTAAGAGATACGTTGGTTCATACACCCCTCTCTTGGCAGGAAATTCAATATATGTTGATTTTCAATTTCTGAAGGTACTGGTTCTGCCATACAGCCATAGTAATTTGTAGATAGTGGCTTTGCTGAAGTATCATTAATTTCTAAATTCTAATTATCATAATGTTGTTTGTCTTTATAGTGCCCGATGTATCGTTTAAGTCTCAGATTCTTTTGTTGTTAATCTCTGCTGTAAATTATTGGTCACATCATTAAATTTAAAAATTTTAAATAACGTATTTCAATACCACGTTATTGGGTAAGTGGGTATTGTTTACATTTCATGATTGCCGAGTCATGTAATTATGTTGGTCAACTGAATACATCATAGCATTTATGAAGTTGGACATCTGGTAAAAGATCAGGTCAAGACACTGAACGGAAATTTCTTTGTATTCTGAATAGAGTCTCTATAATTGAAAACCAATTCCTCTTCCATTCTGCACATCCTGATCAAGCCTTATTGAAAGCATATATTGCTATTTTTATTTGCAACTACTATATCTCCTATTGTTCCTCTTTGAAATGTTTCGTTACCTGTCTTAACTAGATCAATTTTTGCAGAAATACATGCCAGAATTGGCGAGTCTCTTCTCTCATGTGCTTGTTGATGTTAGTAGTGTTAAAGCTCTCTGCATTCGCTGGTATCCCAAAGGTGAGAAATTATGCAATTAGTATGTAATGAAATTATCTTTGGTAATAGCTGCATTAAATCATACTGAAGTTTAATATTTGTTATGAGTTATCAATTGCTTCTTGATCACTTAATCTCTGCTCCACAACCACCATCACCACCTATAAAAAGGGGAATTGTTTCAGTGCTTGAGATTGTTGGTCACTTCAGAGCCTATCACTGCATTGTTTACTGGATCTGTTATGTGAAATGATTCTTCTAGTTTTTTTTGTACTATCCATGCAATATATGTTAGCTTCATTTGGTTGAACAGGTAATATGATAAAACTTTTCATTTCTATCAAATAGTTTTCAATTTCGAGTGATTATGATTTATGAATTAATATGGCCCTTTTAAACTAAAATATAAAGTATTCCTTGTCAGTTGTCCTGTAGTGTCAAAATTCTGATTGACTTCCTAGTTTTGTTTCCTTACATTTTCTGCGAGGCATATTAGTAGGGCAACTTTAATTGCAGACGTGGATCAGAGGTTTTCACATGATTATTCCTGTCTTGTATATTTCTGACCTTCCCTCAACATCCTAGGGTAAAAGAAAGTTGAGAAGGTGAAAATTGGAAAGCTACCAAAAAAAGTGATGTTTTAAAACTAACACAGAGTATGGACATGCTACCAAAAATGTACATTCTATGCTGCTTTTGGTTAGAGGGAAAATCTATGGTTTTTAAGTGCTATGACATTAGACATATGATTATAAATAGCGTAAAGGTGCTTAGAAACTTGGAAGGTAACTAAAGCAGATGCTTGTTGATATTTTTTTTGTTATTTCTTTTGATGTTTTAACTTTGAAGCTTGGAATCTTACCAGCTACCCCTTTTGCTTTTGGGTTTCATTTGACCATAATTAATGACTTTATATTTCTTACTTACGACTATTCTTTGCCACCAATTGTAATAGTACATGGGTAACCAGTTACACAATTTCAAGAGACGAGAAACAATGGAATGATGGATATTTCTGGGGTTTTGGTCCGTGTTTATACGTGATTTTTTTTTTTTTTTAAATTATAGTTATGTCATTTCTCCTGTTTTCCAAGGGGAGTTGTTGACTAATTAATCAATTTGAGAGCTGAGAAAGAAGCCTCATATATGTCAGGCTGTAAATTGTTAAGGTTTAACATTTGTGCAGATCAGAAGAAAGCACCTTCAAAAGAAAACAGACACAGAGCCATGGATGACATTAGAGAAAGCATTGAGGAACTTAAATACTACAAGGCAAATATTTTTAAGCCCAAGTCCAGAAAGTGATAGTGTTGCAGAGAAACCAGCGTATAAATGTTGATGGGCAGGTTTTCAGATCAAGTGTAAATCTCGTTGTTATGGAAGGTTTGGGCGCTGAGTAAATGGTTCGTGATTTTGGATAAAGTGTACTTTTAAATCACATTTAAATTTGTATTTTAAACCCTGATGTCCAAGTTAAATCGAGCTTCAACTCCTTTAATTGTCGACTAAAGAAAGAAAAAAGGAAATGTAGTTCAGTTATCGATGACAATGCCCAAAGAAAAAATTAGTATTCGAAAGCCTGATGTGCAAGTTAAATTGAGCTTTAACCCCTTTAATTGTCGATTACAATGCCCAAAGAAATTTTATGTACAATGTATTTGCCAACTGGACTATTTTTGAATGCTTAACTTCAAGGAACCTTTGCCTTCGTACGCATAGATTCCTGTGCCAAATATTTAATAACACATAGGTAAAAGACGTTTGGACAACTCAGATCAGATGCATGAATAGCAATCACACCAAATGACCATGCATATTAACTTCAAGGTAACAAATTAGGACACATTATAATGTTGGAACCAAAGTGCGAAAAAAAAAAACCCTATAAAAAACTCTACAAATATAACCCATTCATAACCTTCTCCTATAGTATTGCACTGCTCTATATTCATGCTCATAATTTCTAGATTGCCAAGATAGTGAGATGATTGCATCCAACTGAAAACCTCAGCAACTAGAACCACTTTGAATGCTATAAGCCTGAGACCAGTAACTTTATTATTTCTTAAGTATTGGAGTGACGACCATTAAAACCAGTCCATGCAAAACAGATGAGTGGATAACTTTAGCAGGAAAAAATAAAGCCATCCACATAGAAATCAGTTCCACCAGTCAATAACTCCTGCATTCATTAAGACAAGGAAAGACAAATTTTATCACAACAGAAATCAAGAAACATAGGCAGCGCTACCTAAGAAACAACTAAAATAAATACAACTACTACTTTCTCCTTCATTGTTGCAGTTGATGTAAAACATTGTTTACAACATTACAATACTATTACCTGCTATATTACTTCCTCCTATCTTTAAATTTGACTTCACAATAACCTGCTGAGATTCTTGATAAGTAATTTCAAATTCCTTTTTGTACTCTCGTCGCCAGTAAAACCCACAATATCCTTGCTAATATTCTGTAGTGATACAGCCAAAAATCAAATAATTACATGGGGAAGTGCTATTCATAATAATTAGATTTAATCATTTCCCAAATTAGGGTCATACCTCAATGTTCTTCAAGGTGAAAATAAGCGTGTTTATCGACTTCTGAACCAGTTCAGTGTTCTCAGGGGTCATAATGGATGAATGCACCTTTCTACGTACAAAAGGGTGATTTCTGTTAGTTGTCATACTTCAAGAGAGTTAAATTAGTCACCGAACTTAGAGAGTGTAAAATTAAAGAGTACAAGGAAATTTTGAATCAGTCCAATTCTGTCAAGTCATAAATGGCGAAAGCACCTTCCTGGATAAAAATAATAGGTGAATGCATTTCTTGTCTAGTAGACATAGAATAATAAGAAGATTTTATGATCAATTTCAATTTATAAGGTCTGCAACTGAAACACAAGATACAAGTTACAACCTCATATTTTTGCCGTTATCCCCCATGAAGTCCTCCTCAATCAGAATTTAAGGTGTTACTAAGTTAGTTGGCAACCCCTACACTAATGAGTAATGACAATGTGCTACATGGCTATCTGAATAAATTGGTGATGGACAACAGCCATAGAAGTTTAGACAATTAACCTCAAATCATCAGAAGCTTGGACAAGGTTTTGGGTTAAATTCTCAACTTCCTTCAACAGGCCACTATCACGGACTTCAGCCAACAAAGGTTGAACATCTTCAGCCATGGCTTTGATCTGAGGCATCACTACATCAAAGTGAAAATATGGGCATGAGAATGCATGATTGAATAATTGAATAATCAAAAAGAAACAAATAAACACCTACAGCATAAAGATGATACATGAATGTCATAAAGGTACAGATGCATATTCACCACTATTATTTTATGTTTTTGGAGATGGAAGAAACTAATATTTCATTCATCATCATGCATTTATTTTGATTCAGCAGTCCATTCAAGAGCATCACACCTGTGTAAGAAGTGGTTTTGCTTCCTCAATAATGGAAAAAACTCGTTCAGCCAAAGCATAGCTATTGATGATACCAATCTGCTCTATATCAAGCCCAAGGCGGGTGAGTATCCCCACCAATGTATCCAAACTTGTTCCTTGGTAACCCTTGATCTTTTCACGATCACACACAATAAGACCTTCCTTAGCACAGTCTCGGTCAAGAGGACCAACAGAAGGAGTTGGAATTGGATCACGAGGACTGATGTCAATTTTTGTTTCCATAAGAAGACCTGACTGGTTAACCTCAATCAACGAATTCCGTGGTATAACTGTTTTATCATCATTAACCTGCAAATTGAAAACTGATGGTTTAATACAATTCAACAACTAAGGTCATGTTTAGATTAACTTTTCCATAAACACTTACAGGAAAAGAAAATAAGAACGTAAAATGAATTGAGCTCCTTCCATCAGCTAAAATCAACTTATACATCTTGACATTTAGAGAAGATAGACGAAAGAGGTTCTATAAAAGTTAAGTGCACTGATTTTAGTTTACGAGAGAAACTCAATCCATTTTGTTTATCCAAACATGACCTTAAACAAAGAATGTCAAACACAAGCAAGATTTTAATACTGGGGTACTAGAGTAATCAGACCAAGGAATTGAAAGAGACCTCAACAACTGCTTCAATACTTTTCAAGGAAGGATTCACACCAATGACATTGCCAACAGTGACCCCTCTAATTCTCACAGGTGTTCCTTTGCTTATGCCACAAGCATGAGCAAACTCACACGCTACTGTGTACTTCCTGAATTTGGATCTTATTTGGAAGTCCCTCAACCAGGCCAAACTAAGAACAAATAGGACAGTACCAGACACTAAAAACAGTCCAACCCCACCTTCCCTGATGCTCCTGTCACTGAACCCAAAATTACTTAATGGACGCAGTGTTTGCCTCAAACAGTACGCGGAATGTCCAATACAGCTGCAAGTGGATTCTTTGCTTCTGAAGTAAATGACTTTTGGCCATGGCCTGCATCAGCAGATGTAGCTCTGATCCTGTTGATTTGTGTCAGCCGTCTAATTGGAAGAGGCATGAAACTTGCAGAATTTCCTGGTAGGGTAATCAAACATGAAGGAAAAGAAGTTGGCAATGATGAGACATGGAATGCAGGGTTCCCAACCATCTTCTAGACAACCTCTTCGCCCTGAAGTTCTATCATCCACACACACAAAACAAAAAGTTTTAACCAACATCAACAGCTCAATTGAACTAGAATCAAAATCATATTAGTCTAATCAATAATTACTGCATAATTAAATGACAAAAATTAAAAAGAACACAAAATACAAACACAAAAAGCACAATTACATACATAAATTCCATTGGTTCTAATAACATCAGAATAATCAAATTGGGTGCAAATGGATAGGGCAGAGTGAAGTATACAAAAAGAATCCAATAAACCAAGCCACAAGAAATGGTTATATAATTTCAAGAGTAGGATAAAAAAAAAAAACAAACTAAACCCTCAGACTTCACCATTCCATAATGTGAATACTGTTGCAGAAATGGAAAAGGTAGCAATTTGAGGGTAGCATAATATTGGGTTTGGCTTGCACCCTAATCCCAAACAAAACGAAATTCTGGGCAACACATAAAAGCGCTTCCAATATGATATTCAGCACCAAAAGGTACCATATTGTATCTACAAGCACGTAAAGTGGATTGTAGGACGAAGATTTTTCAGATAAATTGAATACCCAATAAAAATTTCATGATGGTGAAAAATTTTGAGTAATGTTGAGGTCTGTGAAAACAAGTTTGAGTTTAGAGAGCAGTGACACTGTTGGCGTCATCATGAAACAAATAAAAGAGACATAATAGAGTGAATGGAAGAAAGAAACCTATGCAGCATGAAGAATCATGAACATCATTGAAGAGTAAGGCCTTTCAATTTTCACGTTCAAGAAAAATCTTATATACAAGAATTTGCTTAAACGCGTAAACATTCCATGACCAATTTGTCAATAACACTCTTTATAACATTTTCTTTATACAAAATTTCATGCTAATCTCATTGATTAAAAGTTTAAACAATTTAGTGAAAAATATTAAGAGAAAACATACTTTATCTAATCACAAACTACCATTTACTATAAGTTTGTTGACTTTTATAATAAATAAGTTTAATTACCTTTTTGGTTCTTATAGTTAAGCAAACTTTATCTTTTGGTCCTTATAGTTTAAAATAATATTTTTTAGTCTCTATACATGCATTTTCGATTTGGTTTAGTCCTTGTCATTAAGTGTGTTTTAATTTCGTAAAAGAAAACTGTTACAAAATGAGAATTGACAATAAAAACCACCACAAATTAACATTTTTTATTCAATTTGTGGTGGTAAAAAACGGTTGGGACCAAACCAACATCAAAAGTGTATGTATAAGAACGAAAATGGATTATTTTTAACTATAGGAACTAAAAGGTAAAGTTTGTGCAACTATAGGAACCAAAAAGATAATTAATCCTAATAAATATTTTAAAAGTCATATCATGGTAATTTTTGATTGGTTGACAGTGTAAAACTTTTAATATTGACAATATATGACTATTAAATTCAAATATTAATTTATAATAAAGAGTTAAAAAGGTACCAAATAATATATTATAAATATTTTTATTAAAAAATTACGCAGCTTATTTTGTCAAATAATCGCTTAATATGTTACGTAAAAGTTAAAATATTAATTCGGTAATTAATTATTGACTTACTATACTTAATCTGTATAAAATAATAATTTCTCTAACGTTTGGCCCACCGACCATGAACATTCATTCATCGCGTTCTTCTCGTTTTTGGCGTGACTGTGTGTTTTTCATGATGCCATTGCCCACCAAACAACGTTCATAAAAAGAATTTGACTGCAATACCATTCAAACGTCTTCCCATTTTGCAATTCCTACGCTAATAACAATAAGAAAGAAACATCGCACAGTTGTTTGTTTCTCTTTTTCACGTGACACCGTGTTATACTTTCGAAAAAAAACAAATGCACAGTTAAAAGAGAAAAAGGAAAAAGAGATTCTAACTGAAACTGTGCAATTCATCCAAATCAAGAAAATGCTAATATTTTGATGATGTCACCCCGATTACTGCAACTTGACCAGGACTAGTTAGAAAATTTAGGTATGTTTAAGTATCTTTCAATCAAAATTAGAATTTTACAGTGATTATCCTTGATTTTTTTTGCGGGACTCACTGAAACAAAACTTTAAGAATAACATTTAAAGCACTTAAAACATGGAACGTAAATTTTGTCCAAATTTAAATTACGAAATCCCGGTAGGCTCAATATTGAGCATAGCCCAAGCTATTTGGGCTGGGTTAGATTCAGCTTTTTTTACCATGATGACTCTGGATGATTTGTTAAATAGACAAAAAAAAAAAAAAACCTCTAAGTTGGCCTGTTAATACCACTCATCGAAACCCATTAACTTAGAGGGTATCATTGTTTAAATCGAGTGGAGTTGAACATTTCAATTGCACTGAACTTTTTAAAAATAGTTATATAGAGTTATTACATCATATAAATATAGACAACAAAGTAATTTGAGTTTAATTTTCACTTTCTACTAACTAAGGAAAAATTAACTTTTTTATTTTTAAAGTAATTATTACAAAAGTTAATAATTTTATTATTTATGACAATTTATAATTTAACAATATTGTAAAAATCATTTACATTGGTGTATTTAAACTAAATCCAAGTAATTTATAGAATAAATAATATATGAACTGATAATGTAAAAGTTTAAGGTTTAGGATTTGTTCAAGTTCTTTGATACTATCATCCAATTATAAATTTTCGTGTATGATAAATTTATTAACTTTTATAATAAAAATGTTTGGCAAGAGCTGTTGAAAAGCTAGCTGAAAGCTAAAAAATCAATTGAAAAGTTGAAAAACTAGCTAAAAAGTTGAAAAATTAGCTAGTAGATGAAAGTTGTTAGTTGAAAATTGTTAAGCTAACTTATTAAATTACAAATATTTAGTAAAATTATTTGTTAAAGTAGCTGATAAACAAAAAATGACAAAAATAAACATGTGTTGTATAATATTTTTATATAAATTTTAATTTTATTTTACATAGAAAAATATATTTTTCAATAATTAAGTTTTTTAATTAATTTTAAACTCTTATAATTTTTATATAAAGATTAATTATTTAATCACATTTTTGAATTACAGTGTTGTGAGATAAAGAAAGAAGTTAGTACAAGGCAATATTGCATCAATCTCAAGAGCATTGTGTTAAGAATGTACAAGAAAGAACAAGAAATCAAATAAGAAAGAATAAAAAATAGCATTACCTAGAGCAATACAAAGAGAGGATGAGAGAGAAGAAAGGAAGTAGCTAGCTGGTGGGTCAGTATGTAAAAAAGTGGAAGGAGAAAAATAAAAATAAAAAAGATAACAAAATCCTACTTTATATAAAAAGGATAAAATGTAAATTTAATAAATATTTCGAGAGTAAAAAGAAAAAAATATATAAAAGGTTATAAGCTAAAAAACTACTTGAATAAACATCTCAAAAAACATTACAAGTGATTAAAAAAATCGTTTATCAAACATTACCAATATGATCTAACAAGTTTTTCATCTAAGAAAAAAGGTTAAAAACTATCTGAAAATGTTTGTTAAACATATTTTAACTGCCTTAGAAAACATACCAATAACAATTTACTGATTGGTTGATAACATAAGTGCTTCAGCGAGAACCCCAATCGATATTTTTTTTCCCTATAATTTCATCTTTATAGCTTTAAAACAACCATGAATTAAACAATCACCAACATTCCCCAGAGGGTGGTTGTCAGAATAATATCATTTTCTTTTAGCCTGTTTCCTCAATCTTTTATTTTATTTTCCAGTTGCTGTAATGAGCTTACCATATTGCTGGATAGAGATCAGAAAGTAACAGCAAATGGAAAAGATATTCCTAGCAAAAGAAAGATAGATAAATATATACAATATACAAATTTTCTTACAATTTTTTGTTTCATGAACATAACTGGAACTGTTGATGAGTAGTAAAATTCTTACATAAACTCTGCATGCTTTCCAAAAATAATAGCATGGTACGCATTATATGAAGTACTGTGTAACGTCCAAACAAACCTACAGGAAGGAACCTTAGAGGAAATAACGAATGAAGAAATTGGAAAATAGTAGAACGTTAACATGAAGAAAATTACACTTGATAATGATAATATCAATAATATCACTTTGTTCCTCGCATTTGCATATCATCTTCTGTTTTCCAAACAACATCATCCAGGCTTGTTGAAAGTTTTTTGTAGAACTGCAGAGGGTGAAGCAAACAATTTCAATTAGATTCTCTTTCCAACTGAGCCTTATCTTGTTATTCAAGAACAAAAGAAGATCTAAATCCCTTGGCAAAAGTAAGAGCTATTCAAACAAAACTTGGGTAGTTTTTAATATCTTTGTCATCAAGTTCTCAAGTCTTAACAATGACATGTTGATACTTTTTCCTAATTCAGCAACACATTTTAATGGAGGCTATCTATCATTGGGAAAAATTCCGCATGTCATTGTTTAATTTAAGAACTTGATAATAAGGATATAAGAAACTTGATTTAAGTTTTTTTTTTTTCTTATTCAAATATGTAATTATGTACCACACAAATAGGAAGTGTAAGCTAGGCAGAAACAAATTCTTATTGGCAAAGATTTGATATTGACAAAATGAAAAACGTTGATGCTCCCATTCCCATCCAACTGCTGATGTATTATTTCCAGAGAAAACTATTCTCTTGCTACAGTTCTTTAAAAATATATAATAAGCTTCTTTAACTATTGTTAAAATTGACAATAGAACAGTTATTTTTGAAGTGGCAAGCAGAAAATGTGCAAAGCAATTAAGAAAAGAAGGGGACAGAAGGACTACCTTATGGAACTCCAATGTATCTCCTTTTGCCTTCCGTACCTCAACCATGTGAAGAGAAGGTGCCACTTGAAATATCTGTTTATGATGAATACTTTTAAATTTCAGTACAATAATGAGACTAACAGTGTCCCACATCACCAAATAACAATCATATACCTCTGTGGCAACATTAAGGTTTCCCTTCCTTCCAGCTTTCACATTTGCAAGCCTCATCTGCAGGTGATGGTTTATTAATTTCACAAACTACCATTTAATACAAAGCTATCTCTGAGTAGAGAAGCTCATAATAAGTTGCACAAATAGGGCTTGCCTTGTAATTTTTCTTCTGCACATCAAAGCCAAGAGGTTTTGCAGCTTCCTCAATCTTGTTGATTATCTCATCCGCAGGGGACTTTGAGGTGAATCTTGTTTCCCTTTTAAATCCCTGTGGTCAAAGACATAAGAATAAAGCAAACATGTATCTCAGAATCTGCACCAATTTGGCTTGAAAGAGAAGTTCTCATACAAATTAAGTTCAAGTTTCAACATAATTAATTAGGTTTTATCTAAAAGAAAAAAAAAATAGTTTATATGTCAAAATTAATGTAACTCTCATGTTTTCCCTATATACTTGAATTCAACAAGTTCATCACAATAATAAAATATTTAGAAAGCATCTTATCATGTGAAGCTGTGAACCTGCTCTATATCAAATAAGTTTTCAAGGTTCAGCCCTTTGGACATGGAAATTAACTCGAACGCATTCATGGCTGTAGGCTGCTCTTCTTTCTTCTCTGTCACATGGTGCTCCTGAATACACAGGCAAAATCCATTATTAGCCAAGATTCCAGAACTCACAAAATCAATACCAAAATCATATCTAATAATCTTCAACATACTTCGGAATCTTTAAAGACAGCTTCCACATCATCGAGGTTTGTTTCCCCATTCTCCTCAAAAACTGGAGGCTTATAATCTTTCTTAAACCATTCATCATCCAAAATCTCAGGTATAGTGATACGCTGCCATACAGTTAGGGTGAATAAGAAATCAGGACCAAAATTTAACTAGTACAGAAAAATAACCATAATGTGGTAGATTGATGATCAGTTATCTTTCCCTTTTCATTTATGTTGTGGTGCAGGGAACTAGCTAAATGTGGTTCTAGATCTAGAAGAACCATTGTCCTGATTTGCATAATCATGAAATCAAGCTGATGCAGATGATATCAGGCCAAACTTAGTCCTTAGTGATCATTGAAAGCCATCAAGGCAGTGTAGAAGGTTATAATTTGTTATAAGCAAAATGACCCTTTTACTTTCAGAACAAATATGCAATTTTACATGACAAGAAGCAGGCAAATAATCAAATGTTGTTTCTTACAGTCATAGGATCAGGATCCAAAATTCGTGTAATCAATTTCCTGGCACTGAAAGAAAGCCATGGGGGGCAAGTAAATTCAGCAGCTGAGATCTGTGGATCAAGAAATGAAAAGTAAAAAAGAGAAAACAAAAGAAAGACTAAAATTGTTCAATAAAGTTTAAACAGTGCTCACTTTTTTATACAGGTTCATAAGATTAGGGTCATCGAAAGGCAAGTAACCTGCAACCAATACAAAGAGAATCACCCCACATGACCACAAGTCTGCAGTTGCCCCATCATAGCCTCTATCGTTAAGGACCTATAAACAACAAGAGTACATAGTTAGAAGTGTGACTACAAAAGGTATGAATTTTGGTATACAATTCACAAGAAAGTAGCATAACATTTGTCTGTACCTCAGGAGCAACATAATTTGGAGTGCCACATGTAGTATGGAGAAGTCCATCATCCTGTCAATAAAAAAACCAACCCTCTTAGAATGCATAGAAACTTTGTCAAGTTTTCATTAACATTATAAGAACATGTTCAAATTTATAACCATTGACATGTTGGGAAGAGAGAGAGTAGTGTCTTAACAGGATCCAGCTTAATTTTCATTTAAGTAAAGTAAAACTAACTCTAATTTTGGCATATCAATTACAATAAAACAGAAAAATGGCACATGGTAGCCACATTGTCTTGTCTTCTTAAATTCAAAAGTTGCAAGTCTACATGTGCCATGCGAATAAAATTCTAGCCTTTTCTATTTCCAATGCAAATTATTTAGTTTTCCCACTCACAGACTGTACATAGTTTATGTAATTTTGGAGAGGTATCAAAGAGTCCATAGCACAGGATAACTGAGTAAAAGGATTTTAATATTTATGAATGATTGAATACAATTTTCAACACAGTCAATTCTTGTTTGTTCCAACTTCAATAATGTCACACTATAAACATGCTATGCTTTCTCTTCCTAAATCTTAAACTACTATTGGCATAACCTCCTGACTCATCTATCCCTAAATTATTAAGACAAATCAAATCATGTCTCTGGTCAAAATAAATCACCTATTATCACTGATAAAAAGGTTAAAAGGTTGGATGTTGTCCTATCTTCCTGTGTTTGATTGATCTCCTTTCTGCGTTTCCTAAACATATATTTTATGATCACCTGTATATGATAAGCATTTTCCCATTTCTCTCACATGTCTTCATACTTTCTAACTGTTTAATGTTCTTCTATAACATCATTAATTAGGTCATAGTTTTACTTTGAAAAGCAAGATCAATTTAATGAACAAAGATAAACACCAAAGAAAAGCAAAAGTCAGAAGGTAATGAAATCCATGATTACCCTAACTTGCTGGGAGAGGGCACTCAAACCAAAATCGGAAACTTTAAGGTTCCCATTAGCATCTAATAGCAAATTTTCTGGCTGCAGAAAGCATGTGAATAAGTATGAAATGTTAGAGGTTATTTCTTATTATATCAAACTCAAAATAATTGTTCTGACACCTTCATGTGTGTGTGTGTGTGAGAGAGAGAGAGAGAGAGAGAGGGAAAGGGGCCTTACCTTTAGGTCTCTGTGGTAGACACCCCTGCTATGGCAATAATCAACAGCATTTATAAGCTGCTGGAAATATCTACGTGCTTCATTTTCACTCATCCGTCCATGGTTTACCTTCACAACAAAAAGTCCATTGGAATATACAACTCTTTTTCCATGTAATAAATTGAATGAATGAACAAGGATCATATTGTGGGGGCCCAACACTAGCCTAGTACATAAGCTAAACACGATTGGTTGACTTCAAATATGCATTAAAGAGTCACCATTTGTTCCTTTTTTCTCCAAAAACTCTAGAATCTAGTCACAATGAAAGGAAGCCTACAAGATTCATTTACTCACAATTTTGTCAAAGAGCTCTCCCCCAGGTCACAAACTCCAAAACAATATATATTTTCGTCTTGCTTCCCATGACCTGCAAATAAAAATGTTACATAATTAGAAACAGAATTAGGCAACAAAGTAAACTGTGTTGAGAATTAATTTGATTTCAAATTGCAGATTTACTTCCTTAGAAAATAATTTCTGTTTAGTTGGATAGTCAGCTCTAGTACAAGTGCTAGATGATAAGCATACAAAACAGCACCATCAGCAAATTAATTATCAGACTGACTGCGAGTGGTGAGTGAAAGTAATGAAATAACTTTGAAAAAGAAACATGTGTTTATTCTAACTCCTAACCTTTTTTTTGCATATATAAAAATGTCATCACATGGGCAATTCATGATAGAAGAATGTCTCAAGCCCAGTACAACAGAGGATTATAAATTTTTATTCTGTCTCGTTTAGCCTTGGATAAAAGGCAGCAGTTTCATAACTATTTAAGAAGTATAGTCTGAGAATATAATGATGATTCAAGCATTCAACATATTTGGAACTTCCCATGTTTGGTAGGGTGGAAAGAAAATTAGAGAGGAGAAAAAATTTGAAATTTGAATTGAAGAGAAAATGAAAGAGAAAGGATTGAAATTTGAACTGAAGAGAAAATGAAAGAGAAAGGATTGAAATTTTGTTTCTAAAAGTCAACTTCTATCTCCATTTTCTCTTCAACCAATTAAAAGAGAAAATGTAATGTTATTTGTATTTTCTTTTCTCTCTATTTTCTTTCCTCCCATCCAAACATACCAGAATTAAGTGAACAAGGTTATTGTTAATTTTTTTAAAATAATCTTTCAAATCATCGAATGAGTTCAAATATTTACATGATACTTCAAGCATTTTCTGGAATGGTAAGCACTAGGCTGAATTCTTAGTGAAACAGTCAGTTTCTTAAAGTTCTAGACTCAACCACTACTATCTGCTGCTTTTAAAAATAGCAACACTTCAGGCAAGAATAAAATAAAGAAGAAAGTGAAAGACAAATTATTGCACGTGTGTGGTCCAGAGAGAGAGAGACCTCATACAGTCGAACAACATTTGGATGCTTGATTAATTTCATTGTAGCTACCTCTCTCCTGATCTGCAAAAATACATTAAAAATATCTAAGAGACTTGACTTCATCGTGTCAGGGTCTAAGCAACTAGTAACAACCATTATAAAATAATAAGAAGCATCTGAAATCTATAACCTCCCACCTAAAAATAGTTCAGCAAAAAACTACACTTTTGTCAACATATTGAAAGGTTTTGGAAAATGTGAGGAACCAATTATGTCATAAAACTGTATGCTTTCTAAAATTAAATGAAGTTACTCAGGTATTCAACCTGCTCAGCCATCTTGTGCTTGAGCACCTTCTCCTTGTCAAGAATTTTAAGAGCCACAGCCTCTCCTGTCTCAGAGTTCCTTGCAAATTTCACCTTTGCAAATGTACCCTCACCAATGGTCCTCCCCACCTCATACTTACCAACTCGGCGCTTAATCTTAGGCTGACTCATTCTCTACAATTGAACTTCTGCGTACTTATAAGGAGTCTGTCTACCTGAAATGTATATCAGAATTTAGTTCCTAACAAAATTTCATCCACAAGTTAAGGACAGAATAAAAAGGAAGCTTAATCCAAATCTTATGGTTAGGATATGCTACTATTGCTCAAGGTTTAAAACAAAGCAATAATTTCAATGTCAAAGATGCAAACTAGGAAACAGTCCTCCATTCATTTTCAGCATGTATCCTCAGGATTAAAGGTCCCTATTCTAACAGGAATAATCAATCATTCATGATGTAACCCCAGAGATCCCACTTTTAACTAGTAATGCAGTACACTAGAGAGATCTTGGAGAAATTTAAAGCCCATTGGTACTGGATTTAAGTTGCAGGGAGAAGAGAACAATTGTTGGGATGGGAAATAACCTCAAAGTCTGTCTTCCAGTAAATGATAAACCCACAACCAGAATTGAGCTTGAATATGAAACAAATAGGAAAGTTAACACAGCACACCTCTTTGAAATCACTAACTTCGGAGACCAGATTTCTGAGAAAACCATCAGTGTTCAAAAAACAAAATTGAAGGTCCTCAGTTAAAAAATCATCATGAACCACCACAAAGATCAATTTCCCAGCACTACAGACTCAAAAACCTTTGCCAGACAGGACTACTTTATTCAGCAACAAAACAAATTAGTTGGACAAAAAGGGCACTCACGAACTTAGGATCCACCCACCAAAAAGAAAAAAACACACTTCAAATCGCAGACCCAGCAACACAAATGGGAATTCCAGTCAGTTCTTGATTTTTTGTGCCCTCAGTTGAAAACACAAAATCTCAGAAATTCACTGTGAAAAAGAATTAAAAGACAGAATAAAAAAAAAGGAACTTTACAATAATTTAGGAAAGATGAACAGAAAGACAGTTGAGGTAACCAATAAATGACCCAAAGGAGTGCTGATAATGAAATTACAAAGCAGAGCCAGATCAAGTTTTCAAATTTCAAGTACCACACAAGCTGCACAAGGCAATATGCTATATATGCAACACCTTTAGGCTCATATGAGAAAAGGATAGACATGAAGAAGGAAAAATTAAAAACAAAAACGCGAAAAGTGAAGAGAGAGAGAGAGAGAAGAAATACTTCAATCAAATCATGTAGATAAGAATAACTGAAATTTTGCAGTAGAACAAGGTTAGCTTGATGCTTGTGTAGCTCGATGAACAGTGCCTTGGTTTTTGATTATGGCCAAAGGGCAAGAGATTTTTGAGACAACTATCAACCAATGCTATGCAATCAGACAGAACTCATGAGGGTGTCTAATTTTGCATTTTCTGGGAAAAACAACTTGAAACAGTTACTTATCAATACTTATCAGCTTTCATGGAATGTATGTCAAATAATAATAAAATAATGTGGGGGAAAAAGAGAGAGAGAGAGAGAGAGAGAATATTTCTAGGTTGGATTGGTCTCGTTCTGGTCCTGCTGAGCTGAACCATAAGAGGACCCACGTATTTGTTGTGGTCACAACAGTTTTGGCACATTTTCACCGCCACATATTTCATTTTGCAGAAATAATAATTCTTAATTGAATAAACTCGTTTGTTTTGGTACAACGTTTCAGTGTCCTCGCTAAATTTGATATTTTATTACGTTAGTTTTAGGTTTTTTTTTTTTTTAACTTTGCTGATTACATTTATGATATTTTTTTAGAGATAGTAACTCCTGAAAACGAGAAGACGACACAGTTGGCGTAGTATTTCGATCAACCAGCGATCTCAGGTTAGGGGTGTGCAAGATTCAACCTGTCCCACTAACTTGATGTAGCCTGAAGATAATTTTGACGGATTTGAGTTTTAAAATTAGACTTGATGTATTTTAAGAATATATTCGAGTTATATTTCAGATCGGCTTAATTTGATTTGGTGTCATGTATTATTTTAAAAAATATAAATTTTTTAAATAGTTGTATATTAATAATAAAATTTTTGTATTTAATAAATAATATTTTGTATAACATAATATTATATTTATAACGATATTATTTATTTTAAGATATATATTATAAAATAGATCTTAATTTAAGTTTTGTACTTTTTCTATTCTACGATTTATCTATATATAATAGTAAGATTAATATATTAGTTTAAAAAATCGAGTTGACCGAATCCCGTCCATTATTTTAAATCTTGATCAAGTCAGATTCAAATTTAAATAAATGACTCAATTAAAATTTCAAACCAAATAAAAATAAAGATAAACTCATTCCTTACTCATTCATAATTCACGCTAATTAATCTATTGTGAAATAGACAAGTTTCTAAGGAGCGTTATAAAAATAATTCTAAATTTTCTTACAATATTTTTCTATTAGTCCTTGTATTTCTCCTATTAATAGTTCTACTTTTTATGTTAAGCATGTGTTTTATATTTTAAAACATTAAATATTTTACTTTTTCATTATTTTTGCTCCTAATATTCTATTTTTTTATATGATAGTATTAAATATGTTTTATATTTTCAAAATATTAAATATTTTACTTTTTCATCTAATACTTTTTTTATAAAATAAGAAGTAAACTCACTAGAGTTGACCTAGTGGTAGGATGTTAGGATAATATGCATAAGGTTATATGTTATAATCTCAGTACAACTATTGTAAAAAAAAAAAAAGTGAATTAGTATTAGGATTAATAAGAAGATACTGCCTCACTACTCCATAAAATATTTGGTTAAAAAAATCTAAAAGAGAAATGTTATCTTAACAATTCTCGTGAAACATATTGTAAGAGGACACGTATGCTCTTTCTACTTTTACTACAGTTATGTGATAATAAAATATAAAAATATGATATTGATTTTTTTTTTATTTATATTATTTTTTGGAAACTTAGTATGAATTACATTGATAAGATCAACTTATAAGCATTTCTCTAGTCCACTATGTTCGTATAATTAGTGTGTGTTTAGGTGAGTGTTTACAAAATTAATTTTGAATGAAGTTAATTTTGCAAAATTAATTTTAGTTAAAATTGATTTTAAGTTAAAGCAATTTATCTTTGAATATTTTTATTCTAAAAGCAAATTAATAGTAAAAGTTAGAATAAAAGTTTTGATTCAACATAAAAATTACTTAAAGTTGCTTCAACTCAAAATCAATATTAGATTTAAAATTAAATCCTCAATGTGTATGAATATTTACTTACAATCACATTAACTGATATTTCAATACAATTTTAAATAATCTAACATGAATTCAAACATGCACTTTTAAAGTAAAGTAATAAACAATTTTGTCATCTCTTTTGGTGGAAATTAATTAGGCCTACAATCTCTTTATTTGTATCATTAAACTATGTCTTTATTACAATACACATCAAATATATAATGAAAATAAATATATTAATAAATACATCTCTTTTTTCATGTTTGACTAATCTATTTATAATATGAATATTTGAAGTTTTATTTTATGAAACAGTTTTATGTCTGTCACATTGTCATATGTGGCTTCTTAAATATTATTCCATTCAATTTTTTAAACACCGTAAGTTTTGTGCTTTTCTAGCTCAAGATAGTAAAATAAATAATAAATACGAAATTTTGTTTAAATGTGTTTTGACAATTCAAAAATAGAACACCATCTAAAAGACATGTGTTACTAATGATAGGAAATGAGATTTGACTAGATAGATAAGCACATAATATAGGAAAAAATATTGACTATCTTTCCATGGTAATTGATATTAAAATAATGAAGGTAACGTTATTGTTGCGATCATTCTCCTTAAAAAATGTCACGATCATTAATTTGAAAAACAAATTATTCTACTACATTATTAATTTAAAGAACAAATTAGTCTTATCAACATGGTGTGACATGATTGACAGGTAACATTGTCCCTTAAGCATGTGGTTAGGGATTCGGTTCTTGAGTTTATGTGTATAAAAAAATATCTGTTAAAAGACATCACCTCATTCAATAGATCTTAATACCTCGAGAGATTAGTCATTGTCTTTCAGTTAGGGATATCTTAAGTTCACAAAAAATAACAAATTAGTCTTCATATCCATTAATTTATCTTGCTAACCAAATTGTATTTCTAATTTGAAATATATAATCCATGCATTGTACGAATTTAAAAATTAGTTTTTTAAATTAAAAATGTCCGCTTTACAACGAAAAAATAATATTGATGATAAATATTTTTGAGGAAAGTTACTTCCAATGGGATCATTTATGTTGTACAGCCAATAAAATTTTATCAAAATGCTTTTTTTGTGGTCTCCTTTTTCTTTGTAGCATAGTTTGCTATTCTAATCATAGTCTACTTTTTAGGTGCAACTACCAAATTTCTTCATTGCTTTGATTAATGGTTACAAAAAATAGTTTTTCATTAGAAATTATAATTTCGCTTGCAAAGATTATTTGAGGGGTATTTTCAGAGTTAAAAGAGTCATGACGTGAACTGTTCAGTCTCTTTTTCTCCATTCCTAATGTTTTGAAATGACATTCGAGAAAGAATAACCCAAAATATTGTGAGACAAACAATATTTTGTCCTCGATTTGGCCCAGATAACTGTGAACAAATCCTAGTTTAGACACATATAAGACTTTCGACATATATATTGAAAAAAGACTTATCTATCTTTTATCAAAAACAAAAAAGACTTATCTATCTAACTAGACAAATAACACTTCTTTAGGAATGCTCTATCACAGTTAAAAGACTCACCTCTGCAAGGGCCTCCATCCACCCCCCCCCCCATTGCATCACATTATTCTACAAAATGGTGTGTCAATCATTAGAAAATGAATTCCTAGACTATCCTTAACATTGATCCTCAAAAGACATTTACTCATAAACACAAAGTATTTTGTAATAATATTTTTTCCTTTTTCCTAAGTTTCTTTTATTCTTATCAAAATCTCTTCTCAAACTGAGTTTGAGAGAAACATTATCACCATTTTACTCTTCCAAATAATACACATGTGACTAAAATAATTTCACTTGACTTCAAATGCGGATAGAGAACTAAAAACCAGGAAAAAAAAAACAAATACAACAACTTAAATAATTCTAACACATTTTTATCTAAAACTAGTATTTTAGCTTGCATAATAGACATGATAAATATTTATTTTATATAACTAAAATTTATAATAAATAAATACTTTTGAATATATAAATTATATTATAATTAAAGTTTATAATAAACAAATATTTTAATCATAAAAATTATTATTTAGATTTATGATAAACAGTTTATATTGCGATATGAGATTATTTTTAATTATTGATAATTTTATTTAAAAAATATTAAATTTTAATTTAGAGAAAAAGATGAAAATGATAGTTTGAAATAGAGAAGATGTTAAGAAAAATCTCTAAAAACACTCTTATTAAAGAAAAACTCCTAAAAATACTATGGTAAAAAAATAACTCTTAAAAATGCTTTCATCTAATATAACTATTCTAATTTTTATGTAGAGAGGATAGAGGTTTTTTGGGTTTTGACAAATCAATCACTTCAAATATACAAATCGCAATATTTCACTTGACAAATTGTATTTAATAGAAAAATATATACATTGAAAATTTGTTTCTTATTATTTTGACGCTACAAGAGCATTGGACTTAGTTTTTTTAGCATAAAAATTAAAATTAATAGCTAAAAATATTAAAATAGAAGTATTTGATAATACTTTTAGTTTAAACCTCCATAATCATCCTCTTACTCAAAGTATTACATATATATCATCTTCGAACCCAAAAGTCATAATTGTAGTTGAAATAATAAAAAAAAAAAGTAGAAATTCTTGTAATTAGTTTCTATAATTTTTTTATTTTTCTTCATTAAAAGTTTTTTTATTTTTAAAAATTCTCTAAAATTACGTTTGACTTCATTTTTCTTTTTAAAGAGAATTTTAAACATTAATTAGATTAAACAGTAACTAAAATGATAATCTGATAGGTTAATAACAAACAAGGATGGATGTAGGGAAAGGTAAGAATAGACCTTAACCTTTCCTTCCTCTCTCACACACACACGTGCACTTTCTATTTGTTTTATTTTTTATAATTTTCTAATTATATATGTGCAAGTCAATAAAACACGCATATTAAATACATATATCTAAATAGCAGTGGTGTCCTACAATATTTATGTTGGATATATATATATATATATATATATATATATATAACATATTAAATAAGAACTTTTCTTATTGTGAGAAATGAGAACTACAAATATAAATTATTATATCATATTTAAATGGTTAAAATTAAAATAAAAAAAAAAAGCACATGACTTTTTTATGTGGTCATGTGACCACTAAAGAATTTTTAATCTTAACCATTAAACAAGAGTATTTTTAGAAATTATTTTCTTTCTCATTAAGTAACAATATGACTTATCTTGCATTGGACTTTTTTTTTTTATTTCAAATATTATTACTATAATTTAATTTAAATTTCAAATCTTGTTGCACTATATCAAATTAAAGATATCTTTTCTTTTTAGATATATTATATTAGGGGCATATTATATGAGAATGGTCTTCTTATCTTAGGTGATAATGAGAATGACTAATCTTAACTGTTAAATTAAAATGGAATGCCTATAAATTAAAATACTTAAAAATTCAAATTAAAACTTCATGTAACCGTCAAATATCTAAAAGAATCAAGAAACATAAGTCAAATTTCTAAAAGATTTCGATTATCATGTCACTCTTCTTTAAAATTGTCGTTAACACATTATCATCACTACCATGATTATCGTTGTCACTGCCACTACTACCATGACCGTTGTCATCGTCGTCACCACCACCATTACCATGACCATCATTGCCACCATCGTAACCAACAACAATGATGACAGTGGTGGCAACGGTCATAGTGTTAACACATCACCACCACCGCCATGACCACCGTCGCCACCGCCACCATCATAACTGTCGCTGTCACCATCGTCATGACTGTCTTTGTCATCACTATTACTGTCGCATTGTCGGTGGTGGTGGTGGTAGCAATGACGATCATGACAGTGGCGATGGCAACAGTCATGGTGAGGATGGTGATAGCTTAATGACAATCTTAAAGAAGAGTGACGTAATGATTGAGATATTTTAGGACGTGATAATGATATATTTTAGGATATGACAATTAAGATCTTTTAGAGATTTAATCTTTATTTAGTGAATCTTTTAGAGATTTAATGATTATGTGAGGTTTTAATTTGAATTTTTAAGTATTTTCATCTAAGCCTTCCATTTTAATTTAAGGTTGAAAATAGTCATTCTCATTCTTATCTAAAAAGGTCATTCTCATACGATAGATACACTCCCACATTATATCAAATTAAAGATGTCATTTCTTTTTAGATAAATTTAATTTTAAGATTCTTATAATTTTAATCAATCTCAAATTTAATTTGAATTTGAATTTAAATTTTCAATTTTGACATATCATGTTAATGAAGATAAGTCTTGATTCAAATAATTTATTTTCATATTCACCCTATATATTAAATTAGAACAGTTATATTAAACGAGAGTGTTTTTAGCTACTATTTTTCAACAAGAGCATTTTTAGCTGTCATTCTTTAATGACAGTGTTTTTAGGAATTTTTAACCTCTTATCTCTTTCAATCTATCGTTTTCAATATCTTTAGTTCTAAAATGAATTTTAATATTTTTTAAAAGAAATTATCAATAATTAAAAATTAGCATTACATTACAATAATTGTTTATTATAAATATAAAATATAATTTATATGTTCAAAAATATTTATTTATTACAATTTTTAATTATAATATAATTTATATATTCAAAAGTATTTATTTATTATAAATTTATATTATATAAAATACATATTTATTATGTGCAATGCATAAGTTAAAATACTAGTTTTTCTTCTCAATTTTAAAAGTCTTATCACTCTCTTATTCCTATTTAATATAACAAATTATTTATTGTTAATAATAAAAAATCTACTATTCTCTTTTTTTTTTATCTAAATTTAGAAATATTTCAAAGTCAATACAATTGAACCTAATCGAATATGCAAGATAAAGCTTAATGGCGGCCCAAGCTATGCAATATTAATCATTGACCCACTTCGATATTTAGTAGAGCCGTCAAAGTGAGCCAACCCGACTCACCCAGGTTGGCTCACCACGGGTTGGTGTAAAAATGAGCCAACTCAACCCGACTCACTTTTTTGGTGAGCCAAAAAATGTTCAACCCAGCTCAACCCACCACGGGTTGGTGGATTATACGGGTTGACTCACCTAAAATTAAAAAAATAAAAAATAAAATACATAATTAAAAAAGTATCAAAAAAATACAAAAATTAAATTAAAGTGATAAAAATTTTGATGCGATTAATGAAAACCAAAGTATCAATAGGTTTATTATATTGTGTCTCACAATTTATATATATTAATGATTTGGAAAGTCATATTTACATTCTAATTCTATATTTATATATAAAAAGATAAACTAGTATATTACTCCTTTATTATGATTGGAATAGAATTACATGATTGAGTTTATATGTTACTTATTTTAATTACTTACAAAGTTAGTATAGTAAGTTATATTAAAAAAAAAAAAATTCAACTCGCAAGCCAACTTAGCTCACCACATGTTCAACCTGGATGAGCTGCGAGCCAAGTGAGCTAGGTTCAATTTGACCCACCATTCAGGTGAATCAAATTTTACCAACCTAATCCGACTCGAACCCGTGAAAACCAGGTTGAAACCTATTTTGACAGCTCTAATATTTAGCCTGCAGTGCACATAGCTCCATACACTCAAATAAGAGGAGCCCCAACCCCTGCCTATACCCTATCTCAGTGGGTCCAAAATATTTTTGCAGTGAAATGGATCTACACTTTATAGAATTATGATTGCGCTTGAATGCCGTGATTGTAACTTACTCGTATCCGATAATTATAAATTAAGCCCTTTAACGTTGTTAAGTACATACATTTTCCCTTGTACTACTGCTACTATATAGGTTTATATACTAATTGAGGCCTTAGAGTGTTTTTACAAATATCCCCCGTATTTGCTACTGCTCTAGACCAACACCTTTTTTGTTATCACTAGAAGTAGGAATAGGTTAGGTTGTACGATAAAGATTTATGACGTAACCTACATTAAGACTGAGTCTCGTTAGGTTTATTTAGGAAATAAAATAGGCAATTTTTTTTTTCTTTTGAGGAACTAGGCCAAATTTTTTATAAAAGTCGATTTAATTAAAAATGTTAGACTTTAATCATTCAAAAAGTTTTTTAGGTTCAACAAATTGACCTATTTAAATAAATATAAATAATTCTTTTTGTTAGTATTATTAATATATTAATTTTGTTACAATGTATTAAAATCATTTTTTTTATCTTTTTAAATATTAAGCATGTTAAACTACATAAAGAGTCAAACCTATAAGTTTATTGAAAGATAACTTTATGTCCTTGTTTAGAGATCTTATTACAATAAAGGCTTTTAAATAAGTTATTATGAATGTAAGATTAGAACTTAACACTAGGGTTATATTGTATAAACAAGTTATACTCGATTCTTATAAAATCTAATTTATCTATTTTCATTCTTGTCATATGCTTTAAGTTGTAGTGATTTTATTTTTTATAGTTTATAATTTGTTTTACATGTAGTTTTTTCTCATTGGCCTATTAGCCAATAGCTCATTTAGAGATAAATCAAACCTATCTAAAAGGCTTAATACAAAATAGGTCTTTAAGTAGGCTAATAAGTTAAGCCTAAAGAAAGCTTATGACAAGTAATAGAGCAAGCTTGAGGCTTAAATTTTTTAAATAGGTTAGACCTATTTAAGCCAAGTATTGTTCAGCCTAACCTATTTTCATTCCTAGTCATCACCCTCCACTTGTAGATCTAATGAGCATTGAAGATCCTTAAAGGCTTTGCTAAATCAAAATCAACCAACACCTTTTTTATCAGTACCCTTAATTTGCAGATCTAGTGGACCTTAATTAGAGATCCTTGAAGATTGGCTAGATTGACCAACACCTCATTATTATTATTATTATTAATCACCCTGACTTAAAGATCTAGTGGGTCTTGGAAATCCTTGAAGACTTGTTTAGATTAAAAAATAATCATGCAATACAAGACAAACTTACTAGTTTAATACAGCCTAACTTTACTCATTTTCACTTATGCTCATATTATCATGCTATATGATGACTCTTATTTTGATTTTTCTAGTGCGTGTGAACGAAAATTAATTAAGTATCGTTAAAACACTATTAACTATATATATATATATATATATATATATATATATATAATACTTATCCGTCGAAGTTTTGAGAAATAACACCTTGTCACATCTTCATTACTGAATAATGACAATAATCTTATTTTTGTTCGAGAATAAATGAAGAGGAAAAATAGGATGAAATTGAATTTTCACATTTTGTTTAAAATGAAAAAATTAGGAAAAAAAATAAAGTTTTTTAGTAGGTCCTACACAACCACATTACCCGCCACCCAAAAAAGTGTTATGGAGTTGAGGGAAAATATATTGTCATGCATTTATTTTTTTGTTTCACTTTTTTAAAAAATTAAATAATTTTTTATAACATAAAATAATAAATAATTCATGTGAAGAAAAATAATATAGCAAAAAGTTTTTCTTAGTTAAATTTATTTTTTTTAATTAGTACAAAAAAGTTTATTATATAACCTGTTCAATTATTTTATCCCATTCAAATAAATAAAAGGAAATTTTCTTACTTCTTTCTTTTAATTTGTATCAATTTAAACAAAATATTTTTCTACCCTATTTTTTGTCTTATTTCATTGTAAAAGGTAACTTAGGAGTTACGAAGTTCATCCCAACCAAAATTCTAATGTACCTGTCACTGAGTTTAACTTTAATGGGGTGGACCCATTCGTGGTAAGTGGTCAGCTTCTGTTTCCTTCTATGGATTGAAACACCAATCAGTTGAAGAAGGGAAATTGGAATCTGCCTCCTTTGAAGAACAAGGAAGCTCTTTCTCCTGGCCTGGCTCTTAATTAGCCTATGATGCATTCATGCCATAGCTCTTCATTCGCAACGTAGTCTAGACTTGCTTTAATGGTGTCTTGACTTCCGTGGGCTTAAAATTCGGGATTCAACTTACTTAAATTTGGAAATTTGACTATTCAAAAAATTAATTAAAACATACTCATAATATAAATATTTTTTACAAATTATTATGTATAATAAATTTGTTGATTTTTATAATAACTATTTCAAAAGTTAAATAATTAAACTTTTCTATTCTATTTCTCTTTTCATATATTATTAGTTGATAATGTAAAAAGTTTTCTACTTTATTTTTATACAATTTTTTTTTACAATAATAGTACATGAAAATTAAACTATTAAAAAATTACCCTGTAAATTTATAGCTGATATGTAATCTTGCTTTTTATTGGGGGATGTTTTAACATATTCTCATGGCAAAAATTAATACAAAAAGTGCTGCAACTTGAAGGATATATTATACCCCTTAAAATAGACCTAAAACTTTCTCCTACTTCTAAGGTCATCTGGATAAAAACAACTACAAGAAAATTAATAGATGATAATTCAAAAGGAAAAATTAAGCAAAACACTGGCCTATAAAAAGAATAGCAAATTTGCAAGATCTGTCGTCAAGATAAACAAAATATAGACAATTAAGTTCGAGATCTAACATATCTGAACAAATTATACATAAAAAAAAAGGAAAAAAAAAAAAAAAGAACATTGGGGCCACCATTGGAGAAGTTGGACGGTGGCCCTACTCTTGCACTCTCACGAAAATGTATCAAATATTTACTTAAGAAAAATAATATGAGAAAATTATTTTAAAAACACGAACAAAATTACAAAATCAGAATGTGGAGTTGTCATAAAAAAAAGTAGGATAAAAATACCCTTCTGAAATTCAGCAAAAAAAAAAATACCCTTCTGAAAATTCATCGAATATTTTGATCAACAAAATTGTAACCAAAATAATAAATTGACATGTATTTACCTCCAACTCGAAAGAGTAAGTGTGTGTTTGTAGAAAAGTTAACTTACATTCCTTTCAATAAGACAGAGGACTTACTTCTCTGTTTCTTACATTGGGATGTAGAAATGTTCGTTTAGCAACTTTCAAACAGAAATTCAAACATTCACTAAATTTTCAGATAAAGCATGACTACGTGAGCTTTAACAGTTCATCGCATTAACTCTGAGATATAATTTAGATACGGTACAATAAATATTATTCGTAATAATTTTTAATTTAAATTGATATTTTATTTTGATAATTAATGTTTTTATCTTATTGATTAAAATAAAAAAAAATCTTAAAACGAAATATTGATTTTGAATAAAAATTAATACTATGAATATTTATATTGCATCTTAAGTTTTATTCATCTTACATAAGACCTACATCACATTTCATTTACCTCGCCACCTTAAAAAAATGCATAGATTCAAACATTTATGACTATTGAATCCATGCAACCATTTGGTCAAGAATTCTTGCTGATACTCGATTGGTCATGTGGTCACGCCCTAAATCCTTTGATTGAATCAAAAAAATAAAAAACAAATCAAAAACTGCGAGATATGTCTTCATGATTTTAATATATAAGCGTTTATGTACTTATTGCAAACATTAATTAATTATATTTAAAACGTTAACATAAAGATAATTAGTTTAATAACATGTTAGAAGAACTTAGGATCCACCTATGTTTGGCAAAACTAGCTAGTAGCTGAAAACTATTTAGCTAGCTTATTAAATTATAAGTATTTAGTAAAATTATATGTTGAAGTAACTAATAAATATAAAATGACAAAAATGGACATATTTGTATGATATTTTTATATAAATATTAATTTATTTTATTTATAAAATATATTTTGGGATATTTATAATTTTAGAATTTTAAACTCTTATAATTTTTTATTTATAGGTCAATTATTTTAAGTACAATTTTTAGTTCCAATTATTATTATTTTTTTCATACTGTGTATTCTATTATTAATTTTATATTGTATCTTAAAATATTTCAATCAAGTTTAAAATAAAATAAAAAATAACATACACTTAAGTAGATGTTATACTTTCATTATGTGAATTAGTGTAATCGTTAAGCCATCTTGAAGTATAATGTTAAAAATAATAAAATAAATAATGTTGATTGAAAAAATGTTATTAGAAAGAGAAAGGGTAGTGAATGAATGCCACGAGAGAAAAAAATGTTGATGCCGACGGTGTGATAACAATTTCATTAGCATTGTATTAGAAACGTATAAGGAAGATCAAGTAATTAATTAACCAAAAATTAAAAATAGTATTACCTAGAGCAACAAAAAAAAAGATGAGCAAGAAAGGCGACAACCAATGGGTTTTTGCTTTGGATGTGTAAATTAGTGAAAGAAAAGAAACCAAATAAATGATAAAATCTTACCTTATTTAAAAAGGATAAAAAGGAAACTTAATAAATATTTAAGGGTAAAAAAGAAATAAATATAAAAAGCTAGAAACTAGAAGTTAGCATTTTAAAAAACATTACTTGAAGTAGCATCTTAAAAAATGTTATAAGCTACTAAAAAAAACTTATTTACCAAACATTACTAATAAGATCAAACAAGCTTTTCGATCAGTAAAAAAAGTTAAAAGTTAGCTAAAATATCTTGCTAAACATAGCCCATGTATGAGACTCTTAAAAATGAGTTTGAAATACTAAACGTAGATTTGCTTCCTTTTTTTTTTCGGTATGTTTTGATGCCTTATTGTATAATTATTTTTCTCTTAAAAGCATATTTTGACTAATAATTAAAAAAGTAACTTTTATGTTGACTTCAAAATTTTATATTAAATTTATTTTTGAGATAAAAGGGCTTTACATATATGATCTTTGAGTTAAATTTACTTTTAATCAAAAATAATTTTACAAAATTAAAATTACTTAAAATCAACTTTACAAACATTGACTCAAATACACTTTAAGATTGTCTTTGTTTAACAACCTCAACTTAATTCTCATATTTTCCATTTTACATGGACTGAAAATATATTTAATCCAAAAAAAATTACTAGTGTAACAAAAAAAAAAGTTAATCCTTTCAATCCATAATAATGTTAATATATTAAATATTCGTCAAAAAATGTTAACATATTAAATAAAAATATAAATACATGATTAAAGTGACTTCAAATATTACGACCCAATCAATAAATTAATGATTTATGGCCGAATAGGTTTAGAGCCATGAGCAATACAATTTGGCACGCTGGCTCGCTGGCTCCAACGTTTGTGGCGGTAAAGAGTCTATTATTCATTCGTCTCGGCAACAGCGTCATCATTCATCAATAATAGAAGTTAGAACTTTGAACCAGTCAAAATCAAAAGCAAGTTTGCTCACGTCTCGACAAATTCAATTTTATTCATTCGTGTAGGAGAATAATTGTTCTCAACGCATGAAACTACATGGTCATACAGGTTATTATATTCAATTTAAAATATTAATTCTGAATTTAAACTATATTTCAGTTGTTGAAAGTTCTATTCTCAAATCAAACATACTTTAAAGTTTCTTTCTTCTCTCTAACTACTTAGGAAGGGTTCTATCGCTGTTATTGGCGTGGTTAATTAGCACGCTTGTTGTTAAAAATGGAATGCATCTTTCAAGTGATTAATATTATTAATTCTCTTTTCCTCTAATAAATTACCTTATTCTTTAATTTATCGTAGCTTATTCACAAATTGGTGATAGAAACCTAACTTGCACTTTTCACACCACTCCCGCTAACATTATTTTAAATTGATGCCTTCAATGACCGACCCTTGTATAGTAATGCTAAATTGCTAACGCTAATATTAAATGAGAGTCTCCTGCATTATTGTTCTTATGCAAATGCACGATATTTTTCATATTTGGCAAACAACGTCATTTAGAATTGAATAAACTTGTATCTTTTTATACACATGCTTGCAAGCCATGATACTAAATCGTTTTTTATTTAAAATGATGGACATTCAAGAGAATTCCTTAGGATACGTAATATTATTGTTATTTTATTTTTGTTTCCTATAACTATCTTCCGAAACAATCTTGTTTGAAACATTGTTTGGTACTACATACATGTAAGTATCTCTTTTAGTGGAAATTTAAACTTTAGTTTGTTACATTGTGAGAAATTATTCTCTTCTACTAGACTATTCCCGTTAATTAACAATTATTAATATATTGTGCATAATAAGATTAATTTTTTAAATATTGCTACGTTCAGGAAGTTTTTTAATAATTGCTCTTTACTTAATTCGTCATATACAATTGGCAAATATTCCTCTCTCTCTCTCTCTCTCTCTCTCTCTCTCTCTCTCTCTCTCTATATATATATATATATATATATATATATATATATATATATATATACACACACACACATATATATTCAAGGTGATGTGCATGTAGAGGTGATTTTCTAATTGTTACATAAACTTTCAAGTTTAATTACTCTTTTGGTTCCTATAGTTTTACAAATTTTACCTTTTAGTCTCTATAGTTAAAAATCATCCTTTTTCATCCTTATACATGTCATTTTTTATCTCTTTTGGTCCTTGCCATCTAAAATTGATTAACGCTTTCTAATATCATACACACAATCATTTGCAGTATCCTTTCCACTGTCAACTTGCTCTATTGTGGGTTCTCCTTCATCTTCTGAATTATCCTCTATGACAATACTATCATAAAAAACACTCAACTTTTTTGTGTTCTATTATGAAATCCTTAACTCACCAGATCGTGCTTGTAATCTTACCAATCAGGTATATCAAAAGTTTTCTTTAATTATTGTTGCTAGTATATCTCTATTGTTCACCGATGAGGAAATTATTTTTGTGTTGTAGAGTGTAGACCTCAGTCTTTGATGACAGTTTGTTAGTATAATTTTTATTTTTTTATCAGCCAGCGAGGCTAAAGATCCTCTCTATCTTGCTTCGCTGGAATTTGTTGTGTGCACCCGCTTTACCTCACTTTGATAAGTCAGTTTTTAGTCAGAAATAGTAAAATTTGCTTACAAAAGTCAGCATCAAATACACTCATGTAATTTTTGTTACTTTTGTTAAAGAAAATTGTAGGAATTTAGCTCTTTATTGAAAGATTGAACTAAGCAATGTGGTACTTATTTCAATATTATACATGACGTTGCACATAAACGGCGTTAATCAATTTTAAATGATAGAGACCAAAAGGGATTAGAAATATCATGTATAAGGATAAAAAAGGATGGTTTTTAATTAACTATATGAACTGAAAGGTAAAGTTTATGAATATATATATATACATATATATATATATGTGTGTGTGTGTGTGTGTGTGGATTTATGAACGTATATATACTTATTTTTTAGTTAAAGTACGTTAATAAGTTATGATTGCAATATATCTTAAAATACACTCATAGTGTAGCTTACTAATGTACTCTAACTAAAAAATAAGTGTGTATACGTTAACAAATGCTTGTGAAATTTGCTAACGTATTCCCACTAAAAAACAAATGTGTGTATGTTAGCAAATCTTATATATATATATATATATATATATGTCAGGATTCGTTGATATTAAGTGTTAAAGTTAGTCAAATTACATTTTCAATAACTTTTTGTAGAATGCAAATTTAACCAATATGTAATATTATCTTCATGATCATGTATATCAAATTTTACATCATTTGAACTTTTCTAAGTATGTTATCTAACATTAAATATTTAGATATATTTTAATATCATATTGTACGTTAAAATAAAGTGATCCAATGAACTACTAAATAATTTGGGAATTGTATAAAATTTTGTATAATTAATCTAAATAATAAAAACATCAAATTCAACGGTTGAATTGATAAAATTTGCATTGTACAAAAAATTATTGAAGATGTAATTTGACTAACTTTAACATTTAGTGTCAACAAATCTTGACCATATATATATATATATATATATATATATATATATTGATGTGCGTGTAGAGGTGACTTTCTGATTGTTATATAAACTTTCAAGATGTGCACAACTGATGGGAATGCATACGTGTATAAAACATGAAAAAATATTAGAAATATATTTTTTAAATATTTTTAAAGTGTTCTTAAACACATCTTTATTATTATGTAAATCTTATGAGATTTAATGATTTATTGGTCTCATTTTTTATTTAATAAATTTTATTTCTATTTAATGCATTTAATATTAATTTAATTCATTAATAGAGTATATTAAAAAAGGTTAAATTAACTCACAAGTTCTTATAATTTTAATAAATTTTAATTAGGTTTTTATAATTTAAAAACTTTTAATCAAGTTCTGATCATTTTAAAAATTTATAACTAAATCCTTAAAAATCAATAGCATTAAACTTTCGTTAAATATTCCTAACACAATATTGTTATATTGTATACACATTTTATATAATGTACCAATAAATTTCTCTCTCTTCCCCTATTTCATTTTTTGTTTGTTTCACGAGTTGTTTAAATTTGTCCAATAAATATATAAATATACCTCTATCCGATTCCAATAAAAGTTAAAACATATAATTTATATAATTGGTTTTTTAATAAACTAGTAAATACTTAATTAAACAATTCATTTTTGTTTTTCTATTATAGCAGAGATTAAAATAAATCTGCATTTCTTCTTTACTGAGTTCTGTTGCATCATTAGCTTTCTAATATTTTGATAAAGATATAATGTTTTTCTCAAACAAATATATAATTTACACTTTAAAAAATATTTACAAAAAATTTAAGAAAAAAATATAAGAAGTTGTTAAATAAAAATATATATATGTTAGTAATATTTAATGAAAGTTTAATGATGTTAATTAACTTTTAAATACTTAGTTTAAAAAATTTAAAACTATAATGATATGATTAAAATTAAATTATAAGCACTTAATTAAAAATGTAATAAAATTATAGATTTTTACGGATTGATTTACCGTAAAAAATATTTTGTTATAAGCTTCATTAAATCATTGAATTAAAAACTTAGAAACACATTATAGATATCGGGTATTTGTATGATATGAAATTAACATTTAAACATAATAAATTTTAAAATTATAAAATAAAATATATTTAAAATATTATGTATAAAATTAACGCAATATTATAATTTAACATAAAATATCAATATTTTATAAATCAAACTTTAGTTATTATAAATATCATAAATTATTATTTATTAGATTGTTGATATATTCACTGATGTTGATATTAGAAACTGAGTTTAAAAATAGGCTTAAACATGATTCTAGTCCCTATAATATATCCATTTTATGCTTTGGGTTCTTTAAAAAAATTATGGTTTTGGTCTCTAATATATTATTTTATTGTTTTGGACCTTGCTATTACAATAAATCGTTAAGTGCAACAGAATTGTCACGTCAACAACCCACTTGCCATGCTAAGTCAGCAATTATGTCACGTCAGTAACTCACTTGGCATGGCATGACAACACATATGCCACATCAACAACAGAATAAAATTAGAAGGACTAAAATAGAAATTGAGTATATTAGAGAGACTAAAACAAAAACTATATGTAGTGTATTTATAGGAACTAAAACATAAATTGAGTATAGTTAAAGGGACTAAAATATAAATTGGAGTATCTTTCACATGACCAAAACTCACATGAATAACAATCCAAAGCTTCAAACCTTTATGAACCCACATCCAGCTTCAACATTCTATCATAACAGTGCACCATCTTTAACACAAGTTAACCCAACACTATGTGACCAAAATCTACTACCCATAAATGAATGTTAAGAACTTAAATCTAACTTTAGTGTTCCACCATCATAGCGCATCATCTTCCACATGAGTCAACCCAACATTATGTGACCAAAACCCGCTATCCACATAAACAACAATCCAAAGCTCCAGCTTTCTACGAACCCACATCTAACATCAACGCTCCACCATAACAATACACCATCTTCCATTTGAGTCAACTAAACATTATGTGACTAAAAACCCACTACCTATATAAATGCAATCCATAACCCATAGGGTCTAAGCCCAACGAAAGTTAATCCATATAAATGTGGGCCTATGCAAGTTGGTTGTTTAGCCTATATGTTTTATGTACAAACTCGTTTAACCCACCTAACATATATTATTTTGTAAAACAATAAGAGCATAACCATGGTTTGGTGGAATGGTTTGTTAGAGTAAAGAGTGTGTAGCTTTCGATGTGGTTGATTGCTTTTGACTATTGTGGAAGATGATGCGCTTGTCATGGTGGAACCGCTAAGGATGAATGTGGATTTGTAAAAGGTTGGAGCTTTGGTTTTTTGTTCATGGAGGATCTACCTAATTTATGTTTTAATCTCTCTAAATATACTCAATTTATGTTTTAATTCCTATAAATACACCTAGTTTTTGTTTTGGTCCCTCTAATATACTCAATTTATGTTTTAGTCCCTCTAATTATATTTTGTTGTTGATGTGGCATGCTAGGTAGGTTGCTAACATGGCATATATGCTGATGTGACATGCCAAGCGGATTGCTAACGTGACAATTCCGTTACACTTAACAGTTTATTGTAACGGCAAAGACCAAAACAGTAAAAACAAAAGATATTAGAGGGACCAAAACATAAAATAGATATATTATAAGGACTATAAACATATCTAGGCTTTTTTTTACCAAATTAGTAATTAAAAAAAACAATTTACCAAATAAATGTAAAAAAAAAACAATTTACCACAATGGGTTGTTTTGGACACATCGGATTTTGAGGTGGAATGGATTACATAGAAGGTGCCACTGTTATTGGTGTAGCGGGCTTTCTTACTATGTACGAATAAGGCGCCTTTAATAGTAGCGCCACTTACTTTTTTCTGCCGCAACAAAAGGCATTGGTGACAATGGTGTCACACAATCAAATTTCTCAAAAGAGAAGGCGCTAGTTTGACCAACACCACTTGTTTTATCCTTTTTTATGTCCAATCTATCAAATCAGGGAAGGAAGATGCGTTGTCTTGATTGAAAGGAGTTGAATATTGGCCAAGGAAAGAATCATTGTAATTTAAAAGTTTTTATAATTAACAGAGTAATTATATATACTTTCAATTTTTTTAATGAAGTCTGTAGTTATTAAAAGTTATTAACTTTTACAGAACTATAAGGACTTGTTGAAGAAAAACGTGTAAAGCCATATCCAATGTCATCTGTTAAATTGATTATTAGTATTCTTATAATTTGCTTTTACTCTCGAAAAAGGTTTCTATAATTTAGAAATAGTTAATAGAATTTTATCGACTATTAGAAAATAAAGACTTAATTAATTTTTAAATGAATACAAGAACATGTACTAACAATATATAATCTATAACTTTAATATTTTTTTAATTGATTGATTAAATAAAAAATATTTTTTAATCAATATTCAAATTTGTTTAATTTATAATAAAAGTAATAAGATAATTATAAACTCTTATTAAAATAAATGTTATTAATTAATTTAATTTAATTTTAAACTGATTTTTTAAACAAATCTATTTTATTTTTATTAATAATAAAACAATAATTTATCTGTTGAAGTAGTATTACTTTATATTTTTTTATTAATATGTGTTAAGTGAAAGGAGTTAATTGGGTCCATTAAAGTTTGAAAAGTTAACCATATAGTAAAAAATAAAAATAAAATTAACCATATATATTAATTATACTGCTTTAAAGAAAGAGTGCATATTGTAAGAATAATAATAATACCGTGAATTGTGGGCAAGATTGAAACATATATTATGAATGATTATTAAAATTTATCTAAACTCCCCTCAATAACCACAATATAATATTTATCTCTAATCAATATTTTTACTTTTGCTCTCCTATTCGATTTGACCCACGACAAAAGGAAAAAGTCACAAAACATGCGGTACTGCTCAAACCAGCGCCATCCCTTTGGGGAAATTTAACCAAGTAGCGCTACTACCATCAGCACCTCTTGCTTTGGCAGCAAGAATTAGTGGTGCCACTGCTACTAGCGCTTTCTTTTATATTGTTTAAAAAGTGTGTGGCACCATTGTCACTGACGTCTTCTTTTATATTAATTTCATGTCGGACACCAATGTGTCCAAAACACCCCATTTGAGTAAAAAAAAAAATTATAATATTTTGGTAATTTGTTTTTTTTTATTTACCATTTTGGTAGAAAAGCCACATATTTAAGTCATAAATATATAATTAAGTTAGAAGGATCTTAAAATGTAGAGCTGTCAAAGTGAGCCAACCCGGCTCACTCGGGTTGGCTCACCATGAGTTGGTGCAAAAATGAGCCAACCCAACCCAGCTCACTTTTTTGGTGAGCCAAAAAATTTTCAACCCGGCTCAACCCACCACGAGTTGGTGGGTTATACGGGTTGACTCACCTACAATTAAAAAAATAAAAAAATAAAATACATAATTAAAAAAGTATCAAAAAAATATATAAATTAAATTAAAGTGATAAAAATTTTGATACGATTAATGAAAACCAAAGTATCAATAGGTTTATTATATTGTGTTTCACAATTTATATATTAATGATTTGGAAAGTCATATTTACACTCTAATTCTATATTTATATATAAAAAGATAGATTAATATATTACTCCTTTATTATGATTGGAATAGAATTACATGATTGGGTTTATATATTACTCATTTTAATTATCTACAAAGTTAGTATAGTAAGTTATATTAAAAAAAAACTTCAACCCGCGAGCCAACTTGGCTCACCACGGGTTCAACCCGGGTGAGCCGCGAGCCAAGTGAGCCAGGTTCAATTAGGCCCACCATTCAAGTGAGCCAAATTTTACCAACCCAACCCGGCTCGAACCCGTGGTGAGCCAGATTGGCTCGTAGGTTAAAACCCATTTTGACAGCTCTATTAAAATGTAATAAACTTTTAAAATTATAAGACGAAATATAATTAAAATATAATATACAAAATTTATATAATATTATTATATAATATAAAATATTAATATTTTTAAATTAAACTTTTGTTATTTAATTTATATTCTGTATTTATATATTAAATATGCGTTGCATCAGCCATGGCAACGTACTACAGTATTTAATTAGTTTACAGTTATACGTTGTACTTGCTACAATGGCCGTCGCATTCCCAATAGGCTGTTGCTGTTCCCACGGGCCTTCGGCACTCAATCATAATAATAAATAAGTTTAAATATATTTTTAGTTTATATAATATATTTATTTTTATTTTGGTTTTTATAAATTTTTGCTTTACAATTTTAGTATTTAATAATATTTCTTTAGTCCTTATAAAATTATAAACTTTTGATATCAGACCTTCCTATATTATAATATATTTATTTTTGTCTCTATTATTTAAGAAACATTTAACCCATTTTTTAATAGATAGTTATTAATGAATAGTGATAGGAACTAAAATCATAAAATATAATTTTATAAGGACCAAAATCTTAAAAAAATTATAGAGATTAAAATCATAAAAAAAAATATTACAAGAACTCAAAACATATTTAAATCTAACAAATAATAATAAATAATTAAAAAAATAAGAAAACATATAAATACATCTTTTTTTTGGTGGAGGGATATAAATACACCAACAGTCATATGAAAAAGGATCACGCATAAATATGTTATAAATGATCATAGTAAACTTATAATAAAATGATATTATAATATTCAAAAAATCAGAAATAAAAGTTATACAAGTAATAGTATAATTGTCAAAAATAAGAAATAACAGTAAATTAATATTATAATTATATAAAACAAAAAGGCTAATATTAAATTTGAAATAATAAAATAATACACACAATATTAATCATATTTTTTATTAAAAAATAGAATACTATTACAATGATACTATAATAATAAATACAATAACATTAAAATCATATCTAAAAAATCGAAATAATAATAGCAGGTAATATTATAATCACAAAAATAAAAATAAATAATTGAAGAATAAAAAATAATATTATTACAAGTCTTTGAGGGCTCCATTTAATGTGAAGCCTTGTAAGATATTATGTGAATCAACTTTATCTTTTATATGGTGCTAACACGTGACATATCTTGAATAGTCATGATACATACAAATATCGTACATATATAAACATAGGTAAACAAGCTCCACAAAGCCCACAATATATGCGAGTTTGAGTCTTTATTAGATGTTTAAATGAGTGGAATAGAACAACACAAAGTGGAAGTGATTAGCAAAGCAATAACAATGGTTGGAATGACGATTTAGACTAACAATTAGACAACTAGAATGAAGATTGTAAGTAGTCATCTTCCTCATGATTAACCATTAGGCACAAGTTGGTTTCCTCTTCATCTGAATCATCGAATGATTTCATGTCGTTTTCTTCCCATGCAATATAAGGTCTTCGTCTTTTTTTCTCTTTCTTTTTCTTCTCATATGTGTTAATCTTCTTTTGAAGAGTAAGATACTCCATCTTGATGTGTCTTGATTTTTCACATTTCTAACAAGTAGGAGTTTAGGAGGATGCTTCCCTTTTGTGTTGTCCTTTTTGCTTGATTAAAGGAATTACAAGTGATTCCAAAGTCATTGTCTAGCTCTTGTAAAAAAGATGTAACTTGTCTCACCCTTATAGTCACATGGTTTGTGCCCAGAATTATTGGATGAATGAGGATTGGGAGGTTGGGCTCTCTCATATTTATAGAGAAACAAATAGTGTAGTTGATTGACTTGCTCAATTTGCTCTTACCCAACCATATGCAATTTAGATTCTAGATAGGTCCTCTATGGGTTGTTCCTTTTACTCACCTAAAATTTGATGGGGATCAATAATCCTCATAAAATGAGGATGTAATTATTTATTCTTTGAGCCTTGACCCTCTCTAATATAGGAAAAAAAAAACTAAGTTTATATATTGGCTTGGTCTAAAAAAGTTCACTTAATCTTGTGATTAAATGGATCATCCTACATAGTTTCACATTTGAATTAGGTCTATATAAGCCTATGATTAAACAAGTTGGTTCACAAAACATTTTGCATATTTATAATTTTTTTACCAAGAAATGTTGTTTTTTATGCTACTTTGCAAACCATTTTGACTAGCTTAATATATATTTTTTTTACTTTAGAAAAATAGTTATTTTTAATTTTTTAAACTTTCATGTGACCTATAAATCCCATAGACTAAACATATTTGATTTGCGAGTTTTACAAACTAACCCTCATAAGTCCTTTAATTAAACAAGTCAAAATCTCTCTTTCTCCACTTAATCTTGCACAAGTCATGCATTTTGCATGTCACGACTTGCATACCCATCTCTAGTGATGGGTGGTTAAAAAAATGAAAGTGAGAGAGCAAAAAAAAAATGACGAAAGGTTGGGATTAGCAGGTTAAAATAAAATAAAAATTGAAAAGATGAAGTGAACATGAATAAAATTATTTTTCTTTTTCTCTGTTACTTTAATGTAAAAAAAAATGTTTTGACTTGCAAGTTGTCTGCATACTTGGTGAACAAACTTAATATATATTAAATTTGACTTTAAATTTAACTATATAAGTGAGACTAGGGTTATTGACATTTAATCATGCCTATTCACACTCTTTATTCTTTTCCTTTTATTTAAATTTCTAATTTTATCTATATTTAAGTTCTCTTTTAATTAAAAATAAGAATAATTTAAGTTTATTTCATTTATTGAGAAACCTACCAACACTGATATTTTCATTCATACTCTATACTCTTTTTTTTTAACTTTTCTTGTAAGTTTCATTTATCCTTATGTAAGTTTTTTAACGAAAATAAAATTCATTTAAATATTTTTTCTTATTCTAAAATAACAAGGGATTAAAACCATAAAAACGTGCATAGGAACTAAAAAAAACACACATAAATGCAAGGACAAAGAAAGATATTTAAATCTTATTAATTTTATTTATTTGTTGTACTTCTTTCAAACATATTTCTTTATGTAGAAAAATGCTAGAAACACATTTTTTTAAACACACTCTTTGTTATTGGTTAAAATTTATTAAAAATTATAAAATCTTATAAGTCACACATTTTATCTAATGAACCTCTCCCATGATTCTCTAATTTTTAATAAATTTTAACAAATAATAGAGTGTGTGTTGCTAACGCTCGGATCTTTTTGTATGCTTTTTTTAGCTGGTTACACATGATGTCTCTCTCTCTTTTTTTTTAACAATTGCCGGAAGAGTGTAAACATAAGTGTAATTCAAAATAATGTCAAATCAACATTTTTCATACCAAAAAAGGTCATGATTCATAACCTTAATTTTTTTCACACCATGTATTTTACAAATATTTCTTTATTTTTCTTTCCATGTTGATAAAAGCACTCATTATATTTATTAATTTTTTATCTTATTTTTCTTTTCTATTTTTCTAAAAATATATACACCCTATTAGGATGTGAAATATTATTTTTTATATGATTTATAATATTTAGAAATGAGGATTTGAATCCCAAGAAACAATGATCAAATAATTAAAATAAAACAAAAATTAGAACCCAAATTATAAAATATACCTCAAATATTTGGGTTTTTCAAGAAAACAAAGTCAAAAGTTGCTAAAAATCTCAACTACTATAATGATATGAATAGTGGTCGAAACAATGCCTAACAAAAAAGAACCAATTTAACTCTTTGTTCAGAGCGAACCTTTGAAGAATGAGAATTTCTCGCAAACAAAACTGATGGTAGATCAAATGAAGTGAATCATGACATCAAATGTGAACAATAACAGTAATGGTGTCACTTGCAAGGATTCTAATGCTTTAGTCAATAAGAGAATAAAGTTAAGAAGTTAAATTAGAATGAATGTGTACCTCTTACATTGAGTTTGGGGTATTTATAAGTTTGTTTAACCTACCATTTGGCCTGGAGATATAGTTCCAACACCTTAAAAAAAATTGACATATTGTTTAGTAGTCTTTAGGTGGTTAGAAACGGTTGGAAAACAATTTGTTGATATCCATCATGTGCTCAAATTATAAAAGGAATCCTCTAGAATTTGGGGCTTTGGTTCAGCCTCCATAGTAGCCTCGTGAACCATAGTTAGTCCTAGCCTCAGTTTGAAACACTTATGCTTTGGTAGGACATACTCGACTTGTATCCCTTTAAATTAGATTTGCGATTGACCAATATGTCTCTTTTTTGTTGGGTTTATACATTCTACATTAATTTGTACCATACCTTTCCTTAGAGAGCGTTTGGTATACGAATCTTTTTTCATCTCTAGGAATCATGTTTCCTAGGAATGTCACAAATATGTTTGGTATATCTAAAATATTCCTGAAAAGGATAGACATAATTATAAACAAACTTTCCTCCTTCATGGAATCTTGGATTCTCACCCCCTCCCATGAAAAAGTTTTAGTAGAAAACTTAATTAAAAACCAATTCCTAAGAATGTTAGATTCCTAGGAATAATTTTTAAAATCTTTATACCAAACATATGAATTTAACATTCCCAACCTAAGATTCTTGGAAAACTTAAAAAACATCCCCTTACCAAACACCCTCTTAGATTAATGCAACGCAACCCTATGAAATTTTGAGTCAAATAGTTTTCATACAAATTAGACAAATATTCTATGTTAATGGGATTTGATTTTTTGTTATACACACGGAAAAGATTTTGTTGAAAAAGACAAAATCTATGTGAATAATTTCAAATTCTTAAAAGAATTGATTTATGGATTAAAAGATAGCTTAAATTCACACCTAAAGAAAAACTTGAGAAATAATTTGTTTTCTTGGAATATGTGCCTTTTCAATTTAGATTATAACACCTAATATGTATAACTATTTTTTTTTATTAATTTTAATATTTTAAAAATAAAAAGTACGAAACTATTAATGTAAAAGTAATATTTGTCAAGGAAATATGAATTGTGAGAATAGCAATATTTGCTAATAAATTTAGGTTGAGTGATGTAATTCCTTATTATTTGAAATGAGAGAATACTCATGGTATATCCATCTTGGCAAAGAGAAACTGAAACATTTAATTTCAAACGTTTCTTTTTTTTTTCTTTTTTTCCAAATCATTTCTCATAAAATAACTATTAGGCTTAATTGCACATTTTATCCCCTATCTTTCACGATTTCGCAAATTTTGCCATTCAACTTTTTTTTTACACATTTTGCCACCATACTTACCTAATTTTGCAAAATTTCCCCTAACTTTAGTTGACCACCAATTATTGTTAATTGGCTACTAATGTGGTGGGTAGTGTTGACGTGGATTGCTAACGTGGCAATCTAGTGACGGTGTGGCAATGCACAAGGTTAGGGGTGAGCATGACCCAACCCACCCCGCGAACCCAGCCCGGGCGGAAGTTGATTTTGATGGGTTTGGGTTTTGAAATTAGACCTGGTGTATATTGAGGATGGATTCGGGTTATGCTTTGGGTCATTCCAACTTGGTTTGGTGTCTTATATTTTCTTAAAATGTATAAGTTTTTTGAACAATTGTGTATTAATAATAAAACTTTTTAATTTAATAGATAATATTTTGTATAACATGATATTATATTTATAATGATATTATTTATTTTAAAATAGATATTATAAAATGTACCTTAATTTAAGTTTATACTTATTTTATTTTACAATTTAACTATACATAATGTTAAGATTGATATATTGTGTTAGAAAGTAGGGTTGACCCAGTCTTGTCCCATGTCTTTCGGGTCTTGATCGGGTCAGGTTCGAGTTTGAAAAAATGGCCCGTTCAAAATTTCGGGCCGGTTAGGGACAAATATAAACCCGTCCTAACCCGTCCCTTGCTCACCCCTACACAAGGTTGTTGATGTGGGAAGGGAATTAAATTTCACTTTGCCCCCTATTTTTAAATTTTTACATATTTTACCACCCACATTTTGCCCTAAACTTTTATTCCCCACATTTTGTCATCCAACCTTTTTTTTGGCACACGTTGCCCCCTATTTCATTTTAATTATACAAATTTATAAATTATATAAACACATTGAAATAAATAATATTAGAAATAACTAATAATAGAAATAAAAGGAAAAAATGACAAATGGTGCAGGATTGTAAACAAAAATACATATAACAAGACGATATAATCAAGAGGAAAATAAAACAAATGATTTAAACAAACGAAAGAAAATAGTGCAGGACTTTAAACAAATGAGAAGTGAACTCAAGCTCCAATAGTAAACACAAGCCCATCCTTTCTCACATAGATGATGGTTGGTTGCTATTAGCGACATGATGTCACAACACTTTAAGTGATGTTTTGGCCATGGCGGACCTCTACTTCATGTGGTGCTTGGTTGGATACGGTACTTCTATAAGTGTGCTTTTTGGGAGTAAAAGAGGTTCTGACATGTGTTTATGAAATGTGTGTATTTTGCAGTCTGTGATTTATGGTACAAAGTGACTCTGTGTGTGAGTGAAAGTTGGGGGAATCGTGTGCGTAAGCTACTCTGTAAGAATCAACGAGAGTTGTTATGTATTGTGTATGTGAGAGAAGTGAGAGTGGAAGGGGTTCTTCTTTCATGAGTGAAGAGTATGCGTCCTTGTGTGTGCTTATTGGTGAATGTGTATGTGTGTGGAGCCTACGGTAGTGAGAATGCATGAGAATGAAAGAATTTTTACTGTGTTGGGTTTTGTCAAGTAAGTGTGTTATGTGAACATGAAGATGGTGAATGTGAGTGCTTAGGAAAATAAAAATAGTGTATTAGATGAGGGGAATACTTTATACGTGAAAGAAAGAGATAGTGAATCATAGATAGTGGCTATCAATAGTGTTTTGTCAGGTGCAAAGCATTTTCCATGGCAAGTCATGAAAAAAAGGAAAAGACAATAGAAAAAAGCAATTGGCTTAAACAAAAAATAGTAACCATGATGTTGCAACACGTTTTTGTTGTTTTGTTTTTTCATTCTTTTCTTTTTTTTATTATGTTTGAGTATTTTACTTTTTTTTTTACTTTATGTATTTTGTATTTCAATTTTTATTATTTTATTCTAAATGCAAAATGCTTAATTACGTTGTAGGGAGCAAAATGAGAGAAATTTTAAAAGTCAAGGGGCAAAATGTGCGAAAAAAGTCAAGGGACAAAATTTGCAAAATAAAATAAAATTCAATGACAAAATGTGCGAAATTTTAAAAGTTAGGGAAAAAAGTACAATTTAATTTTCTTGCTACATCAATAGTCCATGTCAATGTCCTTTACATTGTCACTTTAGTGGTCAACTAACGACAATTGAGAGTCAACTAACGTTAGGACAAAATGTGTGAAATTAGATAAGTATAGGGGCAAAATATGTAAAAAAAAAGTTGGGTGGCAAAATTTGTAAAATTGTAAAAAATAGGAATCAAAATATGTAATTAAATCAACTATTAAAACAAATAACAAAAACAATTAGCCTTAAGGAAAATATTTGGTGAACACTAAGGTTCAAATTTTTACTGAAAAATATATTTGCTTTTAATATTTGTCTGTCGAACAAAATTATATTGGGGAGGGATCAAATGACACCAGTGTAACTTACACAAACTATTATACCATTCAATAACTTGATATAGAATGTGATTTTTATCGATCCAACCGTTGAATTATAATTTTATATTACCAAGATTGTCTGTGTCAAATTTTATCAAATTTGAATAATAATAAGAAAGTAATCAAATGACTCATGTTTTATTATATTTTAAAAAATATATATTACGTCCATTTTGATCTATATGAAAAATATATCAAATAATTTTGGATTAATATAAAATTTTGTACATATGATTTATATTAAAAGAACATTCAATCCAATGGTAGGTTTTTGGGGATAAAATTATCTAATTAAAAGTTATTTAATAATATAATAGTTAATGTAAGTTATACTGAGATTATTTGATCCCTTTTCAATTATATTTAAAGAAGGATACTGTACGAACCAAAAAAAAACATTATACCGTAAATCTAGTGGGGCTAATATGCTTCAACAACCAAGTACAATTGCATTTGGCTGATACTTTGATACAACCTGTACAAAAATGCCTATTTATCAAACACGTGTACATATGACACTCTAGTTTCCCTAAAGATGGGTTAATCACCTACACTAATTGGAGCATAACTACTACCAAAATGTCACTGTCCCGAAAATATTTATCAATGAGGTGACAAAACACGTAATTAATGCATGGTGGAATTTCGGTAGTTAGAAGCTATAATCTGAGAATAAAATTAGCTCCTCTCTCACAGCTGCAACCAGTGAACAAAAAAAATAAAAATCCTAATATCTAACGATCATCTGCATTCTAACCAATCTATTTTACACGATGTCCTTTTTTTTATTTTAAATTTTTTTCCACTGGTTTCCACATCACAGAAAAAAGACGATGCCAAAGAAAGAAGGATAGTACGCGATGAGCTACCAGTCTTGTCTTGTCAAATTATAAGCTGAAGAAAACCACGGGGGCAGATCCGAGTGGAAAAGCAAATCCCTGTTCTCATATTTATTTGAAAATTGAAATCATTGTCTGTATGGTTTTATGGTCCACTAGAATTTGGCTAGCTGAGGCTCACCCACGACAGCTTTAGAAATGGTTGGGCCCCAGACACGTGCAGCGAAATGGCCATGTTCCTATCACCTCGTAACCCAACAATAGTTATTTTATTTATGTTGTCAATATTAGTATCTGAATTAAAGAAAATTGAAAAACTGTCCCTTAACTGTCAAATAAGTCTTTAAATTTAATTACTTATTGTTATTTTAGTTTTTAAATATATGTAGTATTATTATTTTAGTTTTACGTTTTTTTAAATTTTAGACTAATAAGATTGTCAATTTACACTTTTAAAGATTTTTTTTTAATTTCATTTATTTCAAGAACTAATGTACCAAACCCTTTCATTTTTATGGACTAAAGTAGTTGGTTGCTCTATTTAATTTCTCTCGTATCTTATCTTTACTTTCTGTTTTTTATCTTTCTGTTTTTTTTTTCTCTTCATATCCCTTATTATATATATTATTTTTTTCTCTATTTTTTGTATATTTTCTCGTCCTACCACTCAAATGAACCCTATAATAGGATGGACGACAACGTTTATGTTTTTCCTTACAAAATAATTCAGATTGGTTATTAGACAACAACTTCAGCGTCTTACAAAAAATATCAAAACCTCTTAGATTTAGTTTTTTTTTTTAAGTTTAAATATTGCGTCTTTCGTACAAAACATATCATTAATATCATGTAAAAATGATATAAGAAAAAATTATGAATAAATTTCAGGAATTTTAGATTATGTTTCAAAAGAATTTGTAAGATTCATGCGTTGATGTACACTTTCCTCTTCTAGATATATCATGCAGACGTACACAAATTGATCAAATCCAACACTTCGTACACCTAGGGCCAGCACAATGTTCTTGCATTTAATTATGCCACGAAGGTATGAGGTGTTTGTAAGATGGGTTGGAATGAGTTTATTTATGTTTCTATTAGATTTAGAATTTTGATAAGGTTAAATTTGTGAACCAAAACTCAACCCAATCAAAATTCAACAATATTAGCTTCTATATATTAGTTTATGTATAAGTTAATTTTAAAAGTCTTCTTATTAAATGTAGTTAATAAATTGTTTAAGTTTTTTAAACCTATTAGGGTCGACTTTGTGGGAGAGAGTTGGAGTAGTATGCATAAAGTCATATGTTTTAATCTTAGTGTAACTATTGTATACAAAAAAAAAACTTAAAATTCTTCTTTGACTGATTGAGTCTTTACGCAAGACGTACCAATAAGATTTTGAACTCATATAAGTTGTAAGTAAAATTTATTCACATACAAACTATTAATTGGACAACACCTGTGTTTATTTACATTGTATCCTAAATATCAATGGGATTAGGTCTAACTTCAAAGAATTAATCTCCATGACGCAACGAACTAAAGGTCAAATCTTCGTTGAAAAATATATTCACTTTTAATATTCGATTGTGCCTCTAACAAAATTATATTCAAAGAAGGATACTGTACAAAAAAAAAACATTATACCGTAAATCTCGTGGGGCTAGTATGTTTCAACTTAATTATGCTATGAAGGTGTCCGAACACTTGAAACTTAACCTTTATTTTATTTTATTTTTAAGGAAGATGATGTTTAATTTAAATTTTTTATTTAAGTTAAACTCAAAATTTTATTTTCACTTATTTAAAAATGTACAATTTAAAATCAATTTATTTAGTTTAATTTATTTAAAACTTAATTATTTTTCTTTCAAATAAATCAGCTTTTTAAAATATTTTATTTCTCAATTTAATATTTAGTAGATATTTTCATATTAAAAGATAAAATAAAAATGAAAAAAATAATATTTTACCTTAATTAGGTAATTATTTAAGTAGAATTATAATTTACTTATTGACAAAAATATATAATAATTATCTAAAACTAATATTTTTGTTATTAACTAATACATACATACATACATAAATATGTGTGTGTGTGTGTGTATGGAGTAAATATGAACCATACAACCATACATGAATGATTATGATTAAAAGTTGTTTAATAATTACATGACCATTGGAAAAAGTCACATGACTTTGTAATTTAATTTTAACCTTTTATGATTTGATCTTATGGTTAAGAATCACTCCTATCACTCTCTCCTAATAAAATCCCTCTCACTTGATATAGATCAATAAATAGATGGGGGAGGGTTGTTTGATATTAACTCAATGATCATGCACACTAAATTTTAGATAAATCATATATTTGTAATTATGTTATCTTATAGTCAATATTTATTTATATTTTAAAAAATAGATCATAAGTTAAGTTAAATTTATTTAATGAAAAATCAAATAGTTTTAAAATTTTATAAAAAATTGCAAGCATTATATATTTAATAATTTTTTTAATTTAACGATTAAATTAGTAAAATTATATATGTATATATACATATATATATATGTATATATACATATATATATATACATATACATATATATACTGAAAGAAATAATCTTATCAAAATTTATCCCTAAATTTTTATCAATTTTAATGATTTTACCTTGAACCTGAATAGAATACGTCAAATCTTATCTACAACCTTTGGCACTTGCAATTGGCTAATAAATGTTGAACCTGAATAGAATACGTCAAATCTTATCTACAACCTTTGGCACTTGCAATTGGCTAATAAATGTCAAGTTTATAAAATTTGATTTTAGTTCATTTACAGGGTGAGACTATTGAGACTCCATTACTCTTAGGGTCAGTTTGATAACCAGGATGTGACAGTATAAGATAGAATAACTATCTTATCCTACTATAATTAATTGTTTGGTGCACCAATAAGATATGATATGCTTATCTTATTGCCTATCATATCTTGTTGGTGCAGTGTATTTTTTATCGTGAAAAGAGAGTTGGGTTAGAAAGCAACATAATAGGATAATCACTCTTTCTCCTTGCCTCCCTCCTCTCACCACACCCACCCTAACCGCGAAACCTACCACTACCATTGTTGCTACCACCACTCCTGCTGTTGTCACTACTATTGTCATAGTCATCACGGCTGTCACCTGTCATTTGTAGCTACCACAACCACTACCGTCGTCACCATTGCCACCTTCATGTCGCCACCACCCCGTCATCGCCACCATTGTTGTCCTCATCATCACCACCGTCGCCATCGCCACCACTACTACCGTCACCATCACTACCATCGTCGTCGTTGTCGCCACCACCACCACCAATTATTATCTAGTCCATACCAAATACAAGACAGATAACATAATAATGTTATCTAGTATGCACCAAACTTTAGATAGAATTAAATCTTATTATACTCTTATTCTATGATGTTCTTATTATGCTCTTATCCTATTATATCCTGACCACCAAACGGACCCTTATTTACATTTCTCATTTTTTAACCTCTTTTTTGTTTACTTTACCCTTTTAAGTTTTTTTTAAAAACCAAAAGTTAAAATCATCTAACTTAACTTCCTACATATATGTCATATACAAAACTAAAAACATGGGTGTGTGTGGTGATGATATAATTTGATTGCTGAAATATTTGTATTAACACGTCAAATAAATAAATATTATGTTTAATTATTATATTACAAAATAAAATTTGAAAAAGTATTTTTTATTCAAAAAATATTGAATGAAATTTCAGAAATAAAATAAAAACATAATAAATTAAAAGAGGAAGAAGAGGAACTATAATTTATTTTTCTCCTTTTAGTTTACATTAATAATACTATGATTATGATTTTTGTCTAGAATAAAAATATTAAAAATTCAAACAAATGAATAGTCAAACATAAATGACAAAAAAGTTAGACTTAATAAAAACACGAGTTAATGATGAATATTTTAAGTAATTAAAAAGGTGTAGTAAATAAATGTGAGTGTTGAAAATTTATCACCAAATTATCTAACCTAAGTGCATGTGCCACCGTGATCTTATAAATACGAGTGAATGCCCATTTTAGTTCTGAAATTTTTATTCGCTATTTTAGTCTTTAGATTTAACAAAATTTAAAAAAAGTCTTTGAAATTATAATTTGTTACTCATTTTAATTCATCTGTTAAATGAAGTTTGTTATCTTTAATGAAAGTATCACATGACACTCTTGTATGACATGTGGCATACATGTAGATGACATACGGCACACACATGTATGACACATGTCATATAGATGTCATGTGTCATATGTGTGTAGCTCGATGTTACTTTAACCCTTGAAATTGTAATATGATGTCAATTTAGTTCCTGAAATTATAATTCGATGTCACTTTAGTTATTGAAATTGTAACTCGATGTCACTTTAGTTTTTAAAATTGTAACTCGATGTCACTTTTGCTTCTAAATGTTATTATAATTTTGTTTTAATTAGGTAATTGTGACTTAAATATATTTACATAATAAAGTAGATCATTAAGTTAATATTGTAAATACGACGACAAATATATTCAAATCATATATTATCTTTCTATTTTAATCACTTCCATTCTCTTTTCTTCAAAGTAAAAAGAATGGAAGTCTCTTTTCTTCTCAATTTTTATAATTTTATCTAATCTTTCCCTTTTAGATAAATCAAATATGCCCATAATCTTTTGGGTTAGTTGATCGACAATTTTCACATTTTTAGTTTTCCTTTAATTATTTAGATAAAAAACATAACACCATAAGAATTGTTTTTGATAAATAAAAGTGATAAATAGTTTGAAACAAGAGAAAAATAAGAAATAATCATTAAGTAAATTAATATAATTTATTGAAACAAAATAACATTGATATTCATTTGATGCATAAAATTAAGCATGAAATTGAATTTTAACCTTTAAATTTTAATTACAATGTTTAGTCTTTTAGAAATTAAAATAAGAAACCTAAAATTCAATTTCACTGAATTGTATTATAATTAAAATATAAAGAAATTAAGAACTTTGCCTTTTAATTATGAGTTCTAAAAAAAAAATAAGATTAATAAAAAAGTTTAAAAATTGAGAAATAAAAAAAAAATAGACAACATACTTAAAATGAGAAGCAATATTAAATACAATTTACTCTATAAGTGACAACAAGGGACTAAATGATAACGAATGATAATTTCAGAGACTAAATTGACCAGTTTACTCTATAAATATAGAATTCTTTTTTTGTGATATTTTTTTTAGAGGTTTGAACTTATGACCTTAAGCATACTATTCCAACTCCTCATCATTAGACTGAACCAGTGGATTAACCCGTATACCTTTTTGTGATCTATAGATATAGAAGTTTGAAGATTGAAATGCTACACTATTACTAGTTATTACCAAAATTAAATAAATTACAAGATAACTGTTACTTAACACTTAAAATTTCGTTTTTTTAATCTTATATAAAACAAAAATAAAGAGAAAACAAATTATCTTCCCCTTTTGCTTTGTCTTTTTTCTTTTTTTTTTGATAAAACGCTTTGTCTATTTTTCAATTTTATTTTTTAGGTATAAAAAACATTTTCACAATTTTTACCTTTTTTTTATTTGTATTAAAGTTACATTGAATAGTCTTTTAAAAAATACCTTTTTTTTTTTATCAAGTTTAATCTGTTTTAGTATATTCATTAAATATAATGTTCATTTATTATGTATGTCATGAAAAGTTTTTAATCAATAGTCAAATCATGCCACCACAGTTGTATTTTTATTTTTGTGCGTGTGTGTGTAAAAGAAACAGAACGGAATTATTATTTTATTTTTACCATATTTTCAGTATTCCATATAATTGTCTTATCCTACTGTAATGTTAATTGCAATTCCAGAGTAATTCATCGAGTCTACTTTATTTTTGATGAGTTAAGATTAATATTTTTGAAATCAGACAAGTTATTAAATTGGTAAAGACATTGATTCAAATTTTGATGTATAATTATTCTTTTCGTTTTGAATGTATAAAAAAAAAAGTTTAATATATAATTGTAGTTGAATCGATATAGTTAAATCGATAATAATTAAATAATTTTATTATCATTTTTAATATAATATATTAAAAAATATTAAATAAAAATAACATATATATTTATAATTTCATAATATTAAAAATTAAAATTTACTTATAAATATCATAACTCATAACATATGATTTTAAAATTAAACAAGAAATCTAATTAAATATGTGATAAGATTTAAGTTCAACAATACACAATAATATTTATTACTAACTACAATTAAAAACTAGGCTTAATATGTTTTAAGTCCCTGCAAATATAATTCTGTTAGGTTTTAGTCTTTGCAAAAAAAATTGTTATTTTAGATCCCTAATATTTTCTTAGTATTTTTTTTTAGTCCTTACCATTAACTATAGTTAATTTAATGTTGACATGACTAATATAATATAGAATATTAATTAAGATAATGAAGAATATTTTAAATTAAGATAATTAGATTATTTTTAGGGGTGTAATTCAATTAAGTAATGTATTTATTATTTTATATAAATAAGATAAGTACAAACAATTTAATTTTAATTTTTAATATATTATAAATAGTAATTTTTATTGCTTTTAATATTTTTCTTACTTTTCAATTTACTAATTTATTTTTAACATTGTAATTTTTTTTAAAAAAATTATAATTTACTTAGACACTTATAATTTACCTTTAATATATTACTTCGATGTTATTTTTATATTTCAATTCATTTTGACTAATTGTAATATAATTTATTTTTTTAATATATCACAAACAGTAAATTTGTCTTTAAAGATAAAAGTAATATATTAAAAATAAATTATAAGCGTCTAATTAAATTATAATTAAAAAAAAAATACAATGTAAAAGGTAAATTAGTGAATTGAAAAGTAAAAATAATATTAAAAGCAATAAAAATAAGTGTTTATAATATATTAAAAATTAAAATAAATTATATGTAACTACTTTATTTATATAAAATAATAAATACATTGTTTAATTGAATTACACATCTAAAAATAATCTAATTGTTCATTGCCTTAATTATCTTAATTAATATTTTTTATTTTATTAGCCATGTCAGCACTAGATTAACTAGAATTAATGGTAAGGACTAAAAAGAGTATTAAGAAAATGTCAAAGATCTAAAACTAACAAAATTTTTTGTAAGACTAAAACTAAACAGAGTCATATTTGTAGGAACTTAAAATATATTTAAGCCTAAAAACTAAATACAAATAATTGATATAACTATTAATTACCATAGTATTAAATTTAAATTATATTAATAATTATAACATTATATATTTTTAATTAAAAAAAGTTTTTTCAGCGAAATCGGTCCGAATCGATTATGTCGGATTTGTCTAATTTTAAATCAATTTTATACTAGTTCTTTGTAATGCTAGTTTTTAAAATTAAATAAACTGGTCTAGTATCTAGTTTTTGATTGGACTAGTCCAATCAGATTTTGACAATATAAATAAGATCAAAATTGGATGACAGGTTTAAATTAATTTTAAATTTATGATAATTTTTCAATTGAAACAAATATTTGTCTCACGTTGATAGTTTATGTGGTTACGTTGGACACATGTGATGTCAAGATGCAAATTCCATCCTATTATCCTTAAACAACTCCAATCTCCATTCCCCATTTTCTTAAAAAAAAAAACGAAAAAATATTTGAATATATGATTAATACCAACTTATTTGACCAAAATTTCTATGTTATATCAATCTTTAACATACCAAATATTTTGGTTTTGAGAAGTACACTAAAGATACAAATATCCATAACAGAAAGCTACAGAGAAATTTTATGAATTTTGGACATATTTTCTCTTAAAAATGTTATTTCTACTGCTTTTACAGTCATAAACACAAGTGAGCTTCAAACTTAGAAAGATATTATTCAAGTGTAATTACTAATATATTTGGTTCATTTTGGATTATGATAATACCTTATTCTTCCCATTTTATTGTCATTAAGACTTAATTTTTTACCCTATATTTTATTTTAAGAATATATATATATATATATATATATAGTTTTAAAACATACGTATCCTTAAAAAAACAATTCCAATCTCCATTTCCCAATTTCCTAAAAAAAAAACAAAACGAAACATATTTGGTTTCTAACCTGGAGAAAAGTCTTTATAAATTTATAAGTATACAAATCAGAACTTAAAAAAGAAGTTAGGGGTGTAATTTTTTGAAAAAAAAAATACATAAACTAATTTTAAATTGTACAAAAAATTAATTTATTTTATCTTTTAATTTTAATTTTTTTAATTTCAATATTTATTAAAAAATTTATTCAAACTCATTCTAACCGTATGCATATTCAAAATAAAAGATACAAAAAAATACGTTCAGAATAAAAAATATAAAGAGTATTTTTCTCCAAAAACACGTTTAAAATGAAAAAAAAATGAATATCTTTATATAAAAAGACATTCAGCACCCAAAAATATATTTAG